>JAGDYQ010000031.1:1377504-1838839 GCA_021962125.1 Bulinus truncatus | reverse complement strand
TAACATGGACATTTTAATAATATAGTTTATCGACTGTTGGATCTGGTGTTATTTATAGCAAAAACATTCAGTTATTAAAAACAAATTGATTGACAAAAACACTACCATTTCTAAGATACACAGTAATACAAACACTCATATATATATATATATATATATATATACAAACACTCATATATATATATATATATATATATATATATATGCATTTTTAAAACATTTCAATTCATTCATTAAGAGCTTATTAACAAGCTTAATTCACCGTATAGTTCAGGTGCTGTTGTTTGCTACGTGAAGAATGGACAACTTTTAAATGTTACATGTCATACGAACCATTCTGATAACAATTCACTTGTGTGGAAAGTATGGAAATTAAATTATTTATTTTCTTTACATGATTATTCATTCACTTTATTAAATTGCACACCTTCTGGCTGCAGCTCAGTAAGTTCGGATCTACTGATCTCCGCTACTGTAAATCTAGACTCAACAAATAACTCTATTGTCAGCAGTAATTTGATTGGACCGCTTGCAAGTGTAATCAATTACAATGTAACTTATTATGCAAATTTAGTATGTGAAACACGAAATGAAAGTTATAATCTGTGCGAGTTTGTTCAAATATACGGTAAGTTTACAATAATGTAAGGTAATATTTTAATATTGAAAATAGTGTGCAGACGACAATGATTAAATTTAATGGTTGTTTTGTTAAAATATTTTATTACAAGATGGCTTGCCATTTTTAATTATACTTGCATGTTCTATATAGTCTATATCAGTTAAAATTATGTATCAGATTATGAAATGTTTTCGTTCAAAGTTCTCTTCGTTTGTGTTTCAGCCAATCCAGAGAATGTAACGTGCTTTCTTGATTACTTAATTTCTTATACAAAAATTTTGTTGGACTGCTTGGTGTATCCGAGTGGTCGTTTGGTGGAATTCAGATACAATAATAACGTAAGTAAAAACATTATAAAAAATAATTCAAATACCCATTATTCAGGTAATGGCAATGCTTTTTGAGCTAATTGTAATTTTTTACCATAAAAATCTCCATTGGTATACTTTTTTATACAATTGCACAGACCTATGTAACTCTCTAAAGTCTCAATTAAACATAAAGTTGCATGTCGTATCCATTCTACTAAAACCCATAGTAATTAGACTTGTATATATATATATATATATATATATATATATATATATATATATATATATATATATATATATATATATATATATATATATATATATTTGTTTAAAGTTTAGTTTTCGTATTAATTTTTGAAATGATATATGATATTAGACATGGCCAACCCTAACGAACTGAGAGGCCCAATTTAACGGATTGCTAGCGAGGCCATTTTTTTTATTAAATTGCAACTCTTAATATTAATGCTAAATGTAAGGTGCTGGGCCCCTGTCAGGCAAAGGGCCCGATTTGGAGCAATGGATCAGATCGGCCTAAGATCGGCCCTGACATTAAAAGTCATATTTTTCGTTCAAATTAGACTTTTTAATTTTTTTTACAAATTTTATTGAGTTGTCTAATAGTTATGTTTATATATATATATATAAATCATATAAATCATATAAATCATATAAATCAACTGTTCTCTAATGTGTTCGTGGCAATACTCCAAAGGGTGCACAAGCATATCAGCGAATTGTTCGTGGCAATTCTCCAAAGGGCGCACAAGTATATCAGCGAATTGTTCGTGGCAATACTCCGATGGGCGCACAAGTATATCAGCGAATTGTTCGTAGCGATACTCCGAAGGGTGCACAAGTATAACAGCGAATAATCCTCACTCTATAGCTCGCGAGTAATTGCACTCACTTTATATATTGGCGTGAGCTTACCTTTCTAATGCGATTCTTGGGCACGTGGCTTGGCGATGAGTCGCGCAACAAAACTGGCTCCCTTCTTAAAAATCTTGTTTTTTTTTAACAAAAAAAATATATGTCGATACGTACTTCTGCATAACATCTGCCGCCCCCTTAAGATTGCGCAGTAAGACAGATGGCCAAATGATGTAGATACTGGCTGGCTTGCGGAGCGGCCATTTATTTTACGGCTCGGCTCCGGCTCCCAAAAATATGACGGCTCCAGTACGGCTCCGGCTTCCTATTAATGGAGTATCGCACTAGACAAAAGTTTTGCAATTGTGCCACGCAAACATGTCGCTGATAAACTTATGCAAATTTTGCTGCAATCACCTCCGTCGTCAGGGACTGAAAAATATACGCATTGTCAGTTTTACTAAAAACAAACCATTTCAGTGCATCCAGAAACATATCATTATTTTCGACCGAGGTTTCACTAGTCGCCATTTTCATAAGTAATAAAAAGTTATTTCAATGATCCCATTAGCAAATAGATGGTCAGTTAGAGATAAGGGAACTTTCATCTGCATAGATGATCAGTTAGAGATAAGGGAACTTTCATCTGCATAGATGGTCGGTTAGAGATAATAGAACTTTCATCTGCATAGATGGTCGGTTAGAGATAATGGAACTTTCATCTGCATAGATGGTCAGTTAGAGATAAGGGAACTTTCATCTGCATAGATGGTCGGTTAGAGAAAAGGGAACTTTCATCTGCATAGATGGTCGGTTAGAGATAAGGGAACTTTAATCTGCATAGATGGTCGGTTAGAGATAAGGGAACTTTAATCTGCATAGATGGTCGGTTAGAGATAAGGGAACTTTCATCTGGATAGATGGTCAGTTAGAGATAAGGAACTTTCATCTGCATAGATGGTCGGTTAGAGAAAAGGGAACTTTTATCTGCATAGATGGTCAGTTAGAGATAAGGGAACTTTCATCTGCATAGATGGTCGGTTAGAGATAAGGGAACTTTAATCTGCATAGATGGTCGGTTAGAGATAAGGGAACTTTCATCTGCATAGATGGTCAGTTAGAGATAAGGGAACTTTCATCTGCATAGATGGTCAGTTAGAGATAAGGGAACTTTCCATTTTTTGAAGGTACGTTTACTACCGGTTGAGAGCCACTGTGTTGAATTAATTCATGTCATAATAATTTTTATCATCGGATCACTAGCAATATTATAGGTATCTCCTGCAGTCACATTTCTTTTACTATTATAGGTTGCTCCAGTAGTCACCTTTTCTTTACTATTATAGTTTGCTTCTGTAGTCATATTTCTTTTACTATTATAGTTTGCTCCAGTAGTCAAATTTCTTTTACTATTATAGTTTGCTCCAGAAGTCTCCTTTTCTTTACTATTATAGTTTGCTTCTATAGTCACATTTCTTTTACTGTTATAGTTTGCTCCAGTAGTCACCTTTTCTTTACTATTATAATTTGCTTCTGTAGTTACATTTCTTTTACTATTATAGTTTGCTCCAGTAGTCAAATTTCTTTTACTATTATAGTTTGCTCCAGAAGTCACCTATTCTTTACTATTATAGTATGCTCCAGTAGTCACCTTTTCTTTACTATTATAGTTTGCTTCTATAGTCACATTTCTTTTACTGTTATAGTTTGCTCCAGAAGTCACCCTCTTCTTTACTATTATAGTTTGCTCCAGTAGTCACCTTTTCTTTTCTATTATAGTTTGCTCCAGTAGTCACCTTTTCTTTACTATTATAGTTTTCTCCAGTAGCCACCTTTTCTTTACTATTATAGTTTGCTCCTGTAGTCACATTTCTTTTACTATTAAAGGTAAATCCTGTAGTCACGTTTCCTTCACTATTGTTGATATCAAGATATCAAGCAGGTCTAGACCAGTGCTTACCAGTATCCTACTACTAAAGCAGCTATCTTGTCGTCCGTCCGTGTCGTCCGTCCTTGTGGGTAAGCCGTTCTATAAATAAACGACCTCCATAAAATCCGTCGGCTACGCATATGGAAGAAATAAATAAACACTCACGTGACTAGCGAAAACAAAATCCTAAATGCCGTCTTGCGTTGTTTCGATTCTATATTTGTTTTTGAAAAATCTACAGTTTTAAATAGATTATGTGGTTTTTTTATTATGAAATGTAAAAGTCCTAAATATTAAAAAATAATGATATATAATATCATACAATTCTTTTTTTAGTTTATATTACAACAGATAGCATTTTAACGTCGTCAAATGTAAACAATAACTAGGTCACTAGCGAGCGCGTTCGTAAATAAAGTTCTCTTAAAAAGTCAATATAATATTAAAAAAAAATACATTCTGCAAATTTCTATACAAATTAAATCACTATCTAAGTTTCTGAAAACAAAACTTCTGCATCAGAAGGTACACATTTTTTACTAATTTTAATTTATACTATTTGTAAATATTACATTGCTAATATAAAGGTGGGAGGTATATCACAGGTATTCCCTGTGACAGAGCACCGATTGGATGATCATGTTGAACGGAAGTGAGACGTAAAACGTATTTTTTGACGTATGAAATGTAGGTCATTTCTGCACATTAGGTAGGTGGTATATATCAGCACCTAATTTACCTAATTAAATTAATTACAATAATTAAATTGATTAGGAAGGGGTTTCACATTACACCTAGATTTCCCGGGCAACTCCAGGCTTAATATCTAGTAGATACTAAACTGGCTGACCTAAACACCCTTTTTATTACAGGAATCGGTCTAACTGCCTCTACTGTCTTTGTATTCGGAAAAAAACTTTATTTTTTTAAACAATACCCATTTGTTTGTTCTTGATTTCGCTACATACTTATAAAATAACATACATGTCCTCAAAAAAGTAACCCGAAAAAAAATATTTTTTTTGTTGTTTTTGGTATATTGCAGACATTTCCTTCTACAACACCCAATGATGCAATCTACGGCTCATGTGAATTAAAAGTCCCTATTAACAGCAGACGTTACTACTCAAGAAAGTGTGACGTAGTTCTCGATTTATCCTTTCTGAGACCCGGAAATAATTATATTAGCGTCACTGTCTCTCCGGATATTAACGTCAATGGCTCACCCGATGTGACCGACACAAATGTTTCTATCACAAGTAACACCATCATAATACATGCGTATGGTAAGGAGTGATATCTTAAATTTGATCTACTGATAGACTGGTCTATTGTTGGGTGTCACATAAGATTTTCAATATCTATATATCTTTATAATAAAAAATGTTTAGTTTTTTTTTTTTTGCAAAATAGTGTTGTAACTCTCTTCCTACTGACCCACAACGCTGCATCATTCGTCACTGGACAGGTGTGTAAACAGGAGATGGGGGTGAAAAACGTGTCGTTTCCCTCCCCTCCTAAACTGGCGCTAGCATCAGGGCGATGCGTCGAGAGACCGGTCACGTGACCTGGTTTCACAGGGTGGGGGGGGCGGGGATCTACTTCGGGCTCAGATATAAGTTAGTGACCATAGTGAAAGGACAGAAGTTAGGAAGTTATTTTTTTAGAACAGCGAGTTCGTCACCTTTACGTAACACGTTCGACTCGCTTGTAGCCTGTAGTGGTCTTTTCCATCTGGATTTATTACTTTCGCTTATTTACTTGTAGATTAAATGCTTAGTGAATGTGCAGTAATAAATAAAATTATTTGTGTAGTTATTGAATCCACGTGTGTGAGTCACTCAGTATAAATTTAGAACAATAGTGTTTAGCCTAATGGAAATATGATGTACTAGCTGAACCCTGCAAAACCTTTGCATAGAGTTATATGCCCTTAGGTTTGATCAGTAGGCTAGGTTTTTTTTTGGTTTCTGACAGATCCGAATTTTTCATGATTTTAATTACTATTGTTTACTTTTGACGATTTTGAAGTGGAATACTGTTGTATTCATTCTTTACTTTCGATTTAACGCGGAAACCACACCGCTATTGTTTATATAGATGGATACATTATATTATAATGAGTGTCATCTTTACATGATGGGACTATGGCTATATTTTTTTTTTTTGAATTTAATTGTAAGCGTGTTTAGTCCATTGTATGGAAAGCGATAAATTAGCTTAGATACTTGAGATAAAAAATGGGGCTTGTTTTATTTTTATATTGTACCCTTCTTTCATCCCCCCACCATAGCCGAAAGTGAAATATCCATGGAAGCACCAAAGGAATGGGACGGGTGGCCGAGTGGTGTAGAAACTCGACTGTCGACCTGAGAGTCCTGGGTTCGATCCTCGGTGAGAACCATGGGAATTTTTCCAGGTGAAATGTGTCTCAAAAACGTCCGACAAGTCCAACCAGCTTTAAATGGATACCTGACTTTAAGTTGGGGAAGTAAAGGCGGCTGGGCGTTGTGCTAACCACACAATCCCTTCATATGTCGAGGTTATAGAAACAGATGAATTCTACACTTCATCTGCCCCGATGTCCCGCTAGGGCTAAGGAAACTTTATTTTACTTACCAAAGGAAATATTAAGGCGATCAAGACCTGAAAATCAACGTTTTTTTTTTTTTTTTTTTGTTTTTTTTTATCAATAAATTTATATTTTAAATTAATTATTAAGGGATGCAACGAATTAGCATAACCAACAATGAATATTATGATCTGACAGAATGCGTCGATATTAATTAATGTAATAAAAATCCAAGATTTTGTATTATAATTATGTTACCTTTTTTCATTTCGTTTCATTTTTTTTTAAGATTTAATTGAGTCTGTTGTTTTTTTTTTTTAATTTTAGTTTGGAATAAAATTAACACAAGAGTGGATAAACGAATTTCGGGTTATTTTGTTGTATCTTTGTTTTCAAAAGGTGATCTTCAAGAGCCAATTTGTGGACCGCCTACATTTGAGCACGGAGGGGCATCTTTTAAATATAATTGTGTATCTCCACTTTCTCTTGAGCCTGCTGCTAATTGTACCCTGAAAAGTAGGACTAATGTAAGTTGATAAGTTGAGTTGTGCGCACTCATATTTTGTTTCGTATAATTTGATCTACATATAAGTTAATTTTTCTTTTTCGCTGTTTTATCTAACTTGACTTTTTATCAATTATCTTTTTAAAAAAAAAGGACTTGTGAGAGTAGATTATCTCAATAAGTAACATTAAAATTAATAGTTTTGAATGTGGTCAATTATTAATTATTTTATTAGTTTTAACTCGCTGTAAGGATAAGATGAACAAGTTTAGATTATATAAACCACTAATGGGACTATTGTTACGGTGCACTTCTTTCATAACCACCATACAGATTTTCAAGAAAAATCAAAGTCAATAATAATGTTATATTTTTTTTTTGTTTTATTATTATTAGTTTGTTTGTTTTTGAATTAGAATGTAAAGTCACTGAAAGGATAAGTACAAATCTTTCAAATCAAATTAACCACAATTGGGATATTTTTTGCAGTGCTTTTCTTTCATCCCCACCAGACTCGATAGTGCAATGACCATGGAGGCACCACGGAAAATATAGTGTAGACTTTAACCATGAAATGAAATATCCATTGGTTCTTACCGAGAGACGAGCCCGGGATCCTCAGGCCCACAGACGAGCGTTTTTCCTAACGAACTTAAGTCCCGATGTAACCCTTTGAACTCTTTATTATGGAAACGAACTGAGACTTAGTCACTTAGAGCTCTTGAGATGAAACCTGCTGTAACTCACAGCTCCTGTAGAGTGCCATACAGCCTATCAGAGAGCGGGCTTCCAGACTCGTTCAGCCTGGACTCCACCAGACGTGGACACGCGCGAAAAAGTGGTCTACGGTTTCCTCTTCCTCTCCGCAGTGGCGTCAACGGCAATCGTATTCGGGTCTCATGTCCCCAAAATAATCACCAGACGGGCAATGCCCAGTGCGAAACTGAGCTATTAGAACCTGTTCGTTTCTTGGAAGCCTCCACCGCGGGTCGGATTTGAAAGGTTGCCATTGCTCTGTGGCTAGCGACTAAACTGGTAGTCCGAAAGTAATGGAAACTGCGTAAGCACTCCTTAGCAAACGAGCACGGGAAGTGAGTCTCTGTGTAGACGATAATGTTAACTAAAGCATGCATTGAAACAAAGCACCGACATTCGAAGGCAGGTCGGTGCTACAGAGAAAACACTCAGCCTGTTCATTCTCTATCGGTGAGATTTAACCCTTTATTTACTAGGATAATTATTTATTTTTATATTATCTTTCAATCTATCTGAGCCAAAACCCATACAGTATCAAAATAAGTCATGGCAATTTATCTACATATATTAACTATGCTCTAGACTCGCGGCTGGATTGCAAAGTCGATAGTGAACTCGACTCACATTCAAATGTTATATGGTTCAGTCCATGTTAAAGCCGAAAGTATTCCCCGTTGACTTCGAGAGGAGATGGGAGCCGCCAAGCCTTCATGGTAGTTCCCAAATGTCGAGCAACACAGCGAGTTTGATTTCACGGGCTCAGAGTCAGTAGTTTACACCGAGAGAGTTCAAAGATAAGTCTATTAGCCCTATAGAAAGGACGTTTCTGTTTGTGTGCCCATTCATTCTCCCAACTATCACATCGGTTAAGGAAAATAAAAAAAAATGTTCTAATATAGAATAAAAACATGTTTGTTTTCAACTCTGGAATTAGAGAACTCTCATTAGAACCATTGATACTGGTGTTAGACGTCGTGTAGTGGACACGAACAAAACAGTTACCGTTGTATGTTTTTTTGAAGTAAGGACAAGCCTTCTCGGTCTTGGACAGCATGAGTTACAAGGCACACAGTCCACGGGAAATGAAAAAGGAGAAATGATTTCTGTTTCAAGTAATTGGTCATCGCCTATGAACTTTTGTAAGTAAAATTAATTTACTAGCTGTACCCTGCATGACCTTTGCATACAGTTAAATCTCGTAATGCTTGATCGGTAGGCTAGAATTATTTTTTTTATTTCGAGCAGATCCGAGTTTTTTAAAGATTGTATTTGAAACTGGAATACTGTTGTATTAATTCTTTACTTTCGATTTAACGCAGAACCAAATCACTTTTATTTAAATAATTTATTTTGTGAGAGCTCCATTTTTTTTATCTGTTCTTATTTAGTTTTTTTGTTTTCAAATGTGGCGGATGTGTAAATTCTAAAAGACGATAAGAATCCAAATTTTTAGTACATGGAATAATAACTAGTGTTAACAAAAATGCTTTTTATGCCCAGCCTTCTTATTTATATATTTTAATAAAAGTAATTTGTGTGTGTGTATATATATATATATATATATATATATATTTATATATATATATATATATATATATATATATATATATATATATATATATATATATAATAAAAAATTCTCTTTTTGTGCATTTTAATAAAAGGTTTTATTTAAAAGTATTTTAATATAATTGCGTATACCGAGAATCGCAATGTGACAATATCAAATTTATTTAGTAACATTAAAAAACAGTTTCTTATATTCATAAAAGTAAAATTTTTATGTGCATAAAAATGTAAGATGGAACTGTAAATTATTTGATGTTTTTTCAGCAAAAAATAAATTTCTTGAAATCGGATGTTAAAAATAATTTTTTTTTTTCTTTCTCCTTAGATCCTGCAACAGAGATGAACTTCACCGTCAATGGCAGAACAGACGGGGTTGTGGCAAAAGTTGGTGATCATATTATTGTTAACTGCAATGTTAACGGCTTTCCTCCATCTCATATAAAGTTACGGCTCGATGAATACTCTCTGTCAGAATTTGACTCGTCCCCATCCGACATTGGAACAATATCTTTTATTGAAGTACAAGGCTGTTTTCAGGCCGATGTTTATAATTGCAGCAGTTTGAGTAAAACAGGAGAAAAACTTACGAAGACAGTTTTCGTAAACATTTCATGTGAGTTTCTTCTGTATATATATATATATATATATATATATATATATATATATATATATATATATATATTACGGCCAAAGCCCGAAGTTCGGCCAGTTCCTCAACTGGCCGGCCATTTCTCACTGTGGTCAAGGTGTGTGGCCAATGTTCGATGTACTATATGATTATCAATACAGTGTACAGACACCCACAATCTTGCATGTCCGTCTCCTTCCGACTTTGGTTGATCGCCAATACCATATTGCAAACTGGCTGGCAAAACCCGGAAACCTAGAAAGGATCGGACCTTGGCCGGTCAATGTGATGAAATATTGGCGACTTTCACCTGTTTCGGGCTTTGACCATATAATGTATAAGTTTCGGCAAATATTTGCTATCCGGCCAAAATATATTTATGAAATAACTCAGCATTTTTTCTTTATATTTATCGCTCTTTTATATAAATATAACAATAATATGTTTTTATTGTAGGTCAACTTAAATTACGTTCAAGAAGACATTCGCAACACGACTCATTCTCTCTGGGTACTTATATAAATACGAATGCTGTAAAGATTGAAGTATTTGGCTACCCCGGGCCAAGGACGATGACACTCTCAAATTTACCAAAATCCTTGACCACAAGTGTAAATGTTGTGTACACACAAGAGCAGGGACCATATGGAACCATTGAGGTTCAATTCAATAATACCAAATTAATAAGAGACCTTAAACACTTTCAGCTAGATGTTGATAATGGAGTTGGTAATACTTCATTTGATTTCTACATTCGAGGTAATACATTATTAAACATTTAAAACTGATTTTAATCCACATTTAAAACGTATTTTGTTTTTATTGAAACTAGAAATTAAACAATCTAAACTATTTTGTGATTAGGGGGATGATAGTCGAGTGTTAAATAAACGCTGTTTGTTCTCTTTGATCCTGGTTGGAAATCCCATGTCCTGCCAGATCAATTAAAATTTGACTTTAGTGGTTTATTAGGTAATTTATATATAAACATATCATCATTATAAAGTCTCCCATGGTGACTCCATGGTTATATCACTTTTGTCTTTGGTTATGATTAAAGAAAGTCATTCCTCAATTTCCCTTTATTGATTTGTTTCAGGAATGTAGAGATAAACATATTGTCCTTTCAGAATCAGTTAAAAAAAATCAATAAAAAATTAAAAACGATTCCGCATTATGACGATAATGAATAGTAATTTCTTTAATTAAAAAAAAAAGTAATCAATATGTTATGTATATTTCAAATATTGTTGTAATTGTTTAAATATGTTTACTTGTTTCGACGCGAATTAATTGTTTAAACTTTGCTTATATGAAACCTACTGACACGGTTCTCTGAACATTCTGTTACAATCGACCATTCGCAAACAGAATATAAAATAAAACTTTGGAACCAAATGATAAAATAATTTAGTAAAAGGTACTTTTAATGTAAAAACATGTTAGCGTATAAGTATTATATCTATACAATGTAAGTAGAAGTTGATTTGTTAATTAAAAAAAATATTATTTTTGTACATTTGTCTACAGTTAACAGTGTGATGTCCATAAAGGGAAGTGCAGCTAGCCTCTGTTTGAGTTTTGTTTACATTATGTCACGTTTCTTTGTCTAATGTTGAATTCGGCTACGAGAATATGTACGGTTACTTATGCAAACATTATATATTGTCGTATTCTACTTGTGTGCCAAATATAATAAGCTCATGAACGGAATTAATAATTACTTCCTATCCTCGATCGAACTTGCTTTGTATGTTTGAAAGTTTAATACCAACAAATGATGATAAACATTGTATTCTTTTTAGTTTGATATGAATTTTTTTTTTTAATTTATCAATAAATGTTAATTAAAGCTTCAATTCTAAGTTTATTTTATTTTCGCCACCTTTTAACTTAGATAAATATAAAAAAATTGGTGTTTGTTTGGTAATGCTAACATAGAATAGGAATTTTCTTTTAATTCTGTTATAATGATGCATAGCAAAATCAAGATAGATTTAATCATTACAAATAATCGTACGCTGCAATGTTAAATAATAAATAAATAAAAAAGTGGAAAAGAAGATCCAGTAGTCAGTGATGTAATCTGGAACATGTGTCGCCATCAGCAGACTCGAGAAATACCGCCCTTTTCTAAAAAAAATAACAAAAAATCACTAGAAAAAAAAATGGACATAAATCTGAGCGAAACAAAATTGATTTTGTTCCCTTAAATGACCATCAAGAAAAATGAAGCAAAAAATTGATGTTGTCCCGTTATATGACAATCTAGAAAAATGAAGCGTTAAATTGATGTTGTTTCCTTAAATGACCATCAAGAAGAATGAAGAGTAAAATTGATGTTGTCCCGTTAATTGACCATCAAGAAAAATGAAGCATAAAATTGATGTTGTTTCCTTAAATGACCATCAAGAAAATTAAGCATAAAATTGATGTTGTTTCCTTAAATGACCATCAAGAAGAATGAAGAGTAAAATTAATGGTGTCCCGTTAAATGACCATCAAGAAAAATGAAGCGTAAAATTGATGTTGTTTCCTTAAATGACCATCAAGAAAAATGAAGTATAAAATTGATGTTGTCCCATTAAATGACCATCAAGAAAAATGAAGCGTAAAATTTATGTTGTTCCCTTAAATGACCATCAAGAAGAATGAAGAGTTAAATTGATGTTGTCCCGTTAATTGACCATCAAGAAAATTGAAGCATAAAATTGATGTTGTTTCCTTAAATGACCATCAAGAAGAATGAAGAGTAAAATTGATGTTGTCCCGTTAAATGACCATCAAGAAAAATGAAGCATAAAATCGATGTTGTTCCCTTAAATGACCATCAAGAAAAATGAAGTATAAAATTGATGTTGTCCCGTTATATGACCATCAAAAATAATGAAGCGTAAAATCGATGTTGTTTCCTTAAATGACCATCAAGAAGAATGAAGAGTAAAATTGATGTTGTCCCGTTAATTGACCATCAAGAAAAATGAAGCATAAAATTGAAGTGTTCCGTTAAAAGGCCATCAGGAAAAAATAAAGTATAAAATTTCTGTTTTTCCGTTAAATGACCATCAAGAAAAATGAAGCATAAAATTGAAGTGTTCCGTTAAAAGGCCATCAAGAAAAAATAAAGTATAAAATTTCTGTTGTTCCGTTAAATGGCCATCAAAAAAAATGAAGCATAAAATTTTTGTTGTATAGCCATGGGGTATCAAGGGAGTCTTTGACTAGAAATAAGATCAGCCGCCTTTTCCAGAACTTATCGAATTAAATCATTTTAAGCTAGGTGTACTAGAGGGCATTCAACCATCTTCTCAGGGACCCTGAAAAATTCCCTTAGAATCTCGGTAATGATAAAGACCCGGATCAACAGTCGACCATTCTGCACTACCCCAATATCATTCACTCACTCCCTACGTTTATCTGAACTGTTATCTTCTCGAATGTACACTCATCACAGAACGATCTAGCCTTGATGTGCGTTTCTTCTTAATTTGATGTGGACTGCTGCGTAATGATTTGATACTTTTTTAAACCTAACCGGTAAAATTAATCAATATTGTTTGAGCTAATTTGAGAATATCAAAACGTGATTTTAATACGTGCTCTTACAATATATGTAGCATACAATTATTAATATTTTATATTTCAGTTTCGGTTTGTATGTGTGAGGTCCCTGTAAGGATTATATGAGATATCTCTTCATCATATAATATACTAATGGGGCGGTTCTTTATCACTTCCCCACCATATCCAATAGTACAAATAGTGTGTAGTCTCCACGGGAGATATAGCGGAAACTTTAACCATGACCTACAATATCCTCACTGAAGAACGAGCCAAGGACCCATAGATCAGCAGTCTACCGCTTTACCCGTCCCCATTTCATCTTTAGTAGAGAGCTGTATCTTTTATGTTGCAGTACGACCTGCATGCTGAGGGTTACGGGTTTGTCTCTCGGGGTGTCTCAGTCACCTTCATATCTCTGCATCTCCATTGTACTATCGGCTGTGATTAATATGAAAGTAGGGAACTACATAACCAGCTAGTTGGAGGTTTATGGGATCTTGGAGATAAATAATTCATTTTTTCACCAGGAATTTGAAAAGGGGACGGATGGTCGTGGGGTAAAGCACTCGACTGTCGTCCTAAAGGTACCTGGTTCAATCTCCTGTTAGAACCAAATAAAGTTTATTGCCATGTTTCAAGTTCTCACTACATATCCTGTGGTGAATCCAAGGCCACTGCACTATAGGATATGTTGATGATGAAAGAAGGGCACCATAAAAACACTTCCTTTAGTGGTTTATAGGATCTAAGAGATTTCATCTCATCCTTACAGAGTCTTCACACACCAGAAAATGGCATGAAAATTTCAATTGAATAAAATATATCGTGAGAGCCTCAATATAAAGCTTTAAAGCAAAACTCTCAAACACATGATATGTACATATATGTATCCAGTAGATACATATACTTAAGGACAACGAATACCAAAGAGTTTGAATTACACAATGTTTGTTTTTCATGGCATATGTTAACTTGTGGTACAATTGAAAATATCAATGATTCACGGAAATCATTTATAGCGTCAATGGTAAATATTATGACCCAGTTACAGTGGTCTGGCTGTACTCGATATCTCTTTGGAATTTCATGTCTCTCAGTTTATCTCAAGTTTCGAAATACACTCACAGTTACTAATCAGGCATGCAAATTCAACGAAGAAATCTAGGGTTTTTTTTTCACAATACAGTTTTCGAAATGCCATTTTGTTTTCTTACAAAAATAAACAATGATTCATGATAACATATTCTGTTTGTTATTGTTGGTTAGTTTTTTTTTTTAATTCTTCTTTAAATCTTATATTTTGAAAATTCAAAACGCTTCTTGTCTTTATTATTGTACTTGAAGGAAATTGTAAATATTGATAGTTCCCATTTGTGTTTTTTTCCACTGAGTATTGATCGGTTCTATTTGAGTAATTTTTTCAGGGTTTGTATTTTGGAATCTTGAAGTTGTCGCAGTTGTTCAAGAAGATTTTTTATGACATAAAAACAAATTGTGTGGTCAATCTCTTTAACATTTCTTTAAAAAACCTGCCATGCCATTTTTAGAAAGACAAAAGGCACTTAGCTGATATAGACATGAACAGATAATTACTTTTTAAATTCTTCATTGGTATTAAACATGTGGAAATATTCACCGTCATATGTTATAATAAAAAAACAACATTATCTCTTATTCAACAAATACTATTACAGCGTAAATACACTTTTAAGAAAAGAATAAATAAAAAACTATGATACTGATAAGTTTAACTTAGTGTACATGTCTGTTACTAGTGCACACAGTACATGTTTGTTACTAGTGCGCACAGTACATGTTTGTTACTAGTGCACAAATTACATGTTTATTACTAGTGCACACAGCACAATGTTTGTTACTAGTGCAAACAGTATGGGTTCTTTTTCACCTTTTAAACCTATTGCCAGTCGCCATCTATGAATTATGGACTATAGCTTACAAGCCGACCTTAGGAAAATTTGACCGATCGTTCCAAATTTGGCCACGCAACCTGTAGGGGCTCCGAAATTTACATTTAACATTTATGTAATAGTAATAATTGTTATTGTAAAAAAGTCTAGAAGAGAGGCATCGCTTAGAGTCCACTAAATTTGGCGCGCTATTTGTAAGTCCTGCCCTGATTGTTACATACCTAGGTCGGCAAAAAAAATTCTTACTTATGGACTATGTAAGAAATAAAAATGTATCTGATACAAATACACTCAGAGAGCTGTTATCAAAGTGTGCGTTAAGATAACCTGATGGGTTGCGTGTGAATTTGATTTTGTGTCGTGACTAAATTAAAGTATATAATCCATGGATGGATAAATTGGATTACATATTGACATTTCTATTATTCTATGTATTTTAAACCTTAAAGTTTGTAAATCTGAAATATAAAATGAAATTTTTTTTTAGATTTTATATCATTTATTGCTATTGGTTTTTATTTGGTTGTGACGCTGACGAAAATTAAATAGTATTTCATTGTTGGTCATGGTGCGTACAAGTTGTAGAACCACTGAACCAAGTCCTAGTCGAACCTAACTACCCTCGCTTCTAGTGATAACTGCTTGCTAGACATCCATAGCGTTGTGCGCTATAACCCCCCACTGAACCAAGACCTAGTCTTTAAATCACCCTAATGTACCATACATAGCAATAGCACAATAATATAATAAAGTGTCTCAATAATCTATTACAACATTTTTGACAAAGAAAAGTCTGAGATAAATACTTAAATAAATAAACAAATATTTCGAGTTAAGAAAATCTGTCGCAAAGTAACTGGCATGATTATATTAGCAATAAATGCCACATTGTTATTTATAAATAGCCAATTGTGCATAGCTAGAGCTATTTACACAAAATAATATAACACTATAAGTAAATGACTTATTAAATAAAAGCTAATCACAGACTAAGAAATTGACTTACATAAATAGGCCCTGTGTGTACAATTATTAATAGGAAATGATTAAAAGTAAAAAAAATTAGCTGTAGGCACGGCTGCTCCCGCAGTGCACAACATTTAGCGTATATTCTATGATTCCGAAATTCTAATTTCTGCTCTAAATAAACCAACACAAAGTTAACATTTAAAATATACATTCAATTTATCAACAGTAGGCAAAGGTATGACATACAATTTATCAAAATAGCTAACTTCTATAGACTTCTAGTTAACAAAAAACCTTGACATCTGAAAATAACTAAACTGATAATCCTGAAACAAATTGTAGATGTGTGTGATGGAAACAGTTATATTAATGTCATAAGGAAAAGGAAACAATAATCAGTTCCACCAGGCAGGCAATCTAAGAACACCTATAAACGTGATCTCCTGAGAGAGCCATAACATGGGCCATCTCAACCTACCTGTAAATGTGGCCTCGTGAGTGACACATTACTTGAGTGCAAGGCCATCTCAACACACCTCTAAATGTGTCTTAGATAGTGAGCCATAACTTGGGCCATCTTAACCTGCCTATAAATGTGTCCATTACTGGGGTGCAAGGCCATCTCAACATACCTGTAAAAGTAGCCCAGTAAATAAGCCATTTCAAACATCTCTAAATGTAGCCTTATGAATGAGCTTTAACTTGGTTGCAAGACCACCTCAAATACCTTTAAATGTTGTCTCGTGAGTAAGCCATAATTGTGGTCCAAGGCCATCTCAACAAACCTGTATATGTAGCCCAGTGAATGAGCCATCTCAAACACATCTAAATTTAGACTCATGAATGAGGCTTAACTTGATATCAAGGCCATCTCAAACACCTCTAAATGTGGTCTCGTGAGTGAGTCATAACTTAGATGCAAAGCAATCTCAACACACTCTTAATGTGGCCTCGTGAGTGAACCATTACTGGGGTTAATGCAATCTTAACACACCTCTAAATGTGGCCTCGTCTGAGTGAGCCTTATCTGAGACGCATTCGCGTTTGTGACCCATGCGTTGCTCACACCTTAACCATTATTGAGCGACCATTCTATTCTTTATAAGTCATGGCTTAAACACTTGAATCATTCTCTCCTTTTTCATCTCATTTACCTCTACTTCATTGTCATCGAGTAATTACGGGTCATAGAGAAAAGCAAAAAAAAAAATACATTTCTGTTCTACTCTACTTAGTACAGATTGGCGTGTTGTGTACATTTTAAAATTTGAGTGAAAGTTTAACTAAATATTACTATACAAATAACGAACGTTTAGGCTAATAGTTCCCTTTTGTTTATATATTAATGTATATACGGTTATTATTGTGGCAGTGGAAAAATAAATATCTTTTTTGTACCTAGAGACCATATCAGGTTAGATTAATTTTTTTTTTTAAATTACCAAATCAATACAAGAGAATCGATGGTCGTTCCAATGAAACTTAAAAAATAATAATCATAGTTCATGTATTTCCCCTGTACTTAAATGAATCCGACATTTGTTTGAATTAATGTCACTGTGCTTTATTTGACTTTGATAAGTTTTGACGTATATACATTTAGTATTTTAGAACTCTGGACTAGTAACTATTAGTGCTTAGCCCCATTTTTAACAATATTGCAAAATGTTCGGTTATCTGTCTTATCTTAGTTGTTTTGGTACACACACACACACACACACACACACACACACAAGCACGCATGCTTTTGCAATCAGTTTTACATTTAAGCTGGTACAAGTCATTCTTCGTCATCGTATGTAGTTTTATGAGATCAATTTTCCTTAGTACTTAAAAATATATACACATATACACAATTATCATTATGTTTTTAACACTGACTTTTTTCTGCTTAGTTTGCTTTGGGATTGCAGGTAAATATCGTAATTTTAAATTACATTGATGATATTTTTTCAACGATTGTATCCTGTGTGTGATGTCCCTGTAAGGATGAGATGAAATCTCTTAGATCCTATAAACAACAACTGGGACGGTTTTCGCAATGCCATTCTTTCATCCCCACCGACAATGCAACGGAGGCATCCACTGGAGACATAACGGGGACCCATTGTTCCTCACCGTCCCCCTAATAAGACTATAAGAATAAAGTAACACTCTTATAAATTTCTGTGCGAGATACAGTTAATCCCTTTTTGAATTTAAAAAAAAACTGATTTACAAAATTGATATATAAGTAAAAGATATCTTTGAACTCCGTGCATTTAAGTTAACAGGAAATTTGGTTGATTTTTATGTTATAAATCTTCACAATAAAACAGATAGTTAAATCAACTTGATAGCAAACAGAAATAACTAAAAAGACTTGTTGTTTTTCAAATAACGAGAAAAATCGCCATGAAGTTGATATTGTAACATGAACATTTTAAAAATATAGTTTATCGACTGTTGGATCTGGTGTTATTTATAGCAAAAACATTCATTTATTTAAAAAACAATGTGATTGACAAAAATACTACAATTTCTAAGATAAACACACACACAAACACACACACACACATGTATTTATATATATATATATATATATATATATATATATATGCAATTTAGAACATTTCAATGAATTCATAAAAGGCTTATTAACAAGCTTAATTCACCGTATGTTTCAGGTGCTGATGTTTGCTACGTAAAGAATGAACAACTTTTAAATGTTACATGTCATACGAACCATTCTGATATCAATTCACTTGTGTGGAGAGTAGAAAAATCAAATTATTCATATTTTTTACCTGATCATGCATTAACTTTATTAAAATGCACACTATCTGGCTGCAGCTCAGAAAGTTCGGATCTACCAATCTCCGCTACTGTAAATCTAGACTCAACAAATAACTCTATTGTCAGCAGTAATTTGATTGGACCGCTTGTAAATGTAATCAATTACAATGTAACACATTATGCAAATTTAGTATGTGAAACACGAAATGAAAGTTATAATCTGTGCGAGATTATTCAAATATACGGTAAGTTTACAATAATGAAATGTAATATTTAACTATTGAAAATTTTTGCAGTCGACAATGATTACAATTTAATGGTTGTTTTATTAAAATGTTTTACTACAAGATGACTTGTACTTTTAAATTAAACTTGCATGATCGTATAGTCTATATCAGTTAAAATTATGTATCAGATTATCAAATATTTCCGTTCAAAGTTCTCTTCGTTTGTATTTCAGCCAATCCAGATAATGTAACGTGCTCGCTTGATAACGTGATTTCGTATGAAAAAATTTCGTTCGACTGCTTGGTGTATCCCAGTGGTCGTTTGGTGGAATTCAGATACAATAATAATGTAAGTAAAAACATTATAAAAAAATATTTCAAATACCCATTATTTAGATAATATCAATGCTTTCTGAGTTAATTGTAATTTTTTACCATACAAATCTCCGTTGGTATACCTTTTTATACGATTGCACAGACCTATGTAACTCTCAAAAGTTTGAACTAAACATTAAGTTGCATGTCATGTCAATTCTACTAAAACCCCAAGTAACTAGACTTGTATATATATATATATATATATATATATATATATATATATATATATATATTGTTTTGTGTTCACATTATTTCAATTTTTTTTTATAAAAAATAGAAAAGTCCACCCGTCGTTCGACGGGCTATAATACTAGTTGTTAATAATTCACTCTGTTCAGCAGCGTTATATTTTCAGAACACATTTAATTGCGTTCTTTTTTTAAAAAAGAACAAAGTTGCTAGAAAACGGTTATACAGAAAGTAAAACTGTTTTTGTCTACGCTTTTACTTTCATATGAATCACCGATTTTGGTTTGTCTGAGACCTTGACTCCAAAATTTGTCAGTTTTTGCCCCACCCAAATATATATATATATATATATATATATAAGGTTAGAGATTAGTTTTTGTTTTCTATTAATTTTTGAAATAATATAGGATATTGGACACGGCAGGCCCATAAGAATTTCGAGGCCCTATTCAAGGGATGCTTGCGAGTCCCCTCTTTTTTTTTGTTACAATAGCAACTCTTACTATTAATGGCAAAAATCAGATGCAGAACCCCGGTCCGGTGAGGGTCCCAATTTGAAGCAATTGCTCAGATCGGCCTAAGGTTGACCCAAACAATGAAAGTCATATTTGTGATTAAAATTGTTCAAATTAGATATTTTAATTTATGTTTGTATATACAAATGATATAAATCAGCTGTTTTCAAATTTATATATGGCAATACTCCAATGGGTGCACAAGTATCTCAGCAAATTGTTCGAGGCTATACTCCAATGCGTGCACAAGTATCTCAGCGAACTGTTCGTGGCAATACTCCAAAGGGTGCACGAGTATCTCAGCGAATTGTTCGTGGCAATACTCCAAAGGGTGCACGAGTGTCTCAGCGAATTGTTCGGGGCAATACTCCAAAAGGTTCACAAGTATCTCAGCGAACTGTTCGTGGCAATACTCTAAAGGGTGCACGATTATCTCAGCGAATTGTTAGAGGCAATACTCCAAAGGGTTCACAAGTATCTCAGCGAACGGTTCGTGGCAATACTCCAAAGGGTGCACGAGTATCTCAGCGAATAGTTCGAGGCAATACTCCAAAGGGTTCACAAGTATCTCAGAGCACAATCCTCACTCTATAGCTCGCGGGTTATTGCTTTCACTTTATAAATTGGCGTGATCTTGCCTTTCTAATGCGATTCTTGGGCACGTGGCTTGGCGATTAGTCGCCAGACAAAACTGGCGGCCTTCTTCGAACTCGGGTTTGTTTGTTTATAAATACAATATGTCGATACGTGCTACTGCATAACATATACCACCCCTCCCCTTAGGTGTGCGTATTGAGACGGATGACCGAATGATGTAGGTACTGGAGATTTGAACTGAGAGTTCTGGGGTCGATACTCGATGAGAAATGTGGCATTTTTTCCACAATTCCATCAAGCTTTGATTAGGAATCTAACTTAATGTGTGGAAATAAAAGCCGCTGTCATTGTGCTAACCGGCTAACCAAACAATCCTTTCATATGCCGAGGTTATAGATAGACAAATTCTACACTTCATCTGCTTAGATGGTCAGTTAGAGATAAATGAACTTTCCTTTTTTTTTGAAGGTACGAGTACTACCGGTTGAGAGCCTCTGTGTTAAATTATTTCATGTCATAACAATTTTTATCATCGGATCACTAGCAATATTATAGGTAGCTCATGTACTCACATTTCCTTCACTATCATAGGTTGCTCCTGTAGTCACGTTTCCTTCACTGTCATAGGTTGTCCTGTACTCACATTTCCTTCACTATCATATATTGCTCCTGTACTCACGTTTCCTTCACTAACATAGGTTGCTCCTGTACTCACGTTTCCTTCACTAACATAGGTTGCTCCTGTACTCACGTTTACTTCACTATTGTTGATATCAAGATATCATGCAGGTCTACACTAGAGCTTACCCCCCTAGCTAACACACACTTTTTATAACAGGAATCGGTCTAACTGCCTCTACTGTCGTTTTAATCTGAAAAAAAAAACTATTTTTTTTAAACAATACCCATTTAATTTGCATTGATTTACGCTGCATACTTATAAAATAACATACATTTCCTTAAAACAGTAATACGAAACTTTTTTTTTGTTGTTTTTTTGGTATATTGCAGACATTTCCTTCAACAACACACAATGATGCAATCTACAGCTCCTGTGCATTAAAAGTCCCTACGAACAGTAGACCTTACTACACAAGAAAGTGTGACGTAGTTCTCGATTTATCTTTTCTGAGACCCGGAAATAACTATTTTAGCGTCACTGTCTCTCCGGATATTAACGTCAATGGCTCTCCCGATGTGACCGACACAATTGTTACTATCACAAGTAACACCATCATAATACATGCGTATGGTAAGGAGTGATATCTTAAATTTGATCTACTGATAGACTGGTCTATTGTTGGGTGTCACATACGATTTTCAATATCTATATATCTTTATGAAAGGAAATGTTTAGTCATTTTTTGCAAAATAGTTTTGAAACTCTCTTCCTACTGACCCACAACGCTGCACCATTCGCCACCTGGATAGGTGTGTAAAAAGGTTAGGGGGTGAAACAACTGTCGTTCCTCTCCCCCCCCCCTTTCTAAACTGGTGTTAGCATCAGGGCGATGCGTCGAGAGACCAGTTAGTTGACCTGGTTTGATGGGGGCGGGGATCTACTTCGGACGGACTCTGATATAAGTTAGTGACCATAGCGAAAGGACATAAATTAGGCAGTTATGTTTAGAACAGCGAATTCGTTACCTGAGACGTAACACGTTCCACCTGCTTGTAGTAATAAATAAAATTATTAGTGTAGTTATTGAACCCAAGTGTCTAGAGTCATTCTGTATAAAGTTACAAAAATAGTGTTTAGCCTAATGATAATATGATGTGCTAGCTGAACCCTGCTAAAACTTTACATAGAGTTATATGCCCTTAGGTTTGATCAGTAGGCTAGGTTATTTTTGGTTTCGGACAGATCCGATTTTTTTCATGATTTTAATTACTATTTTTTACGTTTGACGATTTAAAATTGGAATACTGTTGTAATAATTCTTTATTTTCGATTTAACGCAGAACCAAAATCGCTATTAGATGGATACATTATATTATAATGAGTGTTATCTTTACATAATGTCATTTAACGGAATAATGGGACTATGGCTATATATTTTTGGATTTAGTTTTAAGCGTGTATAGTCCATTGTAAGGAAAGCGATAAATTCTCTTTGATACTTGAAACCACAAATGGGGCTTTTATTTGTATATAGTGCCCTTATTTCATCCCCACCATAGCCGAAAGCTAAATACCCATTGAAGCACCAAAGGAGACATTACGGGGGACCATGACCTAAAAAATCCATGTTTCTTTTATCAATAAATTTTTATTTTAAATTAATTATTAAGAGATGCAATGGTTTAGCATAACTAACAATGGTTACGATCATTATTTTCTGACAGAAGGCGTCAATTTTTAATTATAAAATAAAAATCAGCTAAATATATAAGACTTTGTATTATAATACAGTCATTTTTTTATCCTTTTTGCATTCCTAACAGTCTAAACATTAATTTTGGAAACATTTTATTTGCATTATATATATATATGTGTGTGTGTGTGTGTGTGTGTGTGTGTGTGTGTTTGTGTGTGCGTGTGTGTATCAAATCAAATATTTGAATTCATTTAATGCAATTACAAATTAATGATACACATTTGAAAAATACGGCTTTTTTTTTTTTTAGATTTAATTGATTCTACTTTTTTTGTTTCAGTTTTAGTTTGGAATAAAATTAACATAAGAGTGGATAAACGAATTTTAGGTATTTTGTTTGTGTCTTTTTTTTTTCAAAAGGTAGTCTTCAAGAGCCAATTTGTGGACCGCCTAAATTTGAGCACAATGGCGCAACTTTGAAATATAATTGTGTATCTCCACTTTCTGTTGAGCCTAATGCCCTTTGTACATTGAAAAGTAGGACTAATGTAAGTTTAGAATTGTGCACACTCATATGTTGTTTCGTATAATCTGGTCTACATATAGGTTATTTTTTTTTTTATTTTCGCTGTTTTATCTAACTTGAGTTTTTATCAATTATCTTTAAAAAAAATGACTTTTGAGAGTCGATTACCTTAATAAGTAACATTATAATTGATGGGTTTGAATATGGTCACATATTAATTATTTGATTTGTTTTAACTCGCTGTAAAGATGAGATGAGATCTTTTAGATCCTATAAACCACTCATTGGGCTATTGATATGGTGCACTTCTTTCATAAGCACCATACAGATTTTCAAAAAAATTATAATCAATAATAATGTTATATTTTTTTTTATCATTATTAGTTTTTTTGTAGCTAGTATGTAAAGTCACTGCAATTTAAGTAGAAATCTTTCAGATCCAATTATCCACTAATGGGGCATTTTTGCAGTGCTCTTCTTTCATCCCCACCAGTCTCGATAGTTTAATGACCATGGAGGCACCACGGGAAATATAGTGTAGACTTTAACCATGAAATGAAATATCCATTGGTTCTTACCGAGGTACGATCCCGGGATCCTCAGGCCCACAGACGAGCGTTTTACCACCAGACATTACGTCCCGATGTAACTCTTTGAACTCTTTATTATGGAAACGAGCCGAGACTTAGTCACTTAGTGCTCGTGAGATGAGACCTGCTGTATATCTCAGCTTTTGGAGAGCGCCATACAGCCTAATAGAGAGCGGGCTTCCAGACTCGTTCAGCCTAGACTCCGCCAGACGTGGACACGCGCGTAACAAATGGTCTTTTCTGTTTCCTCTTCCTCTCCGCAGTGGCATGAAAGGAAGTCGTATTCGGGTCTCGTTTTCCCAAAATAATCACCAATCGGGCAATGCCCAGTGCGAGATGGAGCTATTAGAACCTGTTCGTTTCTTCGAAGCCTCCACCGTGGGTCGAATTTGAAAGGTCGCCATTGATCTGTGGCTAACGGCTAAACTGGTAATCCGAAAGTAATGGAAACTGCGTAAGCACTCCTTAGCAAACGAGCACGGGAAGTGAGTCTCAGCCTTTTCCTTCTCATTCGATAATATTAAACCCGTTGTAAATAGAATCATTACTTATTATTATATCACTAACTGTACTCTGCAAAATCTTTGCATAGAGTTATATCCCCTTAGGCTTGATCGGCTGGATAGGTAATTATTTGGTTTCGGGAAAATCCGAATATTTTCATTGTTGTATTTTTAACTGGAATACTGTTGTATTAATTATTTCCATTCGATTTAACGCAGAGCCCAAATCGCTTATAAATATATATATGTATATTATCTTTCAATTCTTCTGAGCCAAAACAAATGGTTTCATTTACAGTATCAAAGTACGTTATGGCAATTTATCTAGATACATTAACGATATCTGCTCTAGAATCGCGGCTGGATTGCAATGTCAAGAGCGCACTAGACTCACAAGCAAAGGGTACATGGTTCAATCCATGTTAAAGCCAAAAATATTCCCCGTCGATTTGGAGAGGAGATGGGCGCCGCCAAGCCTTTATGGTAGTTCCCAGATGTCTCATTGGCTTTGAGTCCGCAGTTATCACAGAGAGATTTCAAAGATAAGTCTATTAGCCTCATAGGAAGGACGTTTCAAAGCACATCTGTTTGTGTGTCCTTTTATTCTCCCAACGATCACATCGGTTTAAGGAAAATAAACAAAAAAATGTTCTATCATAGAATAAAAACATGTTTGTTTTCAACTCTGGAATTAGGGAACTCTCATTAGATCCATTGGTAATGATTATAAACGTCGTGTGCTGGACAGGAACAAAACAATTGTCGATGCATGTTTTTTTGGAGTATATACAAGCCTTCTCGGTCCTGGACAGCATGAGTTACAAGGGACAATGTTCATTAGAAATGATAAAGAAGAAACGATTTCTGTTTCAAGTAATTGGTCATCGCCTATGAACTTTTGTGAGTAGAATTAATTTACTAGCTGTACCCTGCAGTACCTTTGCATAGAGTTATATCCGCTTAGGCTTGATCGGTTGGCTAGGTTATTTTTTTGGTTTCGGGCAGATCCGTTTTTTTTATTCATAATTGTATTTTAAACTGGAATACTGTTGTATTAATTCTTTACTTTCGATTTAACGCAGAACCCAAATCGCTTTTATTTTTATTATTTATTTTGTGAGAATGGTCTCAAATCAAATCATAATGCTCCATTTTTTTTTCTCTTTTCCTATTTAGTTATTTGTTTTCAAATGTGGCCGATATGTAAATTCTAAAAGACAATACGATTCTAATATTTTTAAGTTCATGCATAGATAACTTGTATAGAGACAAATGCATTTTATTTCTATTAATGTTTATTATGTATGAGGAAAAAATTGACTTAAAATTTTCATGTAGAAATAGCTATATGAACTGTAGTATAGTTACATAAATGTTCAAAATAATGAAGTTTTGTTTACTCCTAAAAAAACACGCCAAAATAGTAAAATTATGTCAATAGTGGAAAAACAATAGCAAGTATTTATTATTTACTATTTAAAATGATAACACATACCAACATACAAATCTTTAAAAAAAAAACGCTTTCTTTCAAATAAATATTACGTTATATATTTTAAAACTTTTTTTTAAATAAATATATTTGTGTTTAGTTTTGTTTGGTTTGGTTGGTTTGTTTGGTTCGTTATTTGGTTTGGTTAGCGATGACGGGTAAAACGTAATTTGTGACGTATAAAATGTGGGTCATTTCTACTCATTAGGAAGGTTGCATAAATCAGCATCAAATTTACCTAATAAATAATTTTTATAGTTATTGATTTCCAGATGGCACAATTTTTTATAAATAAAAAAAAATAATTCTACTCTTGTGATATCTTCTATCACGTTATTTCACGGAAGTTGGCTGCGCATGTAGCAGAATGGGTACGCAGCCGCTATAAAAAAAAATAATTCTGCACTTGGAATTCCGTGTTAATTTTTCCTATTAAAGAAGACAGTAAGACAACATTTGCTCAAACCGGCGATTTATAAAGTTTTTTGTTATGCAATTGGAATTCCTTGTCAATAGTTTCCTATTAATTCTCATATTAAACATTTTATTGAGATAAAACCTTTTGTTGCGAATGCAACGGGCAACTTGTTGTGGAATAAAAACTAGCGATAAAAAATACTCTGTATACGCAGACTTCTTATATACTTTAGGAAAATTATTTTATGTGTGTATATATATATATATATATATATATATATATATATATATATATATATTGTGAGATATTTTACTTTTAGTACATATTAATAAAAGCGTTTATTTCAAAGTATTTTCATAGAATCTTGCATACTGAGAATCGCAATGTTACAATATCAAATGTGTCCAGTAACATTAATAAACAATTTCTTATATTCATAAAATTTACATTTCTTTGTGCATAAAAATTGAAGATCGGACTGACAACGTTTGATTTTTTTTCAGCAAGAAATAAATATCTTGAAATAGGATGTTAACGAAAAATTATTGTTTTTTTTTCTTCCTCCTGAGATCCTGCAACAGAGATGTACTTCACCATCAATGGCAGCACAGACGGGGTTGTAGCAAAAGTTGGTGATCAGATCATTGTAAACTGCAATGTTAACGGCTTTCCTCCATCTCATATAAAGTTACGACTCGGTGAATACTCTCTGTCAGAATTTGACTCGTCCCCATCCGACATTGGAACAATATCTTTTATTGAAGTACACGGCTGTAGTCAGGCCGATGTTTATAATTGCAGCAGTTTGAGTAGTACAGGAGAACAACTTACGAAGACAGTTTTCGTAAACATTCCCTGTGAGTTTTTTCTGTATATATATAATTATTTATATATATATATATATATATATATATATATATATATATATATATATATTACGGCCAAAGCCCGAAGTTCGGCCAGTTCCCCAATTGGCCGGCCATTTCGCACTTTGGTTAGGTGTGTGGCCAATATATGATGTACTATATGATTATCATTACAGTATACAGACACCTATTCCTATTCATTATGAATTTTGGCCGATCGCCCAACGCCATTTAGCAAACTGGCTGGCAAAACCCATAAACCTAGAAAAGATCGGACATTGGCCTGTCAATGTGATGAAATGTCGGCCACTTGGGCCGGTCAATGTGATGAAATGTCGGCCACTTCGGCCGGTCAATGTGATGAAATGTCGGCCACTTCGGCCGGTTTCTGGATATCGCCGTATAATATATAAGTTACGGCAAATGTTTGCTATCCGGCCAAAATCTCTTTATGAAATGACTGCGCATTTTTTTCGTTTTATCTATCACTCACTTATATAAATATCACCCTTATATTTTTGTTTAATTTCAGGTCAAATTAGATTACGTTCAAGAAGACATTCTGAATACAATTCATTTTCTCTGGGTACTTATATAAATACGACAATTGTAAAGTTTGAAGTGTTTGGCTACCCCGGGCCAAGGACGATGACACTCTCAAATTTACCAAAATCCTTAACCACAAGTGTTCAAATTGTGTACACACAAGAGCAGGGACCATATGGAACAATTAAGGTTCAATTCAATAATACCAAATTAATAAGAGACCGTCAACACATTCAGCTAGATGTGGATAATGGAGTTGGGAATACTTCATTTGATTTCGACATTCAAGGTAATACATTATTAAACATTTAAAACTTATTTTAATCCACATTTAAAACTTATTTTGATTTGATTGAAACTAGTAATTCAACAATCTAAACTATTGTGAGATTTGGTTGGAACTATACATTCAACTATCTGAATTATTTTGTGATCAAGTTCAAATTACAAATTCATAAATCTAAAATAATTTGTAATTGGGGGGGGGGGGTGATAGTTTTGTATTGAATATCGGTGTTTACAGAAATTGTTCTCTTGATCCTGATTGGAAGTCCGATGTAAAGCCAGATCAATTAGAATTTGACTTTAGTGGTTTATTAAAGTAATGTATAGGCTATATAAATATATCCTCCTTATAGAGTCTCCCGTGGTGTCTCCATGGTTATGGCACTTTTGTCTTTGTTTATGTTTAAAGAAGGCCACTTCTCGATTTCCCAATATTGATTTTTTTTCAGAAATATAGAGATAAACAAATTGTCCTTTCAGAATCAGTTAAAAAAAATCAATAAAAAATTAAAAACGATCCTGCATTATGACGATAATGAATAGTAATTTCTTTAATTAAAAAAAAGTAATCAATATGTTACGTATATTTATCATATTGTTGTAATTGTGTAAATATGTTTACTTGTTTCGACGCGAATTAATTGTTTAATCTTTGCTTATACGAAACCTACAGAAACGGTTCTCTGAACATTCTGTTACAATCGACCATTCGCAAACAGAATATAAAATAAAACTTACGAACCAAATGATAAAATAATTTAGTAAAAGGTACTTTTAAAGTAAAAACATGCTAGCGTATTAGTATTATATCTATACAATGCAAGTAAAAGTTGATTTGTTAATAAAAAAAAATGTTTGTACATTTTTCTACAGTTAACAGTGTGATGTCCATAAAGGGAAGTGCAGCTAGCCTCTGTTTGAGTTTTGTTTACATTATGTCACGTTTCTTTGTCTAATGTTGAATTTGTCTACGAGAATATGTACGGTTACTTATGCAAACATTATATATTGTCGTATTCTACTTGTGTGCCAAATATAATAAGCTCATGAACGGAATTAATAATTACTTCCTATCCTCGATCGAACTTGCTTTGTATGTTTGAAAGTTTAATACCAACAAATGCTGATAAACATTGTATTCTTTTTATTTTGATATGAGTTGTTTTTTTTTATTTATCAATAAATGTTAGTTAAAGCTTCAATTCTAAGTTTATTTTATTTTTCGCCGCCTTTTAACTTAGATAAATATAAAACAATTTGTGTTTGTTTGGTAATGCCAACATAGAATGGGAATTTTCTTTTAATTCTGTTATAATGATGCATAGCGAAATCAAGATAGATTTAATCATTACAAATAATCGTACGCTGCAATGTTAAATAATAAATAAATAAAAAAGTGGAAAAGAAGATCCAGTAGTCAGTGACGTAATCTGGAACATGTGTCGCCATCAGAGGACTCGAGAAATGCCGCCCCATTCTAAAAGATAACAACAAATCAATAGAAAAAAAAATGAACAAAAATCTGAGCGAAACAAAATTGATTTTGTTCCCTTAAATGGCCATCAAGAAAAATGAAGTTTAAAATGCGCCTGTTGTATATACATGGCGTAGCAAGGGATTCTTTGACTAGAAACTATGATCAGCCGCCTTTCCCAAACCTAACTAAATTAAATAATTTGAAGCTGGTTGTACTTGAGGACTTTTAACCATTTTCTCAAGGACCCTGAAAAATCCCCTAGAATCTCGGCCACGATAAAGACCCGAATCGACCGTCGACCATTTTACGCCGCCCTAACATCGCTCCCTCATCCCCCTACGTTTATCTGAACTGTTATCTTCTAGAATGTACACTCATCACAGAACGATCTAGCCTTGATGTGCTTTTCTTCTTAATTTGATGTGGACTGCTGAGTAATATTTTGATATTTTTATACCTAACCGGTAAAATTAAACAATATTTTTTAAGCTAGTTTGAGATTGTCAAAACGTGATTTTAAGACGTCTTCTTACAGTATATGCAGCAAAAAATTACAGACATTTTATCTTTCAGGTTCGGTGTGTGTGTGTGAAGTCCCTGAAAGGATGAGATGAAATATATCTTCGTCCTATAAATGACTAATAAGACGGTTCTTGAAGTCCCTTATTTCTTCCCCACCATATCAAATAGTGCAATGAATATGTAGGTTCCACGGTAGATATAGCGGAAACTTTAACCATGACCTTAAATTTCAACACTGAAGAAGGAGCCAAAGACCCCCCCCCCCCCCCCAGGTCTACAATCTAGCGCTATACCGCACCACCATCCGTCCAGATTTCAGGTTTAGTAGCGAGCTGGATCTTTATGTTATAGTACGACCTGCTTGCTGGGGGTTATGGGTTTGTCTCCCGACGTGTTCCAGTCACCTAAATATCTCTGCATCTCAATTGTACTATCGGCTATGATAAATATGGAATTAAGGCGCCACAAAAACCAACTAGCTGGAGGTTTATGAGATCTTAGAGATAAACAATTAATACCTTGTATAGGGAACGGAGGGTCGTGTGATAAAGCGCCTGACTGTCAACCTGAAGCTACCTGGTTCAATCTCATGTGATGACAAAGGAAAGTTTATGGTCATGGCTCTAGTCCTCGCTATATCTCCGGTGTTGCCTCCAAGGCCATTGCACTATCGGCTGTGGTGGTGATGAAATAAGGGCACCACAAAGACCGTCCCTTTAGTGGTTTATATGATCTAAGAGATTTCATCTCATTCTTACAGGGACTTCACACACGAGAAACTGGTATAAAAATCCCAACGGAATAAAATATATCGTGTGAGCCTTAATGTAAAGCTTCAAAGCAAAACTCTCAAACACATGATACGTACATATATGTATCCAGTGAATACATATACTTTACGGACAATTACTATCCGTGAATTTGAATTACACAATGTTAGTTAATCATGGCGTATGCTAACATGTAGTACACTTAAAAATATCAATGACACACGGAAATTATTTATAGCTTCAATTGTGAATATTATGACCCAGTTGCAGTGGTCTGGCTGTACTTGATATCTCTTTGGAATTTCCTGTATGTCAGTTTATCTCAATTTTCGAAATACACTCACAAAGTTACTTAATCAGGCATGCAAATACACCGAAGAAATCTGGCTTTTTTTCGATATACAGTTTTCGAAATGCCATGTCATTTTGTTTACTTACACAAAAATAAACAATGATTCATAATAAAATATTCTGTTTGTTGTTGTTTTGGTTTTATTTATTTATTTCTTCTTTAAACTTCATATTTTGAAACTTCAAAACAGTTCTCGTCTATTTTATTGTACTTGAAAGAAATTGTAAATATTGATAGTTTCCATTTGTGTTTTTCTATTAAATAATGATTTAGTTCTATTTGAGTCATTTTGTTCAGGGATTTTCTTATGGAATCTTGAAGTTGACCATGTGGTAGTTGTTCAAGAAGTTTTTTTATAACATAAAAACAGATTAACATTTCTTTAAAAACTAGCCATGTCATTTTCAGAAAGACAAAAGTAACTAAGCTGGCACATACATGAACAGATAGTTGCTTTTTAATTTCTTCATTGGTATTAAACATGTGTAAATATTCACAGTCGTATGCTATGAAAAAATGCGATAGTATCCCTTATATAACAAACACTATTACAGCGAAAATACAGTATTAATAAAATAATTAAAAAAACCTATGATACTGAAAAGTTTACCTTGGAGTTACTAATGTACACAGTACAGGTTTGTTACTAGTGCACACAGTACATGTTTGTTACTAGTGCACACAGTACAATGTTTGTTACTAGTGCACACAGTACAATGTTTGTTACTAGTGCACACAGTACACGTTTGTTACTAGTGCACACAGTAATGTTTGTTACTAGTGCACACAGTACAATGTTTGTTACTAGTGCACACAGTACAATGTTTGTTACTAGTGCACACAGTACATGTTCGTTACTAGTGCACACTTTACACGTTTGTTACTAATGCACACAGTACATGTTTGTTACTAGTGCACACTTTACATGTTTGTTACTAGTGCACACAGTACAATGTTAGTTACTAGTGCACACAGTACATGTTAGTTACTAGTGCACACAGTACATGTTTGTTACTAGTGCACACAGTACAATTTTAGTTACTAGTGCACACAGTACAATGTTTGTTACTACTGCACAAGTACATGTTAGTTACTAGTGCACACAGTACATGTTTTTTACTAGTGCACACATTACATGTTTGTTACTAGTGCACACAGTACAATGTTAGTTACTACGGCACACAGTACAATGTTAGTTACTAGAGCACACAGTAAATGTGTGTTACTAGTGCACACTTTACATGTTTGTTACTAGTGCACACAGTTTACTGTTTGTTACTAGTGCACACAGTACATGTTAGTTACTAGTGCACACAGTGCACTGTTTGTTACTTGTGCACACAGTACATGTTAGTTACTAGTGCACACAGTACACTGTTTGTTACTAGTGCACACTTTACATGTTAGTTACTAGTGCACACAGTACACGTTTGCTACTAGTGCACACAGTAAATGTTAGTTACTAGTGCACACAGTACACTGTTTGTTACTAGTGCACACAGTACAATGTTAGTTACTAGAGCACACAGTACAATGTTAGTTACTACGGCACACAGTACAATGTTAGTTACTAGAGCACACAGTAAATGTGTGTTACTAGTGCACACTTTACATGTTTGTTACTAGTGCACACAGTACACTGTTTGTTACTAGTGCACACAGTACATGTTAGTTACTAGTGCACACAGTGCACTGTTTGTTACTTGTGCACACAGTACATGTTAGTTACTAGTGCACACATTACACTGTTTGTTACTAGTGCACACTTTACATGTTAGTTACTAGTGCACACAGTACACGTTTGCTACTAGTGCACACAGTACATGTTAGTTACTAGTGCACACAGTACACTGTTTGTTACTAGTGCACACAGTACAATGTTAGTTACTAGAGCACACAGTAAATGTGTGTTACTAGTGCACACTTTACATGTTAGCTACTAGTGCACACAGTACACGTTTGCTACTAGTGCACACAGTACATGTTTGTTACTAGTGCACACAGTACATGTTTGTTACTCGTGCGAACAGTACAATGTTAGTTACTAGTGCACACAGTACATGTTTGTTAATAGTGCGAACAGTACAATGTTAGTTACTAGTGCACACAGTACACATTTGTTACTAGTGCGAACAGTACATGTTCGTTTTCAACTTTTAAACTTATTGCCAGTCTCCATTTATGAATTATGGACTATAGCTTACAAGGTCGACCACAGGCCAATTTGACCGATCGCTTCAAATGTGTCCTCACAACCGGCAGTGGCCCCGCAATTTACATTCATCGTTGATAGTAATAGATGTTAAAGTAAAAAAAAAACTAGAGGAGATGCCTTGGAAAGCATCCACTAAATTGGGCCCCGCAATTCGTAACTCCTGCCCTGATTGTTTCATATCTAGGTCGGCAAACAACTTTGTTACTTAAGGACTATATATGAAAAATAAGGTATCCGATACAAATACACTCAGACAGTGACAGTGCGTCACGATAACCTGATGGGTTGCGTGTGAATTGTATTTTGTGTCGTGGCTAAATTTAAAGTATATATTCCCTGGATGGATAAATTGTACTACATATTGACATTTCTATTATTCTACGTATTTTAAATCTTAAAGTTTGAAAATCTGTAAGATAAATTAGATTTTTTTTTTATTTATAGATGTTTTTATTCTAATTTTTTTTTGTTATTAGTTAGTTTTTTTTTAGTAGTGATTCTGGCGAAAATTTAATAGTATTTCATTGTGGGTCATGGTGGGTACAAGTTAGAGAACCACTGAACCAAGACCTAGTCGAACCTAACTACCCAGCTTCTAGTGATAACTGCTTGCTAGACATCCATAGCGTTATGCGCTATAACCCCCTCCCTCCCCCACATACACATACAAACAGGATAAAATGATAAGCGGATAATAGTGAAGATTGTAAAGTATGACGTTAGAAAAAAAAATATTACATGTAATGATGTGTTCCATTGAGATTTTCACCTTTGATCAGCGTTGATTTGTAATTTTAATGAATGCATATGGTACAATTTTAACTGATAAGGATATCGATTGGCCTATTTTTAGTAAGATATTGCAACATAGCAAATCCTGATATTGAAACTCGTCATTCGTCACCACCAATACAAAGTAATTAACTTAGCCAAATGAGTTGTCTCTTTTATTTAAAAGTAAATATCAAAGATCATGTTGTTTTTTAAATTATTATTTCTCTTCATGCTGTTTGGCGTAGTATTATCAGGTAAATATATCTATAGCTTCGATAAAGATTATCTTTTAATTTAACACATTAATCAGTTAATGGTAAAAAGCAAATTATAAATAATATCATCAAAGGTAATTATAAAGTATTAAAAACTTAAAAAAGAAAGATGAAAATATGGCACGAAAACCAGTTTTTTTAAAATAATACTATAACCTGTCTAATAAAATAATATGTATCCTTTAAAAATTAATTTTAGAATATCAAAATTATTTAAAATGCTAAGGCATACATGTAAGGTGAAAAATATCAAATAAACATTAAATAATTGGTAGTTATATTTTTTAAACAATAGGCCAACATGTATATTAAACTTGCAAACACTTAAAATGTTTATTTTTAATGTCGCAATAATACACATACATTTATATTTCATTTAATCTACAGTGCGACGGTATATATTACTTTGTATTTAACTGTTTGTCGTTGGCTTGTCTCATACAATTAACTATCATGTAGAAGTATTAAATTACTTTTATTCAGTAGTAAAAAAAAAATAAGAAGAACAATTCAGGAAAGATTTATTTTTCTTTAATTTCAAATCCTTAACTTCATAAAACAACTTTTAAAAAGGATGATATTGTTATATATATATATATATATATATATATATATATATATATATATATATAAAGAGAGATAAATAGATAGATAGTTAGATTTATTGATAGATAGGTAGATAGATAGATAGATAGATAGATAGATAGATAGATAGATAGATAGATAGATAGATAGATAGATAGATAGATAGATAGATAGATAGATAGATAGATAGATAGATAGATAAATAGATAGATAGATAGATAGATAGATAGATAGATAGATAGATAGATAGATAGATAGATAGATAGATAGATAGGTAGATAGATAGATAGATAGATAGATAGATAGATAGATAGATAGATAGATAGATAGATAGATAGATAGATAGATAGATAGATAGATAGATAGATAGATAGATAGATAGATAGATAGATAGATAGATAGATAGATAGATAGATAGATACGTAAAGAAATATTCTCACTCATATTAATTAATTAATTTCTCTCTCTCTCTCTCTCACTGTATATATATATAATATTTATTTTCCTAATAAGGTAATCTAATATACTACAGACCATTATAACAATGTATTTTTTGTCCCGCAGCTAATCCAGAAAATGTAACTTGCACCCCTAGTTCAATCCTATCAGACTGGATTACAATAGATTGCTGGATCTACCCCAGTTGTCGTATAGAAGACATAGACCTACAAATAAATAACAAAGTAAGTGGTTGTGTGTACATGAGTATGATGTCATCATCAATAAGCCCGCTAATTGTACATAATGATTAGTGTAAATGGGTCTTAACGAATACTTTTTCGATAAGCACACACATAATAATTTAGATATTGATTTTTTTTATTTTTATTAATATGATAACCTACACGTTTGCGTGAGATTTGTTTTCATTTTCATTTTTTTTTTCCTTTGCATTTGAGGAGAAAAAAAAGCATAAAAAATCATTTTCCTCTTTCTTAAGTTTTATAAAACAAAAAGTATATTTATAAAATATGTTTGTTAATGTTAAATTGTCTATTCAAATTACTTTAATTTAAAGCAATTTTTGTATCTGGCGAGTTTACCGGTTTGTTTTTTTTTCAATAATTTATTTTTTTTTTACTTCCATCAAATTATTTATACACAAATTTTACCTTAAATTCAGATGGAATTTTCCTCCTAAAGACAAAATAGATCAATGTTATCCGTTCTTACAATATTTAACAAAAGGGGCTGTCCATTATTTATGTCAACAAATGTTTGGCGATTTTTACCTCCCCCCCTCCCCCTAGTCAACAACTTGTCAAACTTCCAGAGACCCCCCCCCCTAAAAAGGTGGCTTCCAAAATGTTTATGTGGCAAAATTAGTAGGAATATAGTTAGTTTAATTAAAATACTGAATGTTAAGCGAGTGTGTAACACAGAACTACAAACGCTGCTTAATTTTCCTATTTATTAAGTAAATATATTAAATTTAAAAAAGTAACATTGTTGACGTCAACTTTTCTTGACCTCCCCCCCCCTTGTCAACAATTGTCAAAAATTTTCTGACCCCCCCTCCCACCTATTTTGTTGACGTAATTAATGGACAGCCCCTAGGCAATTTTTGCATATCTTTATTAAAAGATTGTTAAATAATTGCTGTGTAAGTATTCATACAGATGTTTTCGTTAGATTTGTAAAATCTCTAATCTTTTGGGTAATTTCCATGAGAAATTATTAAGTCAGTATTATTCTATCCGCCATAGAACTGCATTCAAACATAACCCCCGGTAAAATTGTAAGTTAATTATAGGTATCACAATGTAATTTTATCTTCCGTAGTCTTTGATGGATGGAATAGCTATTACAAAGGAAACGCTAACAATAAATCAATAAAATCCTTTGAAGATAAACAATAACTTTTTAATTAGTACAAGCACAATATAATCTAAGAAACACTGCACTCCAACTGACCGCGTCTACTTTAGTAATTGGGCCCAAGAACGACCTCGCATACCAGGTGTATAACACAACTTCTCGCTCCGACAACTGGACATCAACTAACTGTCCACACAGTCCAGCTACACACACATAGACACGCGGCGTACCACTCAGTCTCCAGTTACACGCTGATGCTCTCCCCTGTACACACACACACACACCGTCAATCTGTGACAATAGGTATAGGTATTAAATAACTACTAAATAAAACACTTAAATCAAGCGGATATGACAATCGTTTGAAAGACTAAATAAGTAAGTGTTATTATTATTAAAATATTACTAATTTTACAGTATGATATATTTATTGAAGTCAAATGGTTATTTATTTATCTTTACACTGTGACAACACTCTCGGTAACTCTGGAAACAACATACATCTACAGCTTACACTGTAATAACATTCACTGCAACTCTAGGTAGCCTATAAAAGTACAGCTTACACTGTAACAACATTCACAGCAACTCTAGGTAGCCTATACAAGTACAGCTTACATTGTTACATAATAGCCCGCATTGATTTCTTGGCATATTACAGACTTATACGTCTTCAACCAACGACAAACAACTTGATATCACATGTACATCTATAACGCCTGCCAATGGTTCACTGGACAACGGATCGAAATGTTCTATAGGAATCAACTTAACCATTCTTGGTCCAGGCAATAATCATATAAAATTAACTGTCTCCATCGATGTCGGCGAATCTAATTTTACAGTAACTAGTAACGACGTAATCATACCTTTATACTGTAAGTATGTTGTTAAATATATTTCATTGTGTTAGCCAAAACTGTTATGTGTTATTAACAGTGGTTTAAAATAAATATGTATTTTATAAAAAATCAAATTAAAAATTGACATGTTTTTGTCTTATTATCAGAATTTTATTACTGTAAGAAAATATCAGTTTGAGGTTTAACATCTTATTAATCATATACTTTAAAGATGATCTACAGGAGCCAACATGTAGCCAGCCAAATATCACAAATGATGCTCTACCAATCACAATGGACTGCCTGACCTCACTGTACTATAAGAATGTCAGCTGCTCACTTGTAAAGAGAACGGACGTAAGTACAATACAACAGTGGGGTAATTAGATAGGTGATTTGTGTGAAGCCCTGTAAGGATCAGATGAAATGTCTAGGGTCATGGACACCGCTAAATAGACGGGTTTAATGGTGCACGTCTTTCATCTTCACCAAAGCCGATGGAAATTAAGGCACCACGGGAGGTACAGCGGGAAATTTCACCATGACCTCAAAGATTCCTTGGTCATCCCCGCAAGATCATCTGTCCACCAGATAAGTGATGTGGGAACATTCCTCACCAGGCGGTATCAAGTTTAATTACTCTTCAGAACAAGCAGTTTAAATTATTTATTACTTTTGGCATACAAGTTGGGCGCATTAAGAGCTGATATATATATATATATATATATATATGTATATATATATATATATATATATATGTATATATATATATTAATAATATATATATATATATATATATATATGTATATATATATATATTAATAAAATTTATATAGAAAAGATTGTATTATACAGTCTGCCTATGTACTGTATACATGATATATTTATTTGCATTTATTAGCAAGGAATATGAAAAAATATGACCGTCAAAATAAAATAATTAATCAGGGAAATTCAGTTAATTGGGGTTCTTCTGATAACATAATGCTAATTATATTTTAATGGGCATTCGGGGATATATTTAGGTTAAACCACTTCAACCGTTCCTGCCTGTTCCCAAGAAAAACGTCCCTATACCTACATTCATTTGCTTACATAGCGTCTTACAAAAAACAAAAAAACACTTTAAATAGATTTCTCCAACGTCTTGAATGACATTTTTAGCATCATTCAAATTGTGTTGCTGTAAGATGCTATTTACATTTCTAAAACTAAAACAAAAAGGTTAAAAAAAAAACTTGTTAAAAGTTGTGATTCATATTTTTTTTTCTATTTTGATGTTAGGGAATGTTTACCAGTACAGTAGCGTCAGTGATGGGTGAGCGTGTTCTGGACGCAAACGAGACATTCTCTGTCAAATGTCATTTTGCAATAATGCCCAGTGATTTGGGTACTGGTCGACACGAGCTGAAAATCACCTTATCCAGTACGAATAGTGAAGGAGAAAAGATTACTTCATGGACTAACTGGACTAACCCTTTGAATTTTTGTGAGCGAAAATGGAATATTTACTTCCAAATGAAATATCATTCAACATAACGTATGATTTAGAATATAAAATAAGAAAAAGAAATCATTGCAAAGATAAGTTCAATTGATTATTTTGCTAACCACAACACACAAACGAACACACATATATATGTATACACATTTAAGTTGTCCTTGTGCATGTGTATGTACTTTTTATGCATATATAATTAGGACTACACATTTTAGAAAATGTGAATTCAGGGTGAACATTGTCATGAATTCTTTGTAATGCTAATCATTTTCAAATATTAGGCATAAAAACCTAATATTATGACTTTGCCCTTATGTGTAGGCTAAGAGCGTAACCACAACAGATTAATTATGTAACAAAGTAGTAATTACACTAAAGTTAATATATGATCATAAAGTTAAATAGCTCTAATATTTATTTTGGCTTCGAATTAATATTTGTTTATCATATTTTGAAAATCTTTTATTGAAAAATCAAATCCTAGTTATCATTTTGCAAAAAGAACGTATGAAAGCACAACAGATATATTCATGTGTCTCCTCGTTCACCAAAACAACAATGTCGGTTAAGGGTTATAAAAAATGTGTTTAAAATTCTAGCTATCAATATATTTACCATTCACTATTTAAAAACTTTATGAAAATAATTAAAGGTATAAATTATGGTAAAACGTTTTTTTTTTTTCATATTTAAATTGAACATTCGATGATTTGAAAATTTCTCAACACCCAATTCCTCCAGTTCTTCCAACAGAGATGAGCTTCACTGTAAACGAAAGCCCAGAAGGTGTCGTTGCAGACATCGGTAAGAATGCCACGTTGTTCTGCAGCGCTAACGGTTTTCCCTCACCCACTCTTCTAATCGAGAGGGATGAGCCCTCATTTCCAGGTTTCGGTATTTACTTCATACAAAATTACACTTACAGCTTTACGGTCAGCAGCTGTAGGAGTACTGGTATTTATAACTGCAGCTACATCGGACATTTGAGCAGTTCAAGCTACACGCTAACTAAAAGACTGTATATTAGCACTCAATGTGAGTACCGGTAATTAATTCATGTCCAATACTACCTGTTGATGTATAAATCTATGTTTAGATGTCCCGTGCCTCTAATTATGTGAATATAGCGTGTATGTGGAGTAACACAAAACAGGTCAATTTTACTATGGCAAGTCACACAAATCAAGATTAATAGTTCAAATTATTTCATTATTAGCTTATGTACAAGAAATAAATAAGTCAATGAGTGGTACTTTAACCATCAATACATAGCTCTATCTTTCTTCATGCCTTCTTGTTTACTTATCTTCCTGTACCTTTCTTTTGTTTATCCCTCAATCTTTCTCTTCTCTCTCCTGCTATTCACCTTTTTTCTCTTTATCTTTATGCTATCTCTCTCTCTCTCTTTTTCTTTCTCTCTCTCTCTCTTTCTTTCTCTCTCTCTCCGTCTCTCTCTCTAACTTTCTCTCTCGTTATGGGAAACCACTCTATATTATCAATTCTCCCTTAACTCTCGAGTTGTGTCCCAATAATATATATTGATATATATATATATATATATATATATATATGTATCACTATTTAAACTCTAGCCACTCTCCTATAACATCTGTATCATCTCAACCTTAGGTCCGCTGCGATCACTATCTGACAGATTTCTAGACAGCAATAACAGATATATTGGCGATTTTTTAAATACCACATTTGTAAGTTTTGAAGTTTTTGGTTATCCTGGGCCAAAGTCCATGAACATTTTTAAGACACGTTATTCTGACGAGTACTTGGCCAATGACAGTGTAAATGTTACATATACACAAGGATATGGGCCACATGGAAGCGTTTATATCAAATTCATAAATACAGAGCTAATTAAAGAACTACAGGACTTCACCTTGAATATCGATAATGGAGCAGGCAATACAACCTTTCGATTCTCCATTCAAGGTAGACTGAATTATACATTTGAGATAAATACCTATTTACAATCATCATATAATGTGTGTGTGTATATATATATATATATATATATATATATATATATATATAATACTAGATGCACCCTGCAAAATCTTTACATAGAGTTATATCCCCTTCGGCTGGATCGTTAGGCTAGGTTATTTTCTGTTTCGGGCAGATCCGATTTTTCCATGAATGTATTTTAAACTAAAATACTGTTATATAATTCTTTACTTTTGATTTAACGCAGAACCCAAATCACTATTATTTCTATAGATATTAGTTGTACTAATTCTGATTAACAGAAGAGTCATTGATGAGACACAAAAAGTAAATTATATGTATATATTGGTGGGTACAGGATTTTTAGAAGCTTTCTTTGTATCGCCAGTTCATGAACATTAATCTGAGTGTTTAAAAACCATAAAGCATAAGTATATATATATATATATATATATATATATATATATATATATATATATATGTATGTATATATATATATATATTGAAAGTTAATATCTATTTATCTATAAACAAAGATAACTTAAATTAACTAAATATAACATCGTATCTTTATATTAATGGTAATATGTAATACAAGGTGTACCCTGCAAAACCTTTGCTCAGAGTTATTTTTTGTTTCCGGCAGATCCCATTTTTACATGATTGTATTTTAAACTGGAATACTGTTGTATTAATTCTTTACTTTCGATTTAACTTAGAACCCCTATTGCTTCTATATATACATTTTCTTTGTGAAATATTTCTGAAATAATTTATTCTTCATTTATTTTTTTTCAGCAGCCAGTGCAATGTCCATATATGGTAGTGCAACAAGTATTTGGATATGTATTGTTTACATCACCTCACGTTTATTTATCTAATTGTCAACTAGGAAATAATAACATGATTTACATCACAGAATATAAGCTATACAGAATGCGCATCGTTTATTTAACTCAATGTTTCAGAAAGAAGCCATAATTATATACTATTCACTTGTGTATCAATATTTATGTGCTAAACTGCAGCTAAACTCTTAAATAGGAAAAGAAAAACACAAATGATGGCAATTTTTATGTCATTATTAGATGAATTAGATGAAACAGTAGCGCGCTTTTTGTATGACATATATATATATATATATATATATATATATATATATATATATATATATAGAGAGAGAGAGAGAGAGAGAGAGAGAGAGAGAGATACAGATATATAGATATGACAGTGTTAATGTTACATATAAACAGGGATATGGACCACATGACAGTTATATATTTTGTGATTTATTGAAATATTTTTCAGCTGGTGATATATTAGGAACATTTTCTAGATCTATGTTTTTTTTCTTTTGATGATATATGCCTTGAATTTACTGTGACTTTTTATTATGCTGCTTAGAAAAAAAATATGTTGATTGTTTTCTTAATAACTACAAAAAACTATCAGTTATGTTGATTGTTACTTTTCTGTGGTTGCTTCTTTCATCTGCTTGCGTTTGTTTGTCTTCTGAATATAATGCTTTGAAATTGAGACATATCTCATGCTCCAGAAACAACTACTCAACTGTTATTATACACTGTACAAATATAAACAAAAAAAACATTCAGTCAATGAATGATATGAAATTTAAAAGATAAAAAAAAATGTTCTAATGTGTAAACGAGTAGACATGACAATTAGCTGGGAGGTTCTTTACAAAAAATGGCTGCCTTAAAAGTTATTTAAGTCACGCATCAAAAGGCAGTAGTAATAAAACTTGATTTCATTTATTAAATAATTTTTAGACAATTTGACGTATTGTCATTAAGAGGATAAAATAGGCATTGCTAATAATTTTAAATTTCAAACATAAACTTAGATTATTTTTTTTTATTAATTTTTAGATTGTCATAGCATTCAATACACAAATTATTGTTTTCGAAATGTTAAAAATGTGTTTATGTTCATATATCTACTAATAGCAATGATTTATGTATTCCATATTCCAAATATGACGGATAAAAAAAAATTAAGTTCCACAAAGAACATCGGGATATATGAAAGTGTATCCATTCGTCTATTTCTATAGTCGCGCCCTATCAAATGGGATTTATAGCAAGAACTACACCCATCTGACTAAACTCCCTAAACTGGAAAGTGCCCATTGAAAGCTAGGAAGACTTGGAGCACTTTCAATCAATTTTTTAATGACCTAAAAAATGCCCACGGTTCTCTCAAAGGATCAAACTCTGGACTCACTTTTACCTGGACCTAGGAAATTCCCATGGTTTTCTAAAAGGATCAAACTCTGGACCCATTTTTACATTGACCTAGAAAATGCCCATGATTCTCTCAATAGATCAAACTCTGGACTCACTTATACCTGGACCTAGGAAATTCCCATGGTTCTCTCAAAGGATCAAACTCTGGACCCACATTTACCTTGACCTAGAAAATTCCCATGGTTCTCTCAAAGGATCAAACTCTGGACCCACATTTACCTTGACCTAGAAAAAAATTCCCTTGGCTGTTTCCAAGGATGAAATTTTCGACCCACTGATTGACAGTCTAAACCTATCAAACATTCGTCTGTCATAACTAATATAGAGATGGTATAATACTGAAGCACAGAAAAATTATACTTTTAAAAGAATACAAAAAAAATATTATTCATTGTCAAATGCGAACTGAATTTGTTTTAGCCACAAAGTAAGACTGCTAATGATATAGAAGCAGCCCCGTAGCCAAGGGGGGGCGGCACTGGGGGGCCGTGTCCCCCTCCCCTTGCTAGGTGTGGAGTGCCGCCCGCTTAAAAAGAAGAAAAAGAGGAAAAAATAAAGAAAAAGTAACTAACCTTTTGCTGGGTATTGGTGCCCCCTGCTTTCTTTGACCTGGCTACGGGCCTGTATAGAAGACATTTGCTAATTGTCATTAGCAGTCCATTAGAAGAGACCCAATTTAGTCATTAATGGATGAGTGGGTGACAACAGTATTCAGATATACTTTTGTTATAAAGAATGTAACAATAATATCCTTGTACTTACAATTTTAACACACATGTTTCTATCAAAGAGTCAATAATAATTAAATGTGATATAAAGTTGTTTTTGTGTTACCCTTTTTAGTTAAGATAATTTCTATACATTTTTGTTCCATCTAAGATTAAGGAATTGTTTTTTTTTTACTTTTTGTACATGAACTTAAAGTATATTTGTCGTGGATAGCAATAGTTTTTCTTGTTCATATTAACTGCGGATCAAGTAAAACGTGTATGTATGTATGTAGCAAAAAGTATTGAGTTATCACAGCTACATAATAATTTTGTGTAGACTTAATTTACTTTAAATTCTTTAACAAATGAAAACTAAATAAAAAAAATAATAACTATTATTATTTATCAATATTGTATTCATACAGCCTGTTATATTGTATATGTGTGTATATATATATATATATGTATATGTGTGTGTATGTCTTTAAATGTGTATGTGTGCATGTGTGTGTGTCCGTGAGTATATGTGTGTATGTGCGTATATGTGTGTATCTGTGTGTCTATGTGTCTATATGTGTGCTTTTGTGTGTGCATGTGCGTATATGTGTGTGTCGGTGTGTGTCTTTTGTGTATATGTGTGTGTCTTTGTGTATATGTGTGTGTCTACGTTTGTCTATATGCATTTGTGTTTATGTTTGTATATGTGTGTGTTTCAATTTTATATAAGAGTGTGTCTGTGTATAATGCTATGTGTTTGTGTGTATATGTGTCTGTGAGTTAATGTGTGTGTCTGCGTGTGTCTGCGTGTAAATGTGTGTGTTTGTGTGTATATGTGTGTGTCTGTGTGTATATGTGTGTGTCTGTGTGCATATTTGTGTGTAAGTGTAAGTATGGGTCTTTGTGTAAATGTGTGTCGCTGTGTGTTAATGCGTGTGTATGTCTGTATATGTGTGTGTTTGTGTGTCTGTATGCAAATGTGTGTGTATGAGTGTATATGTGTATGTATGTGTGTAAATGTGTATATCTGTGTGTGTAAATGCGTGTGTCTGTGTGTAAATATGTGTGTATATTAGGGTGGTGCTTAGAAATGAACTTTCAAAAATCTCTGCTTTCACCCCCTATTTTTGTTCGTTTATATATAGAAACTCTTAAAATAAAATATTAAGGTATTCAGTTCATGTTTACTGGTAGCTCAATGGCGTCAAAGTTTAGGAGTATTGGACCGTGATGAAAATACATAGTGTACTGCACTGTTGTTGTATATATAACACTGTATAAAAATAATTCAAGTTATGTGGAGTGTCCTACACTGCTGTACTAAGCATACAAAACATGTAAATAGGCCCGGAAGTGGTAATTTAATACACAGCAGGCCTAGTAGGCCTAGACAAAGAAACTATTAGCAACACAGTATAGGCCTACCTACACCACCTAGAAACTATTGGCAACGTGCCAGTTTGGCAGATGAAAGAGAAGGAAAAGGGGCTTCTGCAGTCAGCAGTCCTTGTATCCTCGTCATGTAGCAGTAGCTCAGCTGAGGAGAATGACAGCACAGAGCAGAGCACAACAGAATGTGAAGAACCTGTTGCAAGCTGCTCATCTCAAACACCTGCTAGTGCTAAGAAAAGGAGAGGCAAAAAGCCAATTCTAACACCTCGATTAACAGCTGCACTGGATCGAACAAAAATGTCAAGCAATTCAGCAACACTTGTCATTGCTGAGACAGCCACGTCCCTTGGTCACGATGTTCTAGATCTGGCTTTGAACCGTTGGACAGTTCGCCGTCAAAGAATGCTACACAGATCCCAGTACGCAGAACATCTCAAAGCCGAGTTCCAAGCTATTTATCCTATGATTGTGCATTGTGATGGAAAGTTGATTCCGGATCTCACAAATAAAGAATGCATCGACAGATTTCCTGTAATTGTTTCTGGGAAAGGAGCATCACAGTTGTTAACTGTTGCGAAACTGCCTTCCAGAACTGGTGCTGCACAGGTCGGAGCTGTCTTTCAAGCGCTGCAAGACTGGGGTGTTAGTGACAAGATCAGAGGCATGTGCTTTGATACTACTAGTTCCAACACTGGTCGGATTAGTGTACCTGCATCCTGCTGGAGCAAAAACTTCAGCGAGGTCTTCTATCACTTGCTTGCAGACATCACATTATGGAACTGATTCTGGGCGCAGTCTTCCAAATCTGTCTAGGTGCCACTTCATCTCCTGAGGTTCTGCTATTCAAACGCTTCAAGGATCATTGGCAGTTCATTGGCAGAGCAAACTATGAAACATCTCTGACAAATTCAGACGTGTCTACTTAGCTAGAAGATGTGCGCAACTCTCTGATTGAATTTGCTCAGAAGCATATTCAAGAGCAGCAGCCAAGAGATGATTATCAAGAGTTCCTGTAACTTGCTCTGCTATTTCTTGGGGTTGTGCCTGACAGAGGAGTGCACTTCATTGCTCCTGGAGCAATGCACCATGCTGGCTGGATGTCGAAGGTTCTGTACAGCCTGAAGATATGGATGTTCAAAGGGCAATTCAGACTGACAACCAAGGAAGAGAGAGGTCTTCAAGAGATGTGCATCTTTATTGTACGTGTCCACATGAGAGCCTGGTTCACTGCTAATCTGGCAGCCGCTGCTCCATACAATGATATGCTGTTGATCCAATCAATTCTCAGCTACTCCAGAATCAACAGAGCTGTTTCCAGTGCTGCATCCAACAAGTTTTCAAAGCACCTCTGGTACCTGTCCCTGAATTGGTTGGGTTGGCATTCTTCGATGATCAGGCATCGGCGGAAACAAAAAGATGCATGGTAAATTCCATGAATGAAAGCGGTAATGAGGAGCCAGAGGACATCAAGCTAATCTCTGTTGATTTGGAATCCTTCAACAACAGGAGGCTCGAGGACTTCGTGTCGCCAAAGTCTAAGAGATTCTTTGACATGATGGAACTTCAGACTGGATTCCTGGATGCTGACCCAGATAAGTGGACCAACCATGAAGATTATCGGCGATCTTTGGAGACCGTTAGGCAGATTCAGGTTGTCAACGACCATGCAGAGAGGGGCGTAGCATTGATTCAAGAGTACAGTGGAATCCTCACCAGAGATAAGGAGCAACTTCAGTTGCTGCTGCAGACTGTTCAACAGCATCGACAATCCTATCCAGACACTAAGAAACAGACATTGTCAAAATGTCTTCTTATCGGACTGATAACATTGAACTATAATTACAGGTAGAATATTGTAGATGCAGGATTGCTTGTGCTTGTTTAATTACTCATTCTACTATTTAATGTTGTGTTTGAGAAACTATCTTTGATTAAAAAAGCCAAAAATTCCAAAAGCGTGATCTGTTTACTTGTTGAACGTGGCCTACCTAAACTTTGGCTTCATTGAACTACCTCTAAATATTAAGATATCAGCACCAATTTTTTTTCTAGATGTTTCTACATCCAAAGGAACAATTTAAAGGGGTGAGACCTAAAGAAATCAAGTTTTTAATTTTTAGTGGTTCCTAAGCACCACCCTAGTGTATATGTGTGTGTTTATGTGTGTAAATGTATGTGTCTGTGTGTAAATGTGTGTGTATGTGTGTATATTAGTGTAAAATGTGTGTATGTGAATATCCCTGAGAGGATTAAGATAATTTAAGAAACATAAAAAATTGTTACTGCGCGAGTGCAAAAAGATCTTGGACATACACTTTATTCAGCAAAACATTTTTAGCCAAGTTTTAACACCATCTTTTTTCTAACATTGTAAGCATTACATAAATAATATCTAACACGATCATCATTGTCATAAATGAATATTTTTGCAATACATTATTTAAGTAATTGCAGAGATAGTATTAACATTATCAGTATTTCGCTAATACATTCCTTTTCATGCTGCGGTTACATCTGTATAGTTTAGGATAGTGGTTCAGGTACCAACGAATTTAATTAAACTTTATATGATAACAGACTATCCTGCATAGCCATTATACACGCGGCTAGGTTAGGGAAAGTTAATGGTCACTGCAATAGCCGATGGTTTAATGGTTGATATGATCAAGAAACTAAAAGTCGATCTCGAATTGAACGGTAATGTAGAAAAAAAAATATTTTACTACTGGCTAATGTGTTTGATAGACAAATATAGATGATACTACTGGCTAATGTGTTTGATAGACAAAGATAGATGATACTACTGGCTAATATGTTTGATAGACAAATATAGATAATACTACTGGCTAATATATTTGATAGACAAAGATAGATGATACTACTGGCTACTGTGTTTGATAGACAAAGATAGATGTTACTACTGTCTAATGTGTTTTATGACAGAGATAGATCTTACTACAGTGGAAATATTTCACACTTTGCTAGAAGGAAAATTTAGCGTCTGCAAAACTTGTGTACAAAACAAATTACAAACGTTGTTGGCGATGTATTTCACTAACGTCATTTGTGACGCAGACGTTTGCTTTTTATGACGAAATCAATGTCTAAAAGGACTGAATCTTTATAGTTCGTGGTTTTTCTACTTCAGTTATTGTATTACCGCAGTTCGCAATCCTTAAACAATTTCCTACCATAACGCACGTCATAGTCACTTAAAGAGCGTTTGTTTTGTAGTACCGGCGTCAAATTTATGTTTGATTACTATAAATAGACTATATACATACTTCACCTAGGCAAACAATAATTGTAAAATTCAACAAAAAATGTGCCTATCCTATTTTTTTAAAAGGACATGGTAGCTGTTTTGGTAGAGCGCCCTGACCCCTAACCGAAATGTCTTGAATACGAGTCCAGGCTAGTGTTTGGACTTTTATCAGGTCAGTTCGATATCATAACGTACACCAAAATAACACTAGACTTTTTTTTTGGGGTGGGGGGGGGGAATTAAAGAACCTGACCATTGTACTAGTCAGACAAACTCATAGAATAGCTGCGGTTATAGAGCAGCTGTGGTTACAGAACAGCTGTGGATACAGAACAGCTGTGGTTACAGAATAGCTGTGGTTACAGAATAGCTGTGGTTACAGTATAGCTGTGGTTACAGAGTAGCTGTGGTAACAGAATAGTTGCGGTTACAGAATAGCTGTGGTAACAGAATAGCTGTGGTTACAGAATAGCTGTGGTTACAGAATAGATGTGGTTACAGAACAGCTGTGGTTACAGAACCGCTTTGTTTACAGAATAGCTTTGTTCACAGAATAGCTGTGGTAACAGAATAGCTGTGGTTACAGAATAGCTGTGGTTATACAGAATAGCTGTGGTTACAGAATAGCTGTGGTTACAGAACAGCTTTGTTTACAGAATAGCTTTATTTACAGAATAGCTGTGGTTATAGAATAGCTGTGGTTACAGAACAGCTGTGGTTACAGAATAGCTGTGGTTACAGAATAGCTGTGGTTACAGAATAGCTGTGGTTACAGAACAGCTGTGGTTACAGAACCGCTTTGTTTACAGAATAGCTTTGTTCACAGAATAGCTGTGGTAACAGAATAGCTGTGGTTACAGAATAGCTGTGGTTATACAGAATAGCTGTGGTTACAGAATAGCTGTGGTTACAGAACAGCTTTGTTTACAGAATAGCTTTATTTACAGAATAGCTGTGGTTATAGAATAGCTGTGGTTACAGAATAGCTGTGGTTACAGAATAGCTGTGGTTAAAGAACCGCTTTGTTTACAGAATAGCTTTGTTCACAGAATAGCTGTGGTTACAGAATATCTGTGGTTACAGAACAGCTTTGTTTACAGAATAGCTTTATTTACAGAATAGCTGTGGTTATAGAATAGCTGTGGTTACAGAATAGCTGTGGTTATACAGAATAGCTGTGATTATACAGAATAGCTGTGGTTACAGAGTAGCTGTGGTAACAGAATATTTGCGGTTACAGAATAGCTGTGGTAACAGAATAGCTGTGGTTACAGAATAGCTGTGGTTACAGAATAGCTGTGGTTACAGAACAGCTGTGGCTACAGAACCGCTTTGTTTACAGAATAGCTTTGTTCACAGAATGGCTGTGGTAACAGAATAGCTTTGGTTACAGAATAGCTGTGGTTATACAGAATAGCTGTGATTATACAGAATAGCTGTGGTTACAGAACAGCTTTGTTTACAGAATAGCTTTATTTACAGAATAGCTGTGGTTATAGAATAGCTGTGGTTACAGAACAGCTGTGGTTACAGAATAGCTGTGGTTACAGTATAGCTGTGGTTACAGAGTAGCTGTGGTAACAGAATAGTTGCGGTTACAGAATAGCTGTGGTAACAGAATAGCTGTGGTTACAGAATAGCTGTGGTTACAGAATAGCTGTGGTTACAGAACAGCTGTGGTTACAGAACCGCTTTGTTTACAGAATAGCTTTGTTCACAGAATAGCTGTGGTAACAGAATAGCTTTGGTTACAGAACCATATGAACTTTACATCATCTGACCTAATGGCGTAGCGATCTTAACTGGCGCCCGGAGCACAATACCTTTTTAGCCTCCCCCCCCCCCCCCATTTGAAAACCATCTAATATCATCTGTAAAATATACCATTTGGCGCCCCCTTTTGTGAGTCCCGACCGGGTAATTTTTTTTTTTTTTTATTTCATAACTAATTTGAAAACTTGATGAACTTAATTCCCATTCATCCAAATAGTGTTTGTGAAATGTGGACGTTTTTTATTTCATATTGACAATGTTCGGACCACACTGTTTAATGAAAAAATGTCAACAGATAGGAAGAATGCACATTAAAAACTTCTGTTAGGAAAAATTAGTTTCAACGAGAGAAAACAAGAAATGAAATTGACTATCTAGTACAAATGTAAATCTTCACTTTATAAGTGAATAACTAAAACAGTTTTGGATAGTGTCTTCTTTAAATGTGCTGACGTTTAAAGTGTTAAGGCCTTCGCCAGGGTCCTTTAACACTATTCAATTCTTCATTAATAGGTACAGTGGATTCCGCTTAATTGGGACACCGCTTAATTGGGACAGCCGTTTAATTGGGACAAAAAGTCTCGATCCCGATGTGTCCCAAATTAAGCGGAATCGACTGTATATGTTAGTTTAACGGATGCAATCATTTCTCTTAGAACTATGGTCTCGATTCAACCAACAAAGAAATTCAGCCGAGTATATGTGTGCAATCGTGCGTGTTATTCATATGCACACCGGTTGGTTAGTCCAAAATCAATATTTAAACAGCCGCTTCAAAGATTCGTCATCTTAACACCTGTGAATGCTGAAGAGTTTTCATTTTTACTAGATAAAATTATAATAAAATGTATGAATTTAACATTGTGTTTTTAAAACAATTAATTGTTGTTGTGTTATACGGACTAGCATTATCAGGTAATTATAACGCGACCAAAAATATATCTTAAATAAAAATACTTACATTAAAGCTCAGCTACGTTTTGTGTTATTAAACTGTATGTTAACTTATTTATTTATAAGTTCTATTTTTTCGACATTAAAATATGTAATAGTTAACAAAATCTTAATCTCAAGCACACACAGAACATTTTTAACCCTGGCAAAAATATGAAATGATACATTAAGTGATTGTGGCCAAGAATTGATTTATATTAAGTAGAAGAGCCAGCAGACATACGATCTATCTATACTTGTATAAAGATGGCTATTATCTATTCTAATTTGACTTAGGCCAATGCAAAATGACAACTTAGAATTCGCTAATGGTCATGAGATTATGTCCCAGTCTTAATTCTACCTTAGAGACTGATTTTTTTTTCAAGTCCTAGTAACTAAAAACTCCCCAAGTCAAATAATGTTAAATGGATGTCTGACTTCATTGAGGACTGGCAGAGTGGTGGGCTAGTCACATAAACTTTTCTCCCGTTGTTTCTCTATGGCCACCTATAATCTCGGCTATAAATGAACATTAAAGAATAATGCCACTACAAAAAATGTCCAAGTAGTGGCTCGTAAAGTCTAAGAGATAAATTTCTTATACTTATGGAGACTTTGAGGAAAATGGAAACATTTTAGAACACAACAATGCAATATAATATTTCATTTATATAAAAGAATCCATTATTGATTAAATTTTAGATATACCAACTAGTCAAGAGTTAGTTTAAGCCTTCCATGGTCAAAAGTTTTAGTCACAAATAATAAATCAGTTCAAAAATGTATTTACCTTTAAGATAAATTTGAAAACAAAATAGATCAAATATTTTTAAAGAAAAAAGTCAATGTCCTAATAAGGTAAAAGTATGGAGTTTTTGAGAAGTGAAATGGAATATTTTCATAAAATATATAAGCCTATTGATTAAGATAAAAACAATATACATTTTTTCTTTATATAACACAGGTTTTCATATTGATTTTTTACGTTCTTATATTCAAAAGAATTCTAATTATTTGGTGTAAAAAATGTAATTACTTTTTTTTTAATAATTATTTCTTGTTTACCATTTTGCTTTTCATTTAAAAAAAATAAATAAATAAATACTTGATCCTAAAAATTGCCAATGATTATTTCGTTCCTAACGAAAGTGTTCCCCAACAAATATGTTCAAACTTTTACGTAATTTATTGAGCGTACGATTTGTTTTCTTTGTTGCAAAGAGTAACAATGACGAACTTTGTATTCAATTCAAAATACTTTACTGCAGTAAATATAACGCGAAACATCGGGTTCTTTTTATTTATGTTTCAGGTGCTAATATATGTCACTTCAAGGAAGGACAACCCTTAAATCTTACCTGTGATACGAACAGTTCTCCAGTGACTTCATTTGCTTGGAAATGGATACAATCCAATGAGTCCAAAACTTTGTTTAACTGTAGCGTGTCAGGATGCAATGAAGTAGACCCCTCAGCCTTATCTCTAACTGCTACAGTAAATCTTGATTCTACTAACAGTTCTGTTGTTAGTAGTACGTTGACTGGGTCACTGGTGAAAGTAACTAATAACAATTTAACACAGTATTCAAATTTAATTTGTGAGACACCGAAAGAAAGCTTTAATATTTGCAAGTCGATAAGGATATACGGTAAGTAGGCAAGTTATTATTCAATAAACTGATGGTAATATTGACATAATTTTACTTACAAAAATACTTGTGCGAAATTTTAGGTAGAACATTCTTCATATTAAGCTTTGAATATATCTATATATTGAGAGAGAAAAATGACTAAATTGTAAAGATAAATTATTCCACTTTTGTGCTGTTACTTTGTTGTTGTTTTTTTTTTTCACAAAAAATATAGTTTACTTTTTGTTTTATACACTTCAGATAATCCGGAAAATGTTACCTGCTACTTGAGTAACGTGACATCTGATAAAATCCTAGTACGATGTTGGATATATCCAAGTGGTCGTATGGAAGACATTAAAATCAATGATAAAGTTAGTTCATAAATTAAATGAATAAATAGCATTACTGGTAATCTAGAATAATGTTACTTACACATTAACAATTAAAATATCGCTTTAAAATTTGAAACTCACCTTGTAGTTTTAATTGATTTAATGCTATTTATTTTCTCTTATATTAAGCAATCTTTTTTTTTTTGGCTGCTACTTGTGTTGTAATAAAGAATGAAATCATTTAGTTGACCTTAAATAGTTACTGATATTATTAAATATTTAAAGAAAAGTAGTTATGTGAAATTTAGGGCGTTCGTAGACATGTGCAAACTATGCGCCTGCTCATGGCAACCAAATCGCATTGGTCGACCCGCTATTATACAATGAAGAGAAAAAAAGTAGGATTAAAAAAAACAGCACAAATGACTTGAATATGGCTTAAAAAAAACAGCACAAATGACTTGAATATGGATAAAAAAACAGATTGCCACTTCCCAATTAATACGAATGTATTTGCTAACGTCTGTAGAATGTGTGCAAGGCGGATTTAGACTTAAAAAGGCTTTAAATTTTCAGCTATTTGAGATACTGGGCTCTTTATAAGTATGGATATTATACGTCAGACCCAAATATTTAAGTCAATATGACTATTGCTTACTCACACAATTTTTGGGGTACCCCAAGATAGTAGGGGGTCCTAAGCTTTAATTTGTATAGCTTATACGTAAATCTGCATTGAGCAAGAGCAGTAAACGAAGGGGCCACCCGATTCTTAGTCTTCCCAGGGCCGCCACAAGCCTGAAGCCGAGCTTGGTTAAATGATGATAAACCTTGAGCTATGTTCAAAGATAATGACTTGTATATTAATAAAACTGTGCATGTGACAGCATTATATTGTTAAGAAGTTCTCTAATGTCGGCACTTTAGACCACGTGAGCTCGTTAGTAGAATAATATAAGGTATTTCCACAGTTACATCTTAATGTTCAGGTTATAATAGTCCAGGCGATACAAAAGTCAACTGTTGGTGCGACTTACACAGTTAAACAAGTTAAATGCGCTACGGCTATGTCAACAATGATATAGCTGCAACAGATAGTGTTCTCGAGCGAACCACTCTAAATTGTTCAAGAACTTATCTGCCCTCAGTGTCCTCAATAAGAAGTACGCATTTGTCCATCTCTGATACTCATCTCACTGTGTGTGTGTCTTCCCTGTGGTGTCTGACCACTTTTGTTTTCTTTGTGTCTCATAAATCACAGCATAATCTTAATTATAGACAGACCATGCCATTGTATAATGTGGGCAGCTTATAACATTATGTAAAAAGTATAAATTTGTTTATTACAGATATTTTCTTCATCTACCCATTCTAGTGAATTGTACAGCACGTGCACATCCACTGCACCTGAGCCTGGCCAAACGTACTACACAACGAAATGTTCTGTATATATCAGTTTTAACCTTCTCCGTCCAGGGAATAATTTAGTAAACGTAACAATCTCATCTGAAGTGACAGAAATCAATTTTACTGTAATCAGTAACAATATTATTATACCTGTGTATGGTAGGTTGTAATAGCTTACACTTAATTAAAACACACAGCTGAAATAATTTAATTGGTAAAAAATAAAACAAAAGAATTAATTTAGTTAATAATAGTGTACTAGCTGCAGCCCCGTATTAAGGGAAACTGGGGGGACGTGCCCCCCCCCTAGGTGTGGAGTGCCCCCCCCCCGCTTAAAAAGAAGAAAAAAAGGAACAAATAAAGAAAAAGTAACTAAACTGAGAAGGTACCCCCTTGCTGGGTATTGATGCCCCCTGCTTACTTTGACCTGGCTACGGGCCTGACTAGCTGTACCCTTCAAAACCTTTGCATATAGTTATATTCCCTTAGGCTTGATCGGTAGGCTATGTTATTTTTTGGTTTCGGAATTGTTTCATGTTTGTCTTTTAATGTGGAATACTGTTGTATTAATTCTTTACTTTCGATTCAACGCAGAACACATCGTTATTATTTTATTAGATGTGAAGAGTAATCCGCATAAGTAATTAAAGAAATACATGGGTATGGTCGGACATAAATAAGCGTTTATACTAATAACTTATTCTAGTCATCATTGAATCAAATATAGCTTTAAAGAAATCATTGCCAACTTATATTTGAATTTTCGATTTTTTTGAACCAAAACTGTATGTAGTTAATTTCATAAAAACAACAATTTAAGTCTTATGTAGAAAAGTAACGAACAGGAATTCCTATAAAGAACTTATAGTGGTAGATGAAGTGTACAATTCTAGAACATAATGTTTAGGTACTAGAGTTATTCAATTTTGACATCTTCGTCAAAGTCACTATAAGTTGTTTTTTAAATCAGAAATAAATGTGGCAATAGTGTAAACTAGTGGTCCCCAACCTTCGGGCCGTGGACAGTTATAGGTCCGTGGTTGAAATATTACTGGGCCGTCAATGAAACAATTAATTATTTCTATTTTATGTACTGTGGTGGATGTCTTTAGGGATAGTCCAACTTTCCATGGATTAGATGTTAACCGGGTGTAAGCTACTGTGAGCGGCATTAGAACTGTAAATTAAAACTCAAAAAAAAAAACCTGAAAAATTGTCCCTTTTCCAGATTTACCTTTATGCGTGAAATTTTAAATGAGTGCCCGAAAATGATAGGTTGTTGTTCGGCCTTTTTCCAAGATGTCACAATAGAAGTAAAAACTAAAGCTAGGTTTTTTTCTTCAAAATCTGATGACGAAAAGTGAAATTTGCCAGTAAATTGGTGTAAATGGCTAACAGGAATAAATATTGCTTGCATTGCATGAGAACATCACAATTGGGCAAACCTATTTTATCAAAATTATACAACCAGTTTTAAAATAAAATTTTGGATTAATGGATATTAATGTAATACATTTTCAATGACAACCATATGTGAATATTGAAAGCATTTACATTTGTATTAATTGACAGTAAAACAGATAAACGACACTAAAATTATTTATAGTGCATAAAAAGAACTTTTAATTGAAAAAGATTAAATGCAATTGCTAGTAAATTTTACATTGAATTCACACTAAAAAATTAATTAATTAATTACCTTCTTTGTTACCTGAAGATGAACTTCAAGATCCAATGTGCAGCCAACCAGATTTAAAAGTCGACAGTACAATTGTGACGATAGATTGTTTGGCTCCACTTTACTTAGAGAAGGTTATGTGTCTACTGACAGACAGACTTAATGTAAGTTAAATGAAAAAAAAACATGATTCAACCCTTTTTTTTTAATTATATAATTAGTAGCCTAGAACAATTGTTTGTTTGTTGTTTTTTTTTTTTTGTTTTTATTTTACATTTTTTATATATTGAGCCGAAGTATTCAGATTCTGCGACTTGATAAGTATGTACTATTTGTCAAAAATGTAAATGTATGAAACATGTATAATAAGTGTCAACCAATTCCTAAAATTTTTGGGGTTTTTTTTCGATTGATTGAAAGCTTCACTTTCTTATGTCAATCATATTGATAATGAGATGAAATGCCTTTCTTTTATTCTGTTGAAAATTTGCCAACTTCTGCTGATTGGGTTCTAACGAAAATGACTTGTATTCGTCTCTTCTCGCAAAAAAAAAAGGTTTTTCTAGTATTAATTATTTTACTTTTCCATCTAATGTCATCTTTCATTTTTTTTTCAAAACATCCTTTTTTATATTTTTTTACAAGTTGCACTAGAATTATAGTAGCCTATATATCCAAGTCGTTACATATACGTGCATTGCTCATTCATTTACTAATAAGTTGATGTAAAACATTTAACAAAATCAATCCATTTCCTATCAAATACGAGTAGCCTATCTCAGCAAGAGTTGAGGCTTCATTTCAATATTTTTCATCACCTCTTGTATTTTTATCTGTTTAACTATAGGAAAGAGCCGACATCAGACATGTTACTTCTGTGGCTGGTAATCTAGTATTAGACGCAAACAAAACACTGGCTGTGAGTTGTCATTTTGTTGTTGGGCCGAATAATTTGGGTGTCGGTCTGCATGAGTTGAAGGTAACCTTTTCTGGCAGAAACAGTGAAGGGAACATAACTTACAAATCAACTAACTGGACAAGACCTGTGTCTTTTTGTGAGTATTTTTGTAGTATTCATTTGTACACACGTTTCGTTTAGATATATATATACATATAGATAGAAAGATTGATGGATAGATAGGTAGGTAGATAGATAGATAGAAAGATAGATAGATAAACAGACAGACAGATAGACAGACAGACAGATAGATAGATAGATAGATAGATAGATAGATAGATAGATAGATAGATAGATAGATAGATAGATAGATAGATAGATAGATAGATAGATAGATAGATAGATAGATAGATAGATAGATAGATAGATAGATAGATAGATAGATAGATAGATAGATAGATAGATAGATAGATAGATAGATAGATAGATAGATAGATAGTTAGATAGATAGTTAGATAGATAGATAGATAGATTTGCGTGGCGTGCATGCGTATATGTGTGTATATGTGCGTGCTTGTGTGTGTGGGTGTATTCTTTTTATTTTCTTCCTAAAGTATTTCTTTTTTAAAGCATGAAGAATCTGTAAATTGATGTTCATTTTTATTATTCAGACCAATGCTCTTTTGTTTATATTTTAAAACAAAGTCATAATTCTTTACCTTCTACATTTCGCGATTAATTCAGTGTTCACCTTCTTTATGCATAATCTATTAATAAAAGCTATGTATATGAAGTTCTCTTTTTATTCTCTAGTTGCTGTGAGAACGAAAAAAAAAAAGCAATATTCTTTCATTCAAAACATTCTTCACAATAGGCAGTGTAGCTTAGAAATGTTTGCACCAATAGTTGATGATTATATAAAGTAATCATTTATTAATTTGTTGCAAAGTAAATATACATTATGCAAACGTTACGCTCAAGTTGGGTGTAAGCAACACTAATAAAAAGAAAGCTCCAAAGCTTTCAAATTATTTATCTATACATATAAATGGGATATTGCATCAGGGGGTTCCCTGTAGTCATTAGTTATTCATCAGGGGTCTTAGATTTTAGATTTTTTTCTGGCTGAGTTAGTTTACATGAACATAAATTAAGTGAAAATAATAAATTATTGTAGAGCTTCTATGGCAATGCCACTTCATTGCTCGACCTTTTTTTTAATTCAGAGCTACAGTCTTGTCTTTTTCATATCTAGGTTTATTCCACTTTATAAAAGTTTTAGAATTTTGTCTTGAACTATTCATTTGTTTTCAAACTTAGTGACTTAAGAAATGAAAGATCTACGTACTTTATCCTGAAGAAATAGAAAAAATGCAACATGTTCCATAAGCATACGAAAGGTTAACATCATCAACACACAATGTTAACTCAAAAAAGCACATCTCTAGAGTATTTATGTCATCTTATGAAGCCATCTTGCAAATTCGATATAATGTTGAGCTTAACCACCTACGTAGTTGTTAAGATTAGATACAGATTATTGTACATTAAATTACGCTAATTGGGTAAATCGTATATATTGAACTGTTTTACTAATCTAATCATGTAATTTTAACTCAGACCTTCCGCAAGATATGAACTTCACAGTCAATGGAGATCCAGAAGGTGTTGTAGTGAACATTGGGGATAACGTCACATTTTCATGCAGTGTTGATGGATTTCCACCACCTACTGTCACTATATCACCGAATCCTAACTATATCATCTTCTTTATACAAAAATATAATTTTACTTTCACTGTCAGTGGATGTTACAGCTCCGATGTCTATGCCTGCAGCAGTAAGGAGAGTTTGACAGGTTTTGGAAATAAAATCACGAAAAATGTTTATGTAAACATTCCATGTGAGTACTCGATGGGCATAGTTTATGATTCGGTATTTGCTAAAAATAAACCAATGATTTTGTCTTCGAACAATATTGATTATGTTATCGGGTTTGTGTGGTACTTTTATTCACTTGGTGAATATTGAAAAATACCATTTTAATAATAGCGTATTAAAATATATTACATGTTTATTTGCTCCAAACTAAACCCAGTTACTTATTACTAGGGAGCGACCGATAATCGGATCGGTATCGGTATCGGACTGATATTGGCACTATCGGTTAATATCGGATCGGCCGATTGTTGTAGGGAGCGGCCGATAGTCGAACCGATATTGGCACTATGGGTTAACTGTCGCACCGGCCGTTTTTTGGCTGCCGATACATTGTTTTTTTTTTATCACAACAGAGTTGCATAAAAAAAAATCAGTAAATAACCCAATTCTATAACCAGATCAGACAAGATTTAAAAAAAAAAGGAAAAAAAAAAATCCGTACACAGAAATTGTTACGTATACATCAGAGATATGACCTTGAAACAATAGGATTGGCATTTCTTAATTCAAATGTATGACCTTGAATGATACAATTATTGAACATCTGTGTGTATTTTTTGTTGGGATGGGAAGTTGGGGGGGGGGGGGGGAAACAAGACTTACGTGTGGGCGAAGTGTCACGAAATATGATAGGGAAGGGGAAAGCATGGGTTGACATACGTCATTAACTGTAGCACGAGAAAGGCACGTGTTTGGCATTGTTGTTGATTAAAAAAATATCGGTATCTGAAAGGGGGGGGGAACAAAACACGCGTGGGCGTAGTGTTACAAAATATGTGAACATGGGCTGAAATACGTCATACACCACGAGAATAACACGTGTTTGGCATTGTTGTTGCTTAAGGGGCTGTCCATTAATTACGTCAACAAAATAGGGGGGGGGGGTAGGGTCAGAAAATTTTTGACAATTGTTGACGGGGGGGGGAGGTCAAGAAAAGTTGACGTCAACAATGTTACTTTTTTAAATTTAATATAATTACTTAATAAATAGGAAAATTAAGCAGCGTTTGTAGTTCTATGTTACTCACTCGCTTAACATTCAGTATTTTATTAAACTAACTATATTCCTACTAATTTTGCCACATAAACATTTTGGAAACCACCTTTTTAGGGGGGGGGGGGGTAATCAAATGTTGACGTAATTTGGAAGTTTGACAAGTTGTTGACAAGGGGGAGGGGGGGAGGTAAAAATCGCCAAAAATTTGTTGACATAAATAATGGACAACCCCTAAAAAAAAAATATCGGTATCGGTATCGGTAAAAATGCTGGGGGAAAATATCGGTATCGGACTATCGGTAAAAAGGCATATCGGTCGCTCCCTACTAATTACTTATAAAAATTGATTTACGTTTAAATAGACAGTGCAATCAGTAGGCCTATTCTTTTCGCGTGAGCATAAATGAATACTAATTACTAAGTATGCAATCGTATCTCATTTAAATACGTTTAATTAGTTTTTTTCCTTTGGCTCTACAGCCCTTTTAAGGCTCTGGCCTGCCATACTACTCTTCTCTCGATCCATGGTCTTCTTCCTCCACTCTCTCACTCCTATGGCTTTTAAGGTCTTTTTCAGCCTCTTCGAACCATTCGCTTCTTTGTCTGCCCTTAGACCTTTTCTCATTGGTTGTTGCCTTATATATTGCCTTTAGACAGAAATTTCGGGCGCCTTGGCAGGACTGTCACGGGCATCCGGTGCTGATTATACTATTTTCAAAAGTTGATTGGCCAGCTCAGTTCTGGCCTTTAAAACCTCGCCCTAAAACTCGCTGGGCCCCTGGGTATTTGCCCCCTGCTCCCTCCCTTTTTGCCGCACTGCCCACATCAATTTATTCACTTTAATTTCAGCTGTTATATTTGTTTCTTCGTTTAATTAACTTAGTGCAATTTATTTCCCATATTTCAATCTAGGCCCATTACGACTAAAATCAGACCAAGACAATGAAGCCGACACAATGTATGTCGGGAAGTTTGTAAATACAACTGTTGTAAATTTGGAAGTTTTCGGTTATCCCAGGCCTACCTCCATGACACTTTACAGGTCAAAAAATTATGTCAAGTCTCTGATCTCTGAAGGAGCTAATGTTGTGTACCTAAAAGAACAAGGGCCTTATGGAATTATTCGAATTACATTTATGGATAAGGAATTAATAAAAAACCAAGAACAGTTTACATTGAGTGTCGATAACGGAGTTGGCAATTCTTCCTTTTATTTCTACATTCAAGAAGTTCAAGGTAATAGTTTACACAATATTTAAATGTATACTGAGATTGATTTACTAACACCAGTTGCTTGGATTTTTATTTAAATGACATGCATAAGAATTCGCTTTTTTTCTTTGAAATAAACTAACATAATAATGATTTTCTTAGTTAAAGCAAGATTCGGCAACTAAATTAACTTAGACATTTTATTCTAAATCAAGCTAATAGGGGTATATCAGTAAAATGTGTATTGGCATAATTATGTCATGTTAAATATCAGTTATAAGGACGCATTCAGATGTTTTTTTTTTCTAATTCTAACCGTTTTCTGAACTCAAAACTTATGTTTGTTTATTTTGTAATCGATTTTTAAGGCACTTTCTAGTGATAGATTTTCTTGAAATTATGCATACATGTTCTTGCTCCTTTACAATGCATGATTCTATTATAAATGTTGCAATTGAATAGTTTCTATATTTAACAAATATGAAACAAAATTAAGGGATTTAGCCGTGTGAGGAACGGCTAAAATAAATGGGTAACTTCCCTTGCATCTATATTATTAGCTATTTCAGATCTGGACATAGGCTAGAACGTGATTTCCTCATGCGATACACATGCGTGCACTGCAAAATTTAAATAAATTATATTTTAGATAACGATTAGTTTAAAATTATATATTTGTATCGTGTCTTGTTTATTTCCAGTTTCACCTGATAAAGCTGGCAGCGTTTTGTCCACAACAAGTATATGTCTCTGTTTTGTTTACATCATGTCAATTTTTATTATTTAAGAATAAACCTTGAGAGTAGTAAATTATCTATAGCTGTTTTTATGTATTTTTTTTTATTATTGTTTATTCCATACGACATGTCACGCGGAAAAAACTATACGTTTCTCATTGTTTTTTTTTAAAGCAACCAATACAGTCATATATGCCTACAATCACTTTTGAGAAAATGTCACAACTAAAAATAGTTTCCATCGAAAAAGTGTTAAACTGTGGCTTCAGGGCCCCACTAATCTGCTCCAGCCCTAGATTGGCGTTGAATTGAAATGATTTGTTTTTGTTTTTTTCTTTTATTGTTAGAATATAAAATGTATTTGCCACAAATTCCTAATATTTTGCGCACAGAAATATACTTTCAGCTTTGGTCAACGCGTTTTAAAACACACACACATTAAGTATAAATCGTGAGCTACTCGATATATTCTCTCTTTAACGCTGTCTATAAGACTGTTTTAAAAATACCCAATAATTGTCTTAACTATCGAGATTTCCGGAATATCGGACCAACAAAGATTTTTTTTCAGTAAGCTACATCTTCTTAAATCCTAGCGCTACATCTTAAAATGCCTAATGTGGATATGCACAGAATTGAACTTAGCTTTACAGCTTCCATCAACAAAATTTAAATGTAATGAAAAAAACGAAAATACCAGAAAAGAATCCCCCCTTTATGGCAGCTATAACTTTGACAAATTGTATGCATTATTGTTAAGTTCCTAACAAACACAAATTTTAAAGAAGCCCGTTAACAGTTGATTTTAAGATAAATTTGATAATGCCGCCCAAAGAATATAAATCACACATAACGCGCATCGTCAATTTAAATTGTTTTTCCCGACTGCCACCATACCTAAGTATTATTTCACAGTGTATCAATATTATGTGCTTAACATTTAAAAAGAAAAATAACACAAATGACGGCATTTTTTAAAGAGCGGTGCGCATCCTGAATGCTGTATGTTCTGTGATGCTGCCTATTACTGACAAGGCCGTGGCTAGCTGTTCTGACGCCCTGTCAGGCCCGTAGCGTGCGGGGGGCCAGGGGGCAGGGCCCCCCCCGCATTTTGTCTGGACCCCTGCTTATAAGTTCTACTTAGTAAAATGTATTACCTGCCCCCCCCGCTATTGCCTGACCCTGCTGTAGAATGCCTGGCCCCTACTGTAGAATGCCTGGCCCCTGCTGTAGAATTTTCAAGCCACGGGGATGTGCCCTGTGCTCATGAGATTTAAGGCGAAAGGGTGGACGTTTTTTATTATTGTGTTTTGATGTCATAAAAAGTTTAACTTAAATAACATTATTTTAATGTATTGTTATCTACGTGTTTGTATCACGAGAATATACAAACACACGCGCAGAAACATATAAACATCAACATAGAGAGTATTTTTTCAACAGTAGAAATACAATTTTAAAACCAAAGGTCAGAACACAAACTAACACATGATGGTATTAGAGTTTATCAAAAAATAAAATTTATTAAATTAAAATACATTTTTAACCAGTCTTTGATTATGCTAGTGAAAAATTGTTTATCTTCTAAGTTAACCTTTATAGTAATCAATAAAGTTTATAGATTTCAAATTTAAAATATTAATGTATATTTAAATTTTTAACAACAATTTATAAACTAAATTCTTTGTATAAGCGAAATTAATTTCATTTTATAAATTTATATCTGATTCTTAGAATTTATTTCTGATTCTTAGAATTTATTTCTGATTCTTAGAATTTATTTCTGATTCCTAGAATTTATTTCTGATTCTAAGAATATTTTGTCTACTCTGTGGCCTGGAAAAGTTCCGCAGGAAAACTATCATATCCAAACATTTCAAAATCCAACGCATACAGTTTCTGAAGTTTATAAATAATTTCTATTGGAACTTCTCTATACGCTTCTGTCATGGCTTGAAATTTAGTGCGTTCAGAACTTAGATCTTGTTCATTCTGCCATTCTGTGTATGTAGATTCAAATAGATTCATAAATTCCTTCACTGTTAAAGGCGTATCAAACGTGATAGGATAAGGGAATGGGACATTTATAGGCAAATGACCGTTGAGTTGAAAAGCAATCCATAGTCTTTTATATATGTCTGTGTCATTTATACAGCTCTAAATAAAAGGAAAAGTAGGAGAACGGTGTACATACAATTAATATATCACGTTTATACATATCTTCAAAAAAAAAAATTACTAGTTGTTTGTTGTTTTTTTTTTTTTCAAATAAGTTATGTTTACTAATATTTTCAATACGATAATTACGATACATGGTTTATTAGTTATAATTAATTTCATCTTTCTTGTAATGAATTTATAAAAGGTAGCTAGAATCATATGTAAAGGCCTTGCCTTAGCACATAATAAACTTAAAGATATATTTTCATCATGCCCTCTCTAGACTATATCCATATCTGACACCACAACGACTATGACAATAGTTAGAATGATATCCAACCCCATGTAAAACATAATCAGTTAAGATTTCCATTTGCATATAAGGAGCTGGGACGGATGGCCGAGTGGTGTAGAACCATGGGAATTTTTCCAGGTGATATGTGTTTCAAAGTCGTTCAACAAGTCCACCCAGCTTTAAATGGGTACCTGACCTAAGTTGGGGAAGTAAAGGCGGCTGGGCGTTGAGTTAACCACACATTCTCTTCATATGCCAAGGTTATAGAAACAGATGAATTCTACACTTCTTCTGCCCCGATGGCCTGTTAGTGCTAACCACACAATCCCTTCATATGCCGAGGTTATAGAAACAGATGAATTCTACACTTCATCTGCCCCGCTGGCCCCACAGGGCTAAGGGAGCTCTTTTTTTTCTTATAAGGAGCTACATGTAACGATTAAATTAAAAAAAAAAAGAATATAAATTTAATATATTGTACTTAATTTCACTTTGGATTAATTGCTTTAGGCACATCTGACTTCAGAATGAAAAATAAAACAAGCTTACACTGTGTGCTTCCCTTAACATGTCCGTCCATTGGAAGTTGTAGGTAGTCAACATCCTCATCTCTAGTAGGGATCTATCAGGCGAGGAGTCGCTTTTTGAACTGTTTAAAACCCACGTATAGTTCACGGCTTCAAGAATGGCTCTGATGCAAAGTAGAAATTAATAGCCGATTATTTTGACTATATTCAAATGTAATTACTATCTACTATATTCATTAATTTTAATAGAAACATATATTCCATTGACAAAAAGGCAATGTAAAAAGAAAAAAAGTTGAGCTTTAATTCCCACAAGATGATTTTTAAATTTCTTTATAACATTTGGTTTAAATGTAAACGTAGCAATACAGATGAGTATTTTGTGTAAAGTGATATGTATGTGTGTATAAGCAAGACAGACAGAGAGAGAGAGAGAGAGAGAGAGAGAGAGAGAGAGAGAATTAGTCCATGTGTGTGTGTGTGTGAGTGTGAAACTCTTATGTCATCTATTGCAAGTATAATTTCATACTACCTAGTGTCTCTAGAAAACGTTTCAATTTTCCCTATGATGTCAGGTTTGAAAAAACATGGATCACAAATGTAGTGGTAAGGCTTCCAGTGATTGTTCATCAGCTCTGGCGTCTGCATAACTTCATCACTTGTAATATAACTTTAAACAATAATTCGTTACTTGTTGTAAACGAAGCAAAATAAAATTTAAAAATTGATTAATGACAACAGAAACGTTTTAATTTCAATTTTAACATTTATTACTATAGGAAAAAAATTAAATAGTTTAAATATCAACACATTATCCTAAAAAATACATTTTTTTTTTAAATTGCTCAAAATCAGTTACTTATATTTTATTTATTCAATTGTTGCTCATAAAAACATTCTTTGATTTGAAATTATTACAAAACGAAAAATACGGGTATGCTGTATGCTTGAAAAATAACGTGACAGGGAAAATATTGGTGCAAATCATTACATCTTTCACCGTAACACCCACTTACTGGACTCTGCATAATTTATTAGATAACATTTATGAAATTATTAACTCGACCGTATTTAAATTTTGCTTTATTTTATTGAAAAAAATAACTAAATAAATTGCATGATTATTTTTGTTATATTTTCTTTCAAGAAAAAACTATAAAATGTACTTACGTCAAGAATTGAACAAATGAAATATCCTTGGGACATCCTTCGATATCTTCTTCATATAAAGTAACATAAAAAAAATATAAATATAATTTTTGACAAATAACTTTTGCACGAATTAGGAAAATAATAAACATACATCAAGAAAGTAAACAATTTATGGTAACGTGTTTCTTTTGGAATCTTTTATTGTAACCCATTGTACATTACGTCAACTGATGCTGTGTTAGGGTTAGAGTAAGGTGTCTAACTCTTAAATCCTTTAGACCCGGATGTAGCACGAATGAGGTCTACAAAAGCCATCTTTTGGTTTATCTTTTTTATGTTATTTATAGTTTAAAACATTTAAATGGAAGCATGCGCCCATAGGTGTTATTATTGATTGGAGTGATATGCGATTGCCCCACTACTTAACGAAGGGCACATTCATTATCAATGTTAATATAATCTGGTGCTACTGGGGGAGGTTCCATCACACCACCAAATATGACTGTGGTTTCTGCCTAGGGCTCCAAAATATAACTGTGGTTTCTGCATAGGGCTCCAAAATATAACTGTGGTCTCTGCCTAGGGCTCCAAAATATGACTGTGGTCTCTGCCTAGGGCTCCAAAATATGACTGTGGTCTCTGCCTAGGGCTCCAAAATATAACTGTGGTCTCTGCCTAGGGCTCCAAAATATGACTGTGGTTTCTGCCTAGGGCTCCAAAATATAACTGTGGTCTCTGCCTAGGGCTCCAAAATATTACTGTGGTCTCTGCCTAGGGCTCCAAAATATAACTGTGGTCTCTGCCTAGGGCTCCAAAATATAACTGTGGTCTCTGCCTAGGGCTCCAAAATATAACTGTGGTCTCTGCCTAGGGCTCCAAAATATAAGTGTGGTCTCTGCCTAGGGCTCCAAAATATGACTGTGGTCTCTGCCTAGGGATCCAAAATATAACTGTGGTCTCTGTCTAGGGCTCCAAAATATAACTGTGGTCTCTGCCTAGGGTTCCAAAATATAAAAAGTGGTCTCTGCCTAGGGCTGCCAAAGACCTAAGAATAGCACTGCATTGTGCATTAGCCACCCCTTCTATAGACCACTAACTTATAGGTTATTGTACAGCTCTTCTTTTACTCCTCCCCCCCCCCATGAATCAGAGTACAATGAAACCGCGGAAGACAAAAATACGCCCCTGAAAAGTGGCATGTAAACAGACTGTGGGGCCGCCTTTACTTCCCCAGCTTGAGTCAGGTGACCCATTTAAAGCTGGGTGGGAATTGAACCAACATTTCTCATGAACTGGAAAAATGCTCTTGGTTCTCATTAATAATCGAATCAAGGACTCTCGGGTCGAAAGCCGGGCGTCTACATCACTCGACCACCCGTCGCACAGTATGATGATACGTCCACACTAATGAACGCATCACGATGTCGTCAATAAAAATGTGTAGATTTTTATACACGTTACATTACGCTGCGTAATTTACGCAGCAAGTAATGCATTAAAATATGTAGTAAGAATTGTCAGAGAATGGAGAAGACCATAAATCGGGAAAAGTGGAAGAGAGTAATTTGGCAGATCAGGGCTCTAAATGGGCTGTAGAGCCAAATGAAGAAGAAGAAGAATTGTGAGAAATGTAATAAGACTTAGCTAGTCTTGTTTAACTTTTTTTTTTTAAAAAAAAGCAATTCCTCACAAACAATACACGTGAATAATTGTAAACAATTTATCTACATACTTGAGGAATTCAAATATTTTGCAATGTTCACTCCATCAAAGAACCAGAGACCAGGAAGTAAAAATTTGTCGATCCACGCTGACCATAGTCTGCTATACGGCTCCCTGACAAACATAAATCTATAAACAAAAAACAGAATTTTGTTGTTTATGAAATCTCTATAACTGCGTTAATGTATTATTTCTATCTAATGTAGGTATGTCTTGAATTTTGTAAAGCTAAATTATTATTTTTTTTGTAATAAGCTTTTATTTTGTTTTACTATTCGCGGGTTTATATGAATGGTGTTACAGAAAATAATAATAGAGAGCATATTTATTAAAACTATTTTTTCCGTGTTATAAAAGGCACCACGGGAGACATGGTGGGGACTTTAGCCATGACCTGAAATATCCACCGGTCCTCAACGAAGATCGAACCAGGGACCCTCAGATCGACAGTCGAGCGCTTTACCACACGACCATCCGTCCGCGCAGATAACATAGATAGCTCAGTTTGCTTTTATTCTTTTATTCGAGAATGGCGAAATGAAAATCTAGAGAGGCCCATTAGAAGTGGGATTAAATGCAGCCAACTACTTTGCCTGTCAAAAAAAAAAAATGGTTCGCACAGAGTACGTGATGCAAGAGAGAAAACTATTTTTAAGTGAGGGTTCCTTTAAACCTTAGACCTTTACGGCATATGTATTAAAGCTCAGGTAAAAGGTGGGTGATTGGCGACCAGCAAACCTCAGATGACAAGGATAATAGAGGTGTTCTCACACTACGCTAGTAAACCACTTTTAAATTTGTTTTCTTTTTCAATTATCTTATTTGGAAAACATTGGAAGGTATTTATAAAACCGTGCTTCGTTAAGCACATATTTTTTTATTTTATTTTTGAAAGCAGTGCCAAGCTATGACAGGTTTGGGGCGCCGTACGAGTGTATTATCTGCTCCCCCTTCTTCACTGTGACCCTGGTGTACCAGTTTGTAAACTAGACTTGATACTTGAATAAATTAGATTACTGAGAATGGCAAATTTGACATTCCTTAAAAAAAATATTCTTTACTAAGAAATGCATTTATTAGTTGAGAAAACACGGTCATCATTATTTGAATCAATTTTTACCTCAGACTTTTCCCAGTATGGTTTGTGTCTGGTTCATCGCGATACATACACTTGACATTGGTAAATACTGCCCCGCCGTGTGTTATAATTCTTGGTATTTCAAAAGGGCTGCTGTACTGATGGTCACCGGTCTCGTTGTTTATGAAGCGTAACACGTTGATCCAGAATGTGGAACCAACCTGGGAAACATGAATACATAGAATGTGAGACAGACGCGGATCAAATCGTCATGGCAGTATAGATGTGTCGCTCACGTTGTTGAATGCTCTTACATATTGAGTTTATGTTGTTGTTGTTGTCATAGTAGTTCTTACAGATCTCGTGGTTATAGACTAACGTACATTATGGGGCTCAATGCAAGTATAACTTTAGAGGGCACAAAGCCGGAAACGTTGTTTATTTATCCCTAACGGATTATCAGGGCAGATAAAGTGTAGAATGTATATGTTTCTATAACCGCTGTGTATGAAGAGATTGTGTGGTTAGTACAACATCCCAGCCGCCTTTACTTCTCCAACTAAATCATTAAAAGTTGGGTAGACTCGTGGTACGAATATGCACCAACTTTCATAAGGAAAAATTCCATGAGTCTCACACAGGATCGAACCAACGACTCTCAGGTCGACAGTCAAGTATTTACACAACTCGGCCATTCGTCCTACATTGCATTTTTTTTTGGTCGCTACTAATATTTGACAACGTGGAATTACTCACGTTTAACAAACTACACCTATAATTTCAAACAATTTTAAAGGGTAACAGCTCCATATTTTAATATAATTCATTTAAAAAGAAAATGATTCAAGATTTTTTTTCATATAATGATATCAAATAATCACAATTATGGGTGATTTAAACTTTAAACTAGGGCAGCTTTGGGCAACTTAAACTGTAAAACTAGTCAACACAGCGTTTTAATAAACTTCATGATTTAAATTCCTGAAAATTTTGTTTCACGGAGCTACAGGAGCGGTGAAGAAAAGGTTTCCACACATGCAAATAATTCTACGTAGGTAACCAGGCACAGTTTTAAAATAAATGAGTCTCACTGAATGATGTGCTACTGTAAAATTTTAGTGCTTAGAGTAGAGCATTACATAAGTGATAACAGGTCAAAGTCAGTCGTATGACATAATGGAGTGGTGGAGATTTATTTCTGCACTTGGTACAAGTACATTGAAATCATATAAAAATATTTAGAGGCAAGAAAAATTTTATTTTGAATGGTAAAACGGTTCCAAACGTTTTTTTTTCTCATATGAGCGTATACAAACATTTAATTATAACATGAATGTTCAAGAACTTCTTTCAGTCACGAAATCATTGTACAAGAAAAAATATTGAGTGACTCTTTGCAGATTAGAAAATTATTAATACATTTAAGACAGATGTGCACAAATCGCATGTAAATCAGTGTCATATCAAATAGTGTCATATCGGCCAATGACATACCAACCAGTTCATATCAGGTAGTGTCACATCAGCCAGTGTCATGCCAACCACTGTCATATTAGGTAGTGTCATATCAGCCAGTTTATATGAAGTAGTGTCATATCAACCAGTGTCATGCCAACCAGTGTCATATCAACCAGTGTCATAACAACCCAGTGTCATATCAAGTAGTGTCATATCAGCCAATGTCATGCCACCCAGTGTCAAATCAAAAGCAAGTGGCACCCGTGCGACGCTCAAACAATGTCACCTTTTTCCATCTCCAAGAATTAAATGAGGGGTAAATTATACACAAAGTAGATGTTACCCCTCTGATTTCTGATTAGTTACGCCACTGATACAAGACATATAAACTTGAGAAACCTTAAGGCACTTCAGAAGTTACAAGTTTACAACTATTCCTCACAGGATAAATACTCCCACTATGTCGCTATTGATTAAAGAAAGGAAGGGGGGGGGAGAGATAATCAAAATCTTAAAAAAAAACGTACTGTTGTATGGTAGCTGTATATGAATCAAAATAAATTAGCACAGCAACCTATTATAAAAACGATTTTCTATTTTTTTGTAATCAGACCTATGTTAAATATCACTAAACAAATAGTGCCTGCTTATATATATATATATATATATATATATATATATATATATATATATATAGTAAAGTTCCCTTAGCCCTAAAGGTCTATCGGGGCAGATGAAGTATAGAATTCATCTGTTTCTATAACCTTGGCATACGAAGGGATTGTGTGGTTAGCACAACGCCCAGTCGCCTTTACCTCCCCATCTTAATGTCCGGTACCCATTGAAAGCTGGGTGGACTTGTGGGACGACTTTGAAACACATTTCCCCTGGAAAGGTTTCCATGGTTCTCACCGAGGATCGAACCCAGTGCTTTCAGGTTGACAGTCGAGTTTCTACACCACTCGACCATCCGTCCCACTTATACATATATAACTTATATATATATATATATATATATATATATATATATACATATATATATATATATACATATATATATATATATATATAAATTTAAAATCTATATTTTGTTATATGTGTGTGAATTCGACTAGCGCTGTGTAAAAAAGATAGTGAAATTATCGGCTAGCTAACTTACTTATAAAATTAAATTTTGTGTTACAGTCATTTTGTTCAATGCATCTACGAATATTTAAAAAAAAAAAGATATTACTATACTTTTTAAAATAGTTACATTTTTACCTTTTTGACTTATAACTTATTATAACTAATTTATTTAAAACCACAGAACTATAGTAAAATAAAACCCCAGTGAGAAACCAGATATTATAAAAAGTAAAATGTAAAAAAAAACTCTTCTTACTTTAGCCACAGGACACAATTCCATCTTGTTAAGTTTGTCAGAAAACGCACAGACATTCTCTTTTACTTTACTTTTAAAACATACTTTATTGGCCCGTCTAATTCTCTGTACGTACATATCTGAATCGGTTGAAAATGTATGATGATCTTGGTCTGTGTTTACTACAGACAATTGATTGATGGTCGGATAATTTACTGGAGGAAAAATAAAGAAACGAGTGAGTAGAAAAAAAAATGGTATATAGTTTTCAAATGGCCAATTTATTAAACCTCGTCTGATCAGTATTTTTTTGTAAATAAAGCCTGTATATGTGTGAGTGCAGGACCGCAGCTAGAAATCTAGGGCCCCTTAAAACTATGACAGTGGGGTGTGGTCTGCACACATCTTCTTCCAACCCCCACCAAGTAAGCATCAAAATAAATAAAAAAAATTTCGTGAGGTATGGGCCAACTTGTCTATGACTTGAGACCCTCTTACACATGTTCAGGCTGCACACCACTACTGACTTGGAACCCCCTTAAATATGTTCAAGTTGCCTACCACTACTGAATTGCGACCACTTACATATGTTCAGGTTGCACACCACTACTGACTTGGAACCCCCTTACATATGTTCAGGTTGCACACCACTACTGACTTGCGACCCCCTTACACATGTTCAGGTTGCACACCACTACTGACTTGGGACCCCCTTACACATGTTCAGGTTGCACACCACTACTGACTTGGGAACCCCTTACATATGTTCAGGTTGCACACCACTACTGACTTGGGACCCCCTTACACATGTTCAGGTTGCCTACCCCTACTGACTTGCGACCCCTTACATATGTTCAAGTTGCCTACCACTACTGAATTGCGACCACTTACATATGTTCAGGTTGCACACCACTACTGACTTGGAACCCCCTTACATATGTTCAGGTTGCACACCACTACTGACTTGGGACCCCCTTACATATGTTCAGGTTGCACACCTCTACTGACTTGGGACCCCCTACATATGTTCAGGTTGCACACCACTACTGACTTGCGACCCCTTACATATGTTCAGGTTGCCTACCACTACTGACTTGGGACCCCCTTACATATGTTCATGTTGCACACCACTACTGACTTGGGACCCCCTTACATATGTTCAGGTTGCCTACCACTACTGACTTGGGACCCCCTACATATGTTCAGGTTGCCTACCACTAATGACGGCCCTGCCGAGTACTTGACATACATTAAACAGAAATTTTAAAACAAAAAGTTACATGCTAAACATGTCTATGAATCATGCTATCACTAAATGTATTTCTATAGTTCGATAATCCCTGTAAAACATCTAAAACACATACCTGAATGGGTAACGATGACTGAGCTGAAGGTAAAGATTGTTATTGTTATGGAGTATATAATAATTCCGGCAACCACAAGTGAAAGTTTTCTATCCTTACTTCTTTGAAACATGATTCCAGGTGTTGTAAAAGTTGTGCAATTTTGTACACTTATGGGTATAAATTGGTAAAATATTTAAGTAGCTGATGTATAGTTGGTTCACAACTCGAAACTTCTTAGGACCACCACAAGTGAAAGTTTTCTATCCTTACTTCTTTGAAACATGATTCCAAGTGTTGTAAAAGTTGTGTAAATTTGTACACTTATGGGTATAGATTGGTAAAATATTTAAGTAGCGGAGGTATAGTTGGTTCACAACTCGAAACTTCTTAGGACCTTATCCAGTGCTACCTTATCCAGTGCTACCTTATCCAGTGCAACCTTATTCAGCTCTAGTATCATTGTTGATAACGACAACAAACACGAAAATCTTAACTTAGACGATGTCAGAAACTGATTAAAATATTTGCACATTAACCTCTTTAAGACTGTAATGCCGTAACCAGAGTATTAACTTAAGAATTAGTCCAGTAAATCTAATGATATGTCCGAGCTTCTCAACCTGTATTCCGCGACACACTAAAGTTATGTCATACTTCATTCAAATGATCTGTGATAAATTCAAATACTATTACATTTCAGGCAATAAAATAAAGCAAACAAACATTACAATACGGTGGCTAAACTTCTTCATTAAAAGAGCTGCCTTAGCTAAAAAGCCCTTTATACGAAAAGCCGTTGAATTGCCACTTGTTTTTTAAAGTAGATGTGTTGCTTCTTACGGAAAGATATGTCAAAGTTTAGATTTTCAATAACAAAATGTATTGTTTCACGAAATCAAAGAACAAAAAAAGTTTAGTGTTTCATGATTTCAAAATAGTTGAGAACAACTGCTTAGAAAAGAAAATGTATGTTAAAAACTTAATCGTATTGATTTGAATACATTAATTCTGGCGGTTGGTTTGTTTAATGGTGTGTGTGTGTGTGTGTGTGTGTGTGTGTTTCCTTATCGGAATGTTAAAAATTAAGACTTTTATACATATAAAAGATCAATTATTTATTCAATATTTTGATATATATGAGAGAAAAGAAGTTGATAAGCTGGCAATAATGAGAATAATCAATAGATTTTTATTGAGTTGGCTTTATTAGAGTTCTTCAATACAACATCTTGTTTATATAGTTAACTACTTTCTACCAGTCGTAATCGAAGTATGCATTTACTGCGAGCTGCGATGTGACAGCTTGGATCTTAAGATCTATTTATAGCCGTACAATATTCCAAACTCGGCTACATTTGTAACATCATACCCGGGAATACCGTGTGGAATTGAGTTTAGTCGACTAGTCGTATACAACCAAACAACAATAAATGTATGTACTCATGAAGGGTTTGTCATTTATAAACCTCACTTTTGTCCACGCATTTCATGATATCATAATGCAAACTATTTACAGGAAAATTTAACAGGCACCTAGAGAGTAGGAATTGAAAGATGAGACGGTATGCCGAGTATGATCTTGATTGTCAAGATAAATTTCAGCGTTGTCCTCACATCTCTCTCTCTCTCTCTCTCTCTCTCTTTCTCTTTCTCTCTCTCTCTGAATATGTACATATATATTATCCAGAGCCGAGCCATTTAATCAAGATTCAAATGTCGAATTTAATAAAATAATAGAAAAAAAAATCTCTATTCTCAGAAGCCGCTCAAATTTTCACTGTATAGCACCATGTGGCTCTAAGAGTCGCATTGAGTCTTGCATTTACTTATTATCGAAATACGTGGATGTTGAAAATAATTCAGTAAATAACGTGAGCCTCTGGCTAAACTCTGGGACGGATTGCCGATGGGTGTAGATACTCAACTGTCGAACTGAGAGTCCTGGGTTCGATCCTTAATGAGACCCATGGATTTTTTCCAGGTGAAATTCGGTGCAAAGTCGTCCCAGCTTAAATGGGTACTTAAGTCGGGGAAGTAAATGCGGCTGGGTGATGTGCTTACCACACAATCCCTTCATATACCGAGGTTATACAAACAGATGAATTCTACACTTCATCTGCCCCGATGGCCCGTTAGGGCTAAGGGAACTTAACTTTTTTTTCCCCATACTGTGCATGTATTTATCGCAATAACGTGTTGTATTGTTCAGGTGTGACTTAATTTCACATTATATTGGTCCATGACCTAGAAATGGTAGACATTAACTGCCTTGAGTGAAACGATAGTATTAGTGTAAATTACCATAACTGAGATTTTGGCTTTGATAAAATTAATTAATAACTAATTACGAAATATTTATGTAAATTGTTTTACTGAAGCGTAAAATTTATATAGTTTACTGTACCGAACTTAACATTTTATTCTTTCTTTCTTTTTTTTTTAATCTATTTTTTTTTTGCTGGGCTTTGAAAAATAATAATTGTATATTAGGTTTATCATCTAGTTCGGGCTAGGCCTTATGAGTGTAATTAGAATGTTTGTTGTCAAGTCTCTGAAACTGATTAAAGCGTGTGGAGTGAAGCTAATGATGATACAAACACTACCCGTTTTTTACGCATTCAAATTAAATGCTATAGAAAACAAGGTGGTACAAAGTGTACAAGAAGGATAGATTCCGTTTTTTTTTTTGAGGTTCTGAGTCCTATTGCTGGTAGGATGATTTTACTGGTAGGCTCACAGTTCTATGTCTTGTTGGATGATGTTATAGGTAGCCTCACAGTTCTATGTCTTGTTGTATGGTGTTATTCGTAGACTCACAGTTCTATGTCTTGTTGTATGGTGTTATTGGTAGACTCACAGTTCTATGTCTTGTTGTATGGTGTTATTGGTAGACTCACAGTTCTATGTCTTGTTGTATGGTGTTATTGGTAGCCTCACAGTTCTATGTCTTGTTGTATGGTGTTATTGGTAGACTCACAGTTCTATGTCCTGTTGTATGGTGTTATTGGTAGACTCAAAGTTCTATGTCTTGTTGGGTGATGATATTGATAGACTCACAGTTCCATGTCTTGTTGTATGGTGTTATTGGTAGACTCACAGTTCTATGTCTTGTTGGATGATGTTATTGATAGACTCACAGTTCCATGTCTTGTTGTATGGTGTTATTGGTAGACTCACAGTTCTATGTCTTGTTGGATGATGTTATAGGTAGCCTCACAGTTCTATGTCTTGTTGTATGGTGTTATTGGTAGACTCACAGTTCTATGTCCTGTTGTATGGTGTTATTGGTAGACTCACAGTTCTATGTCTTGTTGGGTGATGATATTGGTAGGCTCACAGTTCTATGTCTTGTTGGATGATGTTATAGGTAGCCTCACAGTCAGTTCTCGATTTACCGCCGGGGATGCCGGGGATATCCCCGGCACTGAGGACTGTCATCCCCGGCTCTGCTTTAACTAATGTCATCCCTGCCGGGGATGATATTTATCCCCGGCTCTGCAGAAACTTTTTCCTTCCCCAGCACTGATTTTTTTTCTTAAGGTTAGCCTAAATTTGTGAATTGTTACTTTTACAATGTTTCCCAAATAAGTGCAATGAGCTCAATAACAATGCCGATAACAATTTGAATGAAACAATTAATGAAGACAACATAGAGGACGAGTTTTTTCCTAAGGGACTATTCCTAGCAAGATTTAAGACATGGCAGAAAAACAGTCCATGGCTTCAAGCCACTGCTGATGGAAAAGTTAAAGATTTAGGTTTGCACTACAAGGAACGAGTGCGAATAGAGAACACATTTGTTGAAAGACTGTCTATCTAAAAAATAAATAAATAAATAAAAAAAACAAGCAATTAAGCCTGTTCCATTCTGGACACAGGACGTGTTAGCGCATTTTTGTGTTATGCATCAGTACGTATTTTAGCTTTCAGTAAATATTTGTAAATTTTGGAAATGCTTATGAATTCAATTGTGTAATTGTAAAGGATGTTTTTCGAAAATAAAATTATTGTGGCTGAAGAATAAATACTCTACTGCGCAGAACTCGTGTGACGTCAATCTTGGTGAAACTACGTGCTGCAGTATTTCGCACCAAATGAATGGGTTATTGCCCGTATAAGGTGTAGAATGGGGCCATGAAAATGGCATAATTATTAATATAGCTTATATAGTAAAAAACGGTAAAAAAACTGATGTTCAGCCCTCAGAGGTCAGATCGCAAAATGAACTTTTGCTGCACACATGGCAGGCCAAGACCTACAAAATGATATAACATCATGGGTCTAGGACTTATGGTTGTTGAGATCTAGGGTGATGACAGACAGACAAAACGGGGACAATAGAGCATTTTTTTTTATCAAAAATGCTCTAAAAACTCAATGATAAAATTACAGAACATGGTAAAAATACATCAAATGGAATTAGTGCAAATATTGAATTAATTGAAGACAAACGCTTGATTGAAGAAAGTTTATTCAAAAGTGAGAACTTATGGCAAATTCAGCATCAAAGTCAAGTAACAGTTACATCACGTATTTTTCGCACAGCATACACTTTTTGTAAGGGTTATTCTGCATTTATTTCTCCATCCATAAATTATATCCCCGGCACTGAGGACTGTCATCCCCGGCTCTACTTTAGCTAATTTCATCTCTGCCGGGGATGACATTTTTTGCATCCCCGGCACTGGTTTTTTTCTTAAATCGAGCACTGCTCACAATTCTATGTCTTGTTGTATGGTGTTATTGGTAGACTCACAGTTCTATGTCTTGTTGGATGATGTCATTGATAGGCTCACAGTTCTATGTCTTGTTGGATGATGTTATTGGTAGGCTCAGAGTTCTATGTCTTGTTGGATGATGGTATTGGTAGTCTAACAGTTCTATGTCTTATAGAATTGTGTTATTTCCAAGTTATTGGTAGGCTCAAAATTATATGTCTTGTCGGATGATGATTGCAGTGTTACAGCGAAAATTTCTAGAAGTGCTTACCAATTTCTGCACTTGAGCTGTAAATTCAATATCTCTCTGGTATCACTGACGATCTTATAATCTTATTGTTTATTTTTTTTTTTCTTAAGTTCAAATTGTTAAAAATAAACGTTTCATAGAATCTCTGATAAAGAAAGTAAGACAACTAGCCATTCGTTTTATAACCAGACACAGACATTGAAAGTTGTTTATCACCAGCACCATTGACTTCCTTGAAAGTGCCTAGGACCTACGGGCTACGATGACTTTAAAATGGCACTGCCATTGCTCGTGCAAGAAGTTTTGAGGGTGGGGGGAGGGACAGGGTTACACCCTGAATTTTTCTCACCAGGTAACATAAACCGTAGTGAAGCCACTGCACATACAAATATTCTGGAAAATATATATTTTATTATTAATTAAATGACAAGTCTATAAAAAAACAAAATGTGCATTTTTAATAATATGTTCAAAAAGTAAAAAAAAAACATCTCTTTTTTTAATTAACAGAAGGCCAAAAAAAAAATATTCTTGGGTTTTCTTAAATTTTTTAATGGTCTCATCTTGGGTTTTTAATTATTTTTGCCGGAACTTTTCCATCTGAGTTTTACTTTTACATGATTCGAAATATTAATGGCGTACATGCGGTCGAGTGGCGCTTACGGATAAAGAGGAGATTGCCGGCATGTAACGTGCAGAAAGCCAAAAGTTCTAAAAACTTAAATATCTGGAAAGGAAAAGGTATTTAAAAATGATGACAATATTTTGTTCTCAATTACATTTTTAGCTTTGTTGATGTAATTTGCTTTTTATGATGCAAGTAGCTCAACTACTAAAAGTTAAATGACTAAGTAATCTACTTTTACTAGAAGTGTTAGTATACGAAACCAAGAAGTTGATTTTGTTTCAAAAGTAAAAGGAACATTAATTCGTTGAATTGAGATGAAAATATATGACATAGGATTGGTAAAAGTAATTAATGAAAGGCTGTATATGCATGTAGGAGAATCATTGAATAAATAAATCATTGAAAAAAATAATAACTTGGCAGCATTTGCTTTTAGAATAGATTCTCACAAGAAAAAAGTAGGGTAATCTCCTATTTTAGCGGCAGAAATTTTTTTGATAATATTATTGATACTTTACCTTATTAAACATTCCCAAATCATAGTATTAATGATTTCACATCAATATTATCCATTTTAGACACAATTTTGTTCATTTTTATTACTTTATCGCAAAAATATTGCAACTTATAACACTTTTCTTTACTATTTTCTTTCGTTCCGTATATTTTCTGTTTAACAATTTTAAAAAACACTTCCGAATTCCAGTGATGTTGCTGCCAATTTAGCATTTTACAATAAAGAAACTAATGGGGCATACTTAACAAAGGATTATATAGGAAAAACAGTACCATGAGAAGCAGTAAGGCCTGACTCCCATAGGGCATGAAGAAAATGATTAAGCACATTTTATGTTAGTAGGATAGACGCCCTTAATGTCCCAATGGGCCATTTATTTTTTTATCACTATATCTTAGGTGTAGAATGGGGCCCTGAAAAAGACATAATTAATATAGCTTATATAGTAAAAAACGGTACCCTTACAAACACTGATGCTTAGCCCTCAAAAGGCATGACCAAAAATATTTAAACCAAATTTATGTTAAAGGGATAGCTACTCTTGGGGCCCCTAGGGCCGTCTATCCTGTACCGCTACGTATATGTGTGGAACGGGGCCCTGAAAATGACATACTTATTAATATAGCTTATATAGCAAAAAACGGTACCCTTACAAACACTGATACTTAGCCCTCTTGGGGCAAGACAAAAATTATTTAAACCAATTTTATGTTAGGGGGATAGCTACTCTTGGGGCCCCCAGGGCCGTTTATCTTGTACCGCTACGTATAAGGTGTAGAACAGGGCCCTAAAATGACATACTTATTAATATAGCTTATATAGTAAAAAACGGTACCCTTAAAAACACTGATACTTAGCCCTCAAAAGGCATGACCAAAATTATTTAAACCAAATTTATGTTAGGGGGACAGCTACTCTTGGGGCCCCTAGGGCCGTCTATCCTGTACCGCTACGTATAAGGTGTGGAACGGGGCCCTGAAAATGACATACTTATTAATATAGCTTATATAGCAAAAAACGGTACCCTTACAAACACTGATGCTTAGCCCTCAAAAGGCATGACCAAAATTATTTAAACCAAATTTATGTTAGGGGGACAGCTACTCTTGGGGCCCCTAGGGCCGTCTATCCTGTACCGCTACGTATAAGGTGTGGAACGGGGCCCTGAAAATGACTCAACCATGACATAATGATTTATATGTAATATTAGACTTATTAGAAAAATAAAGCAGTGCCAAACGGTTAAAGAAAATTGAAACAAATTCATTATATTTTATGGGGATAGAAGCCATGTAAAATATTTTTGTCTAAATATTGTAGTTTTCACTAATTACGCAAAGAATAGTGGAAAATTCATTTTGGTGTTTAAATTGATTTCGAAACACAAACTCTTGCAAATATGAATGAAAGAGACCCTCGCTTGTCCCAAATTGACTTCTTAATTTTCGTTTTGCTTTCATCCACAGATTTTCGATATTTTGAGTATGGACTTCAGGGTCATGGGGGTCAACAAAATGTTTATGCATTTCTCTTTCTAAACCAGATAGATTCCACATTTCTTGTAAAATGGCTGCATGGTCCATAATATTTTGAGGATCTACTATATTGAAACGAAGATTTCTAGGTCTACCTGCCATTACAAAGTTAAATTCGACACTGCAATAAATCTTGTTTTATGTCAAATAAATGAGCTAACTTCAATTAAGTTCTGATCACTAGTGTTGTAATAACAAGTTGCAATGTACTAAAAAGATTTACTTAATTGAAATTGTATTGACAAAAATTGTTAAGATTGAAACTACAAAAGCTTTTTTTTATATCGGATGGTCTGTCTATCAAAGAAAAAAAAACAAGGATGAGGTTAAATAAATTAAGAACACAGTGGAAGTGTACTTATCTGAATTAGCAGCTATAACAAGGAAATTCAATAACAAAGCAATCACTATTTCCAAGATGAAGAATGAAAATCCAAAGAAAATCAAACTCTCTTTTTTTTTTTTCTTTTTTTTTTTTAACGCCGCCATTGCCAGCATGGTAGGGTGTAGTGTGCCTACCACACCAGCATTGTTGGCGGCGCTGATGCACGTCTGCCATCCCTACAGAGCGGCGGGGTGAGTGTGCCTGCTATCATCTGCAGGGACGGCAGAAAGAGGGTTTTAATCCTTGCCCAAACTGGCCAGACAAGCAGGGTGTGTGTACTGCCGATCGGTCAGAATGGCAAGGAAAGGGGTTTTTCCTGCCACTCGGACAGAGGGGAGGGTGTAGTGTGCCTGTACCCTCTGCCCGAAATGACAGGTGTGCTTGAGTGGGATGGAGTGGAAGGGTGTTGTGTGCCGACCACATCCGTCACCACCGACGGCTGTGAATACTGCGGTCTCGGATTGTCCTCACTGACCACAGTACCACCACCCTCGCAAGTAATGGGTTTTTTTCCTGACTAGAGAACCCCTATGATCCATCCCCTGTGGATCATGGTATGTCTCTCAGACCAGGTAGGAGAGTTCACAAAATATCAAAATATTCTGTGATACTCTCCGACAGAAATTTCAAACTCTCTCTACAAATTAGTATGAAATACTGAAGTGAAACTTTACATACTGCTTATATTTGTAACAAAGTTTTAAACTGATCTATCATGGAATGTTCCAGATGTCACAATGATGTCACGTTGCATAATTTTATGTAAAAAGTCCCAAGACCCAGCCCCACCCCACCCCCTGCCTTATTTCACCTGTTACTCACAGAAAAGAGGGGGGAGGGGTATTGAATTAAACAGGCTATTCGAAACGTTTAACGAAAATAATCCCACTTAGTCTTTGTTCCTCCAATTCAGACGCTATCTCCTCTGCCCAGGCAGTTCGACCACTCGAGCGCTGGTCAACAGATCTAAGAACTTTCACATAAAAACGTGAAATCCCTGTTAAGATACTGACCGAAAACAAACGAATTGCTAGACTGAAATCTTACTTAGTCTACCTTATCTGAAGGTCCATTCCACCACCACCCCTTCTCCATTTCACACTCACCTCCCAAAAGGGCGGGCTAGCTGACCATGAGTGATTAGCGATGAAAATTGTACCAGTGTGGATAAAAGGTGATAGAGATGGTATTCGTCCAATAGGCTCATACTTCATTCTGAAGTGGTCGTAACAGACAGGCCAATGAAGGTGAAACTGATGGGAGGCTAATATAATAGGTTTGATTTATTTTGGTCAAGCCCTCTGAGGGTTGGGAAACAGCGTTTCTAATGGCTCCGTTTTTTCTAATATAGCCTATATTAAAAATTATGTCATTTTGAGGACCCCATCCTACACCTTATACGTAGCGGTACAAGATAAACGGCCCTAGGGGCCCCAAGAGTAGCTATCCCCCTAACATAAAATTGGTTTAAATAATTTTTGTCATGCATTTTGAGAGCTATACATCAGTGTTTGTAAGGGTACCGTTTTTTGCTATATAAGCTATATTAATAAGTATGTCATTTTTAGGGCCCCGTTCCACACCTTATACGTAGCGGTACAAGATAAACGGCCCTAGGGGCCCCAAGAGTAGCTATCCCCCTAACATAAATTTGGTTTAAATAATTTTTGTCATGCCTTTTGAGGGCTAAGTATCAGTGTTTGTAAGGGTACCGTTTTTTGCTATATAAGCTATATTAATAAGTATGTCATTTTCAGGGCCCCGTTCCACACCTTATACGTAGCGGTACAAGATAAACGACCCTAGGGGCCCCAAGAGTAGCTATCTCCCTAACATAAAATTGGTTTAAATAATTTTTGTCATGCCTTTTGAGGGCTTAGTATCAGTGTTTGTAAGGGTACCGTTTTTTGCTATATAAGCTATATTAATAAGTATGTCATTTTCAGGGCCCCGTTCCACACCTTATACGTAGCGGTACAAGATAAACGACCCTAGGGGCCCCAAGAGTAGCTATCTCCCTAACATAAAATTGGTTTAAATAATTTTTGTCATGCCTTTTGAGGGCTAAGTATCAGTGTTTGTAAGGGTACCGTTTTTTGCTATATAAGCTATATTAATAAGTATGTCATTTTCAGGGCCCCGTTCCACACCTTATACGTAGCGGTACAAGATAAACGGCCCTAGGGGCCCCAAGAGTAGCTATCTCCCTAATATAAAATTGGTTTAAATAATTTTTGTCATGCCTTTTGAGGGCTAAGTATCAGTGTTTGTAAGGGTACCGTTTTTTGCTATATAAGCTATATTAATAAGTATGTCATTTTTAGGGCCCCGTTCTACACCTTATACGTAGCGATACAAGATAAACGGCCCTAGGGGCCCCAAGAGTAGCTGTCCCCCTAACATAAATTTGGTTTAAATAATTTTGGTCATGCCTTTTGAGGGCTAAGCGTCTGTGTTTGTAAGGGTACCGTTTTTTACAATATAAGCTATATTAATAAGTATGTCATTTTTAGGGCCCCGTTCTACACCCTACACGTAGCGGTACAAGATAAACGGCCCTAGGGGCCCTAAGAGTAGCTATCCCCCTAACATAAATTTGGTTTAAATAATTTTGGTCATGCATTTTGAGAGCTATACATCAGTGTTTGTAAGGGTACCGTTTTTTACTATATAAGCTATATTAATAAGTATGTCATTTTTAGGGCCCCGTTCTACACCTTATACGTAGCGGTACAAGATAAACGGCCCTAGGGGCCCCAAGAGTAGCTATCCCCCTAACATAAATTTGGTTTAAATAATTTTGGTCATACCCTTTTAAGTGATGGGCATAAATTTTCCGAAGGTACCGTCTTATCTTTCAGTTTTTTTTTAATAATCTTGTAGTTGGCAGCTGCCTTTTTTTGTAAACAATTCAGGTCATCTCTTAACATGGCTGGCAGTATTTTATATAGAATATAGAGGACCTTTTTTAAAATTTATTTAATGCATTTAAACACATTTTTTTTTATTTTTTTCTTATTCTTTTAATAAATAACAATCAATACTATGATTTTGGAATGTTTATAGAGGTAAAGTATCAATAATATGTATCAAAATAATTTTGGATGGTAAAATAAGAGATTACCAAAAGTAGGAAGGACTTATAAATATAAAAAAAAAATATATCCTCTCACACTCAGATGCAAAAGTCATATTTTATCATAGGCCATGATTTACATAAAAATTTTCATCATCTTTTTATTATTAGCTCATCGTACTTCTGTGAAAATTGGCTTAGACTTAGTGTGTATCAAACGAAATGGACATTAAAATTGCTTGCAAATAATTCTAAGTTACTATAAAAAATTTTTTTCTGTTCCTATATTTTATTGTATTTTAAAGTATTCGCCACTATTTTCTTTAAGCTTGTGAGGTCACTTATGCTGCTGACCACAGCCGACTCACTTAAATTACAAAGAAAAATATGCAAAGAAAATATTTTTTTTCAGTAACTTAGATTTATTTGCGAGCAATTTTACTGTCCATTTTCATTTGATACACACTAAGAATCATTTATCTCGTGGGCAGATTGTCGTAAACAATTACCTAATCAATTTATCATAATTTGTGATGTAATTGAATTCATTGATTTATTCCTCATAAAGTTTAAACCTGAAAAATTTGTCAATATAATATTAGAAATGATTTTGGTAATTGTTAACGACAGTCTGCTTACGAGTAAATTTTTTTTTTTCATATTCTAATGGTATGTCTTAGAATAAGTGTTAATTAAACATAATGGACATTTAGCAGACTTACAAAACAATGAAATATAAGTAAAGAAAATTTGAACATTTTTTTTAAGTAACTTGAAATTATTAGTGACTTATTTTCTTTCCATTTTGTTCAATTCTCATTAAGACCATACCATTAGAATATTATCATAGTCTATTCTTAAATGTTGATACTCATAGGTACATCAATTTGAGTATTTAAAATAGATATAGTTATCTTTAAAATGATACTTTCATTTGAATAGTCTATGACTCTGTTAAGAGCCCAAGTTCTAATTTTTTTTGTTCTAAAAATGTGGTCATTTTTTTTTAAAAGGATTAACATAACTGACCAAAGCTTTCATTTTTTTCCAGATAGAACTGCATCTGTTTAAGTTAGACTTCAAATTTGCAATAAAAATACTTTGTTATATTGTATATATTGTTAACTATTAATAAAGATAAAATGTTTATGTTTGTCAGAAGAAAACTGGAAACTGATCCAAGACAGGAAATACATCACACAACAATAAAATAACTGGCTTATATTATAAAAAGAACGCATACACAGGGAGTAATATAATCCTCTATAAGCAAGTGAAGAAAAGTGCCAGGAAAGACAAGAGACTCTTTTATGAGACAGTAGAAGCAGAAGCAGGGCTTGCAGGAAAGAAGAGACATAAGCACCCTCTACCAATCCACCATAACCCTAATTAAGAACGGAACAGTCCAAGATCCCATAGACTTTCAAGTGTCCAGGAGAAAATAGAGATGGATCGGCCACTCGCCTCCAGAAGACATCGCAACAATTGCTCTGCAATGGAACCCTCAAGGCCAAAGACCACTTGGATTAGGTCTAGCGAGCAGGAAATGAAAATCTGCAAACAGACATGGGGGGAAAATTGAAAAAAGGCCTCCCAAAACAGTGCGTTGGAGAGAGGTTACAGAGGCCCTTTGCTTCACAAGGAGTTCAAGGTATTCATTCAACTAAGTCATTTATCAATCATTCAATGTCTTGTGGATTTTATGTCTATTCCTAAGTTTACAAAATTGTCTGACATTTGTTGGGGAAAGTATAAGGCAGCCGGGCATTGATGAATTGGCATAATAAATCCACATAGAGATTATGATGGATTTATAAAACTAAAATAGCTTCATTTATTATAATTTTTTCACTTGCCTTTTAAAATTTTTTATATTGCTCTGTTAAAATAATATTTTTACTATTTTTATTTCTAGGCTCTGCAAAAATTGTTAGTGTTGTTTTTCTGTTTCATTGTTTCCATGTGGACTTTTTAAAGGTAAGTTTCTGATTTTTATTTCTATCTACTTTTCTGATTTTTTTTTGTTACTATTAGCTTGACTAAACTGAAAAATATAAAGTAATGTTGGATTTTTTTTTCATTTTTGAAGAGCTTGACTGTTTATTTGGCAATGGATACAACTTAAAGATCCTTAGAGTAATGTAGATGTCATGGTTAGTTGTTATTTTTTCTTCCAATTATCATCCATCAGTTTAAAATAGAAAAAATAAAAGACTTTAAATTAATTTTTCTATGAACCATATTTGTATACAACAATGTTGAATTCATCACAAATATTATTGAGTTACTGTTTGTATTGCATTAGTTGCTAAATCCTTTTCATTAGTTTTTGAATCCCTTGTTAAATATCAACTAACTCTGCAAGGTTCTCTTATTGAATAGCGGATTCTACTATCATTTAGTTCTCCGTAACCAATGCCCTTAATGCTTTTAACATTTGTATCGATTCTACAATTTGTTTTTTCTGTGCTATAACCAAACAGTTAGGTACTCAACAAACTATTCAACTACAAATGATAAGAGACGTTTTCTGAATGATCTTGGATGTAGAATAGTTAACAGAGGTAAGTTAAAAACTTAAACACTAAAAACATGTTGATTTCTCTTTTTTTTTTTTAACATATTTCTTTATTTATATTTTATTACGATGAAAATTATTTATATCAATTACAATTATAACTATATAAAATATTAACTTTGTTTATCCCAGCAGGAATGATCACATATCAAAGAGCTTTCATGAAGTGCTAGAGTATTTTCTGAAGAAGTACTTTGTACACAATAGCGACCTTTGGGGGAGCTGGCTGGCGACAAGGGGAATCACCACATAGACTACACCTAAGTGAGGCAACACTATACCTTATATAGATTTCAAAAATAGTTTGAGGTGCAACACATTAAATCATGATGCTACGACTGCCCCTGCTTCTACAGTTTGTGAACTTCCAGGTTTTTCTTAAGATATAACTTTAACTCATAGTAATTTGATGGAAAATTTTTGTTACATTGGTCAGATCTGTCCTAACACTACATAAATCTGAATCAGTTATATTTCTACTGTTTGAGGGTCTTTGGTAGGCTTTTATTCACAACAATGTGAGGGAATATTATATGGAATTTTTAGATATATGTCAATCACTTTTTTATATTAATTACATGTTACATGAAAATTTTATAGTCTTACTGATAAGTTGGCTAAATATGTTACATTCAGAATTTACTACTACAGTCTTGCTTGATTCAAATTATATTAAGGGGATACCTTATCTGGGTTTCTAAAAAAGTTACTATTGACTCAAACTTAATCAAATTCATATATATGATTAGGTATGTAATTTGAAGAATAATGACTTTAAGAAAAAAAATTTCAAAATAGTTTGTATGGTGACTGCCACCATCTTGAAAATAACAACTACTAGAGATTTACAGTAAAATTATATGTTTTCTTAAAGATTATAAGCAGCTTGAAAGAATAAGGTATTTTTTATCAAAATATCTTGAAAAATAAGCAAAATATGATTGTTTGAAATTTACGTATCTTCATATGCCTAATTTTAAATTAAAATTCTGCAATAATATCTTAATTTTGTGAAAGTGCTTTGAAGTAATGGGATAAAAACTACTTTCTCTGCAGTATTCAGTTCTGATTACCTATGCAAAAAAATTATATGCCTAACTAAATTAGAAAAAAAGTTAATGGAACTATTGTAGGATACCCGTTTCCAAATTTAACAAACTGAGAAAAAAACTCTTTTAAAGTTTTCTTTTTATAAAAACGCATTTAATACAAAATAAATTGTCAGGGATGGCTCGATGGTAGTCTTCATTTATTCTTTCTTTAATTGATTGCTTTCTTTTTCTTTCTCTACACACACAACTAATGCAATTTCACAAAACTCTGTTTTATTAATCAAAATCACTATTACATTATCTGTAACAATAATTATCCAATAATGAATATCAACGATTAGAATCACGTCTCTGTAATATGACACTATACTAATTGTCCTTTCCATCAACACAATAAAATCTTCTTACTCCCTTGTTTCTTCCTAATTCGACTACCGTTCTTAAACTTAACAAAAACCACAATGCCCCCCTCTTTCTGTCGTGACCTTGATGTGTACAGGATCTTATCGGGGCGTTAATTTGACGTCGTCACTACGTCACGTGTGTCAGTACTCTGACCCTAAGAAATGCACAAACATTAAAACTGTGCCACTTTTTTTGACATATCTCTTACATAAAAAAAAATTTTGCATTAAAAAAAAAAAATTTTTTTTTTTACAATTTACAAACAAACATCAAACACCAAGAAGGAAAAAAAAAATCTTTTTGAGATATACTGTAAATTTTATTCTTATATTAAACCTCAGTCAAAATTACATATTACAACACAAAATTCAATGAAATCTATCAATAAATAAAATAGTTATGACATTTTATATAAAACACACACTAATTTTATGAGCCGAAATTATAACCAAAACAAACAAAAACAAATTAATTTAAATTGAATAAAATGCAGAATGTTTTATCATCTATTAGATTACTTTAGACAACTTTTTTATAATGATTTTGTAGTATGTAAAATGTAGAAAAAAAGATGGTGTTAAATTTTATTCACAATTAAAAAAAACAGGTAGAAATAATTTTTTTTATAACAATCCCTGTAATTCTTATGATTATATTAAATCTACATTAAATATACACAATGTACTAAGGATTCATAAATATTTATCCACAAATATAATTAAAAATCATTTTCAGTAAAACATGCAAAAACACTTCTTTATCGAAAAAAAAGATTTTTTTCCTGAAATTAAGTGAAAGACATTTTAACATTGTGCTTATTTCTTCAACATGTATCAGCTAAAACCCAAATTTTCATCCCCTATTTAGTTAACTTATCTATAATATATTGTCTAAAACTATATTTACCAATGCAGATTATTTCATCTATAGTAAGATTTTCATAAAAAAATTAATGGATATTTTCTAAAAAAATTAATGGATATTTTACCTTGGCTTGCCAATCAGTGTGTTGTTCAGTCTCAAAATTTTATATTTTTAAAATCCATGAATTAGTTTGAATCTGAGCTTAGATATGAATGATCACATCCAAAGTCCATGGAATGGTACATCGGTGGAGAAATATGAATGTGTGGAGAAATATGAATGTTAAATTGATGTTAGAATAATACTCATGCACAAAACAAAAAGTATGTAAAGCTCATTGGGTGTCACTTAGTCCAGTACTCATACAGGGAACTTTCCAGGTCTTCCTCATGTTTTGCATTGCTGTTTGTATAGTTCCCAATTTGTACCATAACTCCAGAAGAACACAACTTGATAAAAGCTCCTGCAGAAAAGTAAAAACAATGTAAATTTTGTGTGGAATTTTTTTTCATAAATGTAAAAGTACAATACAGTTTGTAATACATGATTTCTAACTCCATACATGTAATAATCAAAATTCTGATGATATAAAACTTAACAAATTAGTAAAAAGTAACACTTTTCTTCCTTGGTAAAGAATGCATATACACCAATGAATTTGATATTATTAGTAGGCTATTTTATTTATAAATGATTGTTACCTGGCATAAGAAATTCAAGATAACATTGTCTTGTTTCTTGTCATTCATCATCAAAAAGATGAAGGCCTGGTGCCCTAGCTGTAAGTGTCGAATCGCTTTGAGAGGTCCATCATCACTAATGCGATAGTCATATATGTTTGTTCCCTAAAGTTAAGGATAAGACAAAATATTTATATAAATATACTGCATAATAATAGAATTACATTTATAAAGACTATCAGGTTTAAAAAAAAATGTAGTTAACACCATTATAAGTTTATATTTTCTTTTTTAAATTACATGACAGAATATTCCATAATTTTCTTTATAAGTATTTTCATTTATTTAGTCAAAAATTAAAATCAGCTGATAACATAAACAATGCTTTATTTTGATATTATTAGCAGGCTATTTTATTTAAGAATGATTGTTACCTGGCATAAGAAATTCAAGATAACATTGTCTTGTTTCTTGTCATTCATCATTGAAAAGATGAAGGCCTGGTCCCCTTGCTGGAAGTGTTGAATCGCTTTGAGAGGTCCATCATCAATAATGCCATAGTCATATATGTTTGTTCCCTAAAGTTATGGATAAGACAAAATATTTATATAAATATACTGCATAATAATAGAATTACATTTATATAGACTATCAGGTTTAAAAAAATGTAGTTAACACCATTACAAATTTATATCTTTTTTTAAATTACATGACAGAATATTCCATAATTTCTTTATAAATGATTCATTTATTTAGCCGAAAATTAAAATCAGCTGATAACATAAACAATGCTTTAGCACGTGTTATTATTTATTGATTCATTACAGAAAATTATAAAATTTTAAAGAAAAATCAGATTTATTTAACATAGAAATGGATACTTTAACTAATAATACCCAGGAAAATAGAAAACAAAATATTTTTTATTTAAAAAAATTAAAATTATTAGCATAAAAAAAGAAAACTTCATACTTACATTCTTAGATTAGCATTCAGTGGAGAAACTAATGCAATATCTTCATTATATGATGAATAAAGGCTACCATCTGACTCCCATTCATGAGAACTTTACTAGGGGAATAGTTTGAACTAAAATCCGAGTCGTCTGAAGCCGTTTTATTATTTAAAAGGCGACAGAAGTGTGCAGACTGATACACGCTGTAAATGAACCAGCCAAAATGGCGACTGTCGTGTCGGCACAAAAGGTTTTTTTTCTCGTAAAATATTTTAAATTTCAAAATTTATTTTTTTTATTGTTCATTTTTATTTTAACTAATTTTATTATCGCTCTTTAAAATAAAAAAAATATATAACAATATTTTGAAAGAAAATATTATTTTTTTGGGTTCAAAGGGCGGTTATTCTCATCAGTAAATAAATCAGGAAATTACTATGTTCGGACGCGGAAGACTTAAAGCACGCCATGCCCTTTAACCCGTCAGCTGACCTAACACAGCTCTCATAACTAGTACACGACAATCCCCCATACAATATTCTAACCAATGCACAACAACCTGTATATCTCTGCGTCCCTACAACTAATCAATGCTGTCCCTTTCGCCCCGCCTTCATCTTCCCACTTGCCTAATTACGTAACATCTAACTCTACACGCTGATGCTATTAATCATCAGTCCTTACCTTATTTCACTGTCCGTACGATTTGTTGTCTATGTATCTATCTATCAATCTGTCACTTAATCTATCTGTCTATCTATCTAAACATTATGTCTGTCTATCTATGTCTATCTATCTACTTTGACTGTCCTTACATAAATGGTAGCATTCATTTTAATTTTTAATAAGCATAACATATTTGCTATTAAAAAACCATATTACTAGTTATTAAAATGCCCACTTGAATATGTTCTGCCTTCTTTAACTTCCCTACTATGCTAAGTTTTGATCGCCTTTTTTTCATATTTTTTCTCTTCCGTTTTGACTGACCAGAAATGTTAAGTTTTGCGCTCAAAATTTTATTGTCTTGCTTTTTAGAATAACAATTGTGATTGAGAACTGTCTAACTGATTGATATACATCAGATCAAACACTGCTTTATTTCTAAAATGGCCATCATTAAAGGCTATCACTGCCAGAAAAACTGCTGTCTGCACAGAGGACAGTGATGCAAAGTTTGATGTCGTGACTCTAATTATATTCTGTTAGCGTGCATGTAAAGTATGAATCAGTGTATTTAATCACTGTCAAATTTCCTATGATTACTGGAAGAACTGGATTTTTCATTATTAAACATTCTATTTTTCCTGCTATCCAAGGTGAATCAACATCAACAATGGCTACTGGACATTCTATTTTGGAATTATCACCCATCTTCACTGTTATACTGGCACCTGTATATTGATCTTTGTTTACTAAATTTTCATGATTGATGATAGTAGAACATCCACTATCACGAAAACATTGAGATTTTATGCCATTGACCATAGCGGGATGGGATTTAATTTGTCCTTTTGAGCTGATTATGTTAGCACAATATTGTTCTTGTTGTATTTGTCTTTGTGGACTTAATCTCTTGTAAGTATTTCTTTGTTCACTATCTTGCGAATGTGATCTTTGATAATAGCTTCTATGTGTGCTATGCTGTGGTCTTTCTGCACGTCTCTGTTGTAGTTCTTCTGCATGTATCTGTTGTGGTCCTTCTGAATTTTTTATTGAAAAATTCTTTTTTATAAGTTTAATCATTATATTTCCTTTGTCCAAATTTATTGTTATATTTGTAATTCTTTTCTAATGATCTTGCACCATTATTATTCTGCTCATTCTGTCTCAACCAGTAATCTTTTAGTAAATGTCCTCTTTTGTTACAGTAGTGACAAATTCTTTTCTTTTGGATATCATTAACCAAGACATCCGGTCAGCTCTAATATTGTCAATAAACTGTTGAGGCTGCTCATCTTTTTCTATTTTTCTATCATGAAATTTCTGCCTGTATTATTCTTCTGTTTTATTGAAATATTTAAGTATTTTATTTTTTACATCATCATACGTACATTGAGTATAATTGGGAATAGTAATGAGAGTTTTCCTGGCTTCATCATTGACTACTTTAGACAGTTCTTTAATCCATTCTTCTTTGGGAATATTTTGTAATCTACATTTTTGTTCAAAGAATTTCAAATATGAGTTTATGTCCTCGGTTTTTCCATTGAAAGGTTGAATTTTGAATGCTTTCCTAGCATCATGAATATATTCTGCATTGTTATAATTGCTACCTCCTTCCAATTTTCTTAGTTTTTCTAGCTCAAGTTCATTTTGTATCTTAACAGTTTGTATGTCCAACAGTTCTTTATTGTAATTTCTTTCGTTAATTCTGTCTTGCCTTAATGTCTCATCTTGTACTTTTTCATTGACAAATGCCTCTATTTTCCCATAGAGTCCATGTGTTATTTGTGGTACTGGTTTCTTTTAGTTTGGTTGCCATTTGTTATATTTATTCAGAGACTGTCAAGATCCCCTTGGCCAGCATTTATATTTGTCCCAGCCACGTGGTTATACAGGACGCACAACACAACAAGAAATGAGTACACAACTCAATGGTAAATACGATACAACACATTTATTCACGTCATAAAAAGAACATCAGCGGGCCCTAAGAAGGGCCGTAGCTTTACAAGCTACCACAAAGCAATGTTAATCTCAAGTATATTAAAAGGCATTACCTGAGGTGGGTAGTTCTCAAAAGAACTTAGCTCTGAGCCGGTCGAAACCGGCTCATGCTAGTTAACCGCACCTAGGACTTCGACCTTCTCTCTCGACTGCTCAACGTTCACTCCCTAACAAATTCTAACTGAACCCCAGTCTTCCCTCGCAATCAACTCTCGCGTTGCAACACGAGAGTTCACTGACCAATCGCAGTGACCGCGTACGTCACAACCATCACGTGTGATCAGCGACGCCTCACTCGTGGACAGTTCCAACCTTCAAGATAAAGGGGGGGGGATAAAGGAACACTCCTCTCTCGCCCCTTTCCGCTTGAATGCAACAAGGGCATAGCTTATCTCCCCATATAGACATTCTCTTCCCAGGTGACAACGTGATAAGTGGGTACTAGACAGACCGACCACAGTGGAAAAAACCTGGGAAGAGAAAGCCTTTGTCTATCCTATGTATTATCTTATCTCACCCTTGGGTGATGAAAGCAGGGTAGGGCTTGGACTTGATTTCATTCATTAAGTCATAGAATGTGACAGAGACCATCAAATATAAATATAAGATATTTGATGAACAACAAAATATTACTTGCAAACTGTTTCTGCTATCAAATAATAGGCTGATACTGCTGTCAACATAAAATTGTTTTTAAACTATGTCACAATGCAATATTAGTTTCATACCATGAAATAATGTTTGCACACAATACAGCAAATTGTACAGTGTCCTGACTTCTAGATGCAGTTGGTGATGAAGTTGTGGCATTTTCAACAAGCCGGGTAGCGAGAAACTTGAACCTTTGCAGTACTGGAGGAGGTGAAGATAAACCAGGTTCCAATGAAATCTCAGATGAAGATGAGGATGACTCTGAACCAATTAGTGTATCATCATCATTGCCCGTCACTCCTATCGGGGTATGGGCCACCAACTAAAGATCTCCAGCGACTTCTATCCTGAGTCATTCTCTCCAGTTGCTTCCAGCTGAACCCCATCCTGGTGATGTCTGACGAAGAACCTTCCTCTTCCAGGACTGAAGTATCTGTTTTTTCTTTAGTTCGTGTTTCTGTAGCAAAGGGTTTTTTAACAGGGTGGGGTTGCTAGCCGCACGCCCAACCCTCCTCCTTTTTCAGCCGGGCTTGGGACCATCCTTGGCGGAGTTAGTGTATAGATGATCATTTTTGCAGCATTTAAAAGTGGTGACAAGTCGGGTGAGAAAAGAACATCAGCAAGGCTAGGATCAAGTAGGCATGCAGCAGCAGGCAAAGGATTAAAACTGATACATTTAGGATTAAAAATGAATTCAAATCTGCTTCTAAAATCACGCAGAAGCTTGCTTGTTAGGATCTTCGGTGCTGGGGACTGTTCAAGATGACATTCCAGATTTACCAGTGATGGGATGATTGTAGACAGTGATTGGGTGTAGGACTGCAGAATATCCGTCTGTACCGCAAATGGTTCCAGCAGGGTGACAACCTCTTCAAGCCTAAGCCATTCACTTGGAAGCAAGGAATCCATGCCTGCAATATGCCAGAAAGATAAAATTTCTATTTCTGTATTCTTTATCTTCAGCTGTCCCTCAGTCTGCATATGCATTAAACCAATCCTCACACTGGTCACATCAAATTCATAGATATTTTCATCCTCCTCCCGCCTGTCCAATCTACCAATCCCATCCTGCGATAAATGTTTCAATATCAATACACTGGCCATTTTTTTTTTTTTTTCTCAAAATGAAACTAAAATGAATAAAGTGGTTCACAGTATGTCTATGGTTCTGCCACACAGCCATCTTGAATATCTCTTCCTTTCTTTATTATCTCCCCCTGACACGGGAAAGAACTCTTTTATTGTCCTTTCTCTCAAGAGTTGTGTCACGACATCTGACTTATTCCTAATCACTGGATGGAAACTATCATCAGCATTCTGTGTGCTCATATTTGCGCATCTTACAAGTACATCTGGCTCTGTCAGTCTTTGTATAACCGGAAAGATTAATTTGCCAAAATGAGGTGTAAAAGTTGGCTTGCAACGTCTTGGAGTTTCATTCAATTCATGTGCTCTTTTAAAACGACACCAGGATTTTTCTCCTTCAGGGCAAAATTTGTGGTTAGGCTCTTTATCAGCGCTTAACATGTGGAGAAATCCTCCCAATACACCCAATTTCATTTTGTTAACATCTAGTGCTTTTTGTCTTAGATTAGTAGCATAAACATTTGATAACTTCTCAATTTTAAGCCTGGTCCAAATAGTATATTCTACTGATGTTTGTGAAGGGGCATAGCCACATCCTTTGCAATAGTTGGAAATAGCCTCCAGGATAAGACCAGTTTCAAACTCAATAACAGCACTAGCACTAGTATGTGATGAATGTCCTCGCTTGTGTAAGGTACCGTCAAAAGAGACAGAAACAACAGGACATTTAGTAGCACTTATTCTGTTGTTAGGTTGGGCACGTGCCTGTTCTTGAACAACAGCTGAAGCCTTGTTCATGCTGTTGTCCGCAGCCTGTGCTGCTGCAACATTCAATTGTTTAGATATTTTTGAGAATGTACGTTCATTCATGGGCTGATTCATTGACTTAGCCCCAAAAAAAAAGGAAGAAAATTTTGCATAACTTATGCCACTGTCTTTACAAGCTAAAACAGCTTGCAAATTAACATCATTATAAATATGCTAATTGTTTTCTTAAATATATCATAAATTTAGAGATCTGAGTTGATGCTCGTTTAAATAAAAAAAATTAAGTCTTTAAATTATTCATAACGAATCGTTTCCATCATTACTTAACGCATAAGTAATAATATTTTGAATTAATAAAACAGTAAATATAAAAAAAATCAAGTTATGAATTATATAATATGAACATTTCAAATTAACTAACCAACATTTAAAGTCATAAAATAAATCAAACTTACATTTCAAGTTATGAAATAAACTAACCAATATTTTTAGTTACGATATAACAATAAACCCAACATCTTTGATAAGAAAAATAAACAACTGACATTTCACGTTATGAAACAAACTAACAGACATTTCAAGTCATAAAATTAACAACATTTAAGGCAATGAAATTAACAGACATTTCAGTTTATGCAAAAAAAACATTCAAATAAGATAAATAAAAAATTTAGTTCGGCTGATCATGAAATGTCAAGAAGCAATCTTTCTTGTTATTGCTACAAAGAAATACATTACATAATTTGCATTTGCTATAAGGTCTGGACTGAATATTATTAACCACACTTACTTCACAGCATCCTTTTTCTTCCAGAAAGATTATATGATGGACACCCAGATTATTGAATTTAATCAAATCACAGAGTAAGCTCCTTGTCTTTGTTTCTTTGATTGTGGACATGGTGAGGAGTAGGGTGAAACCAATGGCCGTCCAACTCGAGGGGTTCGTTACATTGTGATCAGACCCAAAACAACATCCAGAGTAAAAGGGAAAAGTGGCATTGTTGTGGCTGTAATACTTTGGTACACAATATGTGCATTTACCAAGGTCCTGTCGATAAGGCCAAAAGAGCCTGTAGCCAGAAAATAAGAGGAATATTTTCCAAACTTGATCTGTTTCAAGTGGTTGACTGGTGTTATCAATCAGCTGTATGTTTTGCCAAGATTAGGTCAAATCTGTTTCTAGGCTTGGTGGTAGAGATTGAATATAAATAACTCATTTGATTATACTTACATCTAAATTTCGATGAAATTTCTGTATTCTTTATCTTCAGCTGTCCCTCAGTCTGCATATGCATTAAACCAATCCTAACACTGGTCACATCAAATTCATAGATATTTTCATCCTCCTCCCGCCTGTCCAATCTACCAATCCCATCCTGCGATAAATGTTTCAATATCAATACACTGGCCATTTTTTTTTTCTCGAAATGAAACTAAAATGAATAAAGTGGTTCATATTAACAGTGTTTTCCGCCGTCTGTGCTGCTGCAACATTCAATTGCTTAGATATTTTTTAGAATGTATGTTCATTCATGGGCTGATTCATTGACTTAGCCCCCAAAAAAGGAAGAAAATTTTGCATATCTTATGCCACTATCTTTACAAGCTAAAACAGCTTGCAAATTAAGATAAAAGCCTTTTGCCTTCTTTTTGTGATGACCAATCTTGGAAAATGGTACAATCACTACTCTTGCAGTTGTCCCTCAGTCTGCATATGCATTAAACCAATCCTCACACTGGTCACATCAAATTCATAGATATTTTCATCCTCCTCCCGCCTGTCCAATCTACCAATCCCATCCTGCGATAAATGTTTCAATATCAATCGACACTGGTCATTTTTTATATATATATATATATATATATATTCCTTTTTCGAACTTTAGTGGAAAGGCTTAGATTTGATACCATCTGGGGACATTTTAGAAAACGCTGTAAAATATTAATATCCTATCAATGTTAAGTTTTAACCCTACAATGCCCGAATTTTTCTTTTGGCTTGAAATAATTTGTACAATTATTAACAATGATTCTAATTATGAAAAAAATAAAAAAATTTTTAAGAAATTTTAAATATGTATTTTATTATATAATGTGGATGATTCATATATGCATCACTGGGCATTAGGACATCAAAATTGAAAAAAAAGTGAAACATGAAAATGTTATTTACAGTTACTTTTAAATACACAGCAATCATACAAGAAATAAGAGAAAAGCTGAAAAATGAAAGAAAATAGAAATTAACACACATTTCTTTTTAGTATTTTTATAAAATAGAAAGAAATAACTTAACGAAATAGGCTAAATAAACAAAACTATTCTTCAAATATTATCTTGTATGAATAGTTAATTTCATTTAAAGTATTAAATGCACACTTAAGAATAAAAAAAAACAATTTCAAATAAATATTTTTTATAATACAGGCCATGGGAAAAAGTAAAATTTCCAAAAAAATTAACTTGTATGAAAAGTTAAGAAACGGTTTTTGTCTTTATTGAAACATAATGCTGTGTTGCATTTCGTACATACAACAAAAGTCTGAGACTTGCATTCTGGGTATTTGCAACGCAAACGACTTGAGTTCCAAACTGGAAAGTGTCCAGCGTTATCCATCCTTACATCCTTTGGTGGAATGGGCATAACATGAGGTTTCTTTTTTTTTTGGTCAATTTTAAGCTGAGTTTCAGAAGGCCTACCTCTTTTTAAAGTTGATGTGTGCCCAATTTTACACAGTGTAGTGGCCAACTCAGTTCTAAAGTCAACCAGCTTCATAGGTTTTGCTGATCTTTCAGAAAGGCATCTTCTGTACAACAGCCATGCATTGATGATTGTTATATCCAGTAAGTGATAAAACAGCCTCATATACCACTTCCTGGTACGCATGGTGATTTTGTACCTTCCAATCTAGCTGTCCAACAAATCTACACCACCCATGTGCTGGTTGTACTGCTTAATTACAGCTGGACAGGGAATGGTTATTTTACTTTTCGTTTTTCGATCGTAGCGGTCAGTTTTGTCCAAAGGATCCACACCAACAAATGAAGACAAAAGTATATCTTTTAATATCAATTATTTTTTCAATTGAAACTCAAATCTTAAAGTAGACATCAAATACGTTATAAAGTCTTTTAACTCAGCTATTTTGAAATATTTTGTAATTTTTTTTACATAGACGCATTCATTGACATTAAAGCAATTATTAAAATAATGTTTTTAATTAAAAAAAACTTAATTTAATATTAGTTTTAATCATTTTTATTACTAATTGTACAGTTTTAAGTATAGGCCTACTTTTTAATCTATTATTGAATTTTTTTACTTTCGAGGAACGTTTAATAAGGATATTAATATAATCTGATATATGTGCGACTTCGGGGGACACATATATGTCCCCTAACTGACGTCTCACGTCTTATCGTCCATTGAGCGACATATACGATTTGTTAAGCGAAAAATATCACTTATGCTTAGACGTATGTTACGAGTGAGGAAAAATATCTTTATTAAAAACCATATTAAGTAATTTATGTTACTACATACATTACGCAACATCTATATCTTATAATGTTATAGTACACGAATTATAAAGACCTTACACTAAAACGTTTATTGTTATTGCAGTGACAATTGTTAATAAAAATTTCACGTCAGAACATTATACAGAATTCTTACATTAGCCATATGTGTATATTTGTAAAGTACCAATAGAAACGTGCAGCCTTCAATGTATACACCCATTTGACCACCAGGGATTTGTTTACTTACGATTGACCTAAAATGACCTTTGAAAGTTGGAGTCGGTATTTAGCATTGATTTATCAGTCAATGAATTTATATAAGATATGCTCTAATGTTATGCCATCTTATTGTAGAAAACGATCAAATGAAGACTTGCAAGTTTAATAAATTGAATGGAGCGAGAAACGCTGATAAATTTGAATTACATCATCCAGAAACTCCTCCCATGTTTCCGACCATATTTGGCTCCTCCCCTAACTGTCCTGATATCTTTTCTCAATATCTCAAGGCAAGTGTCCAGATTGTCCAATCTCTTGCTTTGTATCAAATCTACAGCAAGGTGTGGAAAGTTTATAGGTCAGCACATTGTAGAAATACGAACTTTCAAAAACAAAATTATAAACAAAATCCCACAGGCGAGGGCTTTTGCAGTATAGTCATTTATTAGCAAAAAAAAATAGAAATGAGTTAATGTTATTTAAAAATAAAATGAGTCTAGCCTAAAAAGAAATATATTTTTATTGTTTCTTTTTATTCCAATAGTCTTCTTATTTTTTGGCGCTCGTTGAATACTTTTGATTTAATGGTCTGAATTTTTTGCTCTTCTAGTACCTCTGAAAGTATTTCATGTGTTCTTAGAAACTCCTGAATTTCCTTCTTTCCTGAAAAATAAAACACATTTTTAAAACGAACTGCAAACAATATTATAATAAACATTTTACTTTGTGATACAATTTAACAATTTAAAACATATGTTAAAAGCTAGTGTTAACTAAAAATGAAAAAAAGTAACTGTGTTTTTATAGAGAGACTATAGAGTTATTGTTAGACTGGAGGTTTAGTTGAATTAATAATGCATGCTTGTAAAAAGTCTAACATATTTTAAGTTAAACAGATCACCAATCCACGACATCCATAGTAGGATAGTCAAGTGTGTACAGTTGAATAATAAATCATTTTAAATGTTTTTTTACCTGGCAATGAGCCTTTTGCACCGGGTAGATTATTACTAATGTATCTTTGAAAAAATTACATCACTATTTAGATTAGTTATAGATTTGAAGCTTTTAATGTGTTAAACATTATCACTGTTATGATCTTTAAAAATATTAAATTACTCGTAGTTCACAAATTTCATCTACAACAAGTATATAAAAGCTTACCTTTTTTTTCTTTTCCATTCCTTTTTTGTTGTGAATATTGCTGTACAGGGCTGCCACTGATTGCATCAAACCTGTCTGTTAATAAATTCATGAAAGAGGTTATTAAAATGTTATGCAATTGAGAATAAAGTCTAAAAGATTTAAAATAATCCGTTAGAAGCTAGTTTTAACTCACTTGTATGAGATTTGTTTGTATCGACCATCAAATGGCCGTTTTCAAGCTCACTATGTGTTGTCATTTCAGTAGCCGCTAATGTATTTTTTGACAGTTCGTCATTTGCTATTTCAGTAGTACTAGCTGTAGAGAGTAAAAACTGGATTATTGATCACTATTTGATAATATATAAAATAATTAATTTTTATTATAAAAGTAAAATGTCATTAAATGCAAAAACTACATTAAAATGTATATGTTAAAATGTCTAATTTACCTTGTGGAACCAGCAAGCTGCCTGTATCCAACTTATGTAAGAATCCACCTACGTGAATAATTTATTGAGTGGCAAGTGGAGCCTGGTAAACGTGTTTGTTTATGTCCTCACTGTGGCCCATGTGTGAATAAAAATACTGCCGCCTTTCAATTGGGACATCAAGTTGAGCATATAGTGTTGATGCCCTATGCCTGAATTTATCTGCAATTAGGAGATGCGTTTTTTTTAATTTGTCAGCTATACTGTCAACACAGTATTTAACAGCCGACCATCCTTGAACATAGGTTTCTGACTTGGCCGTCGGAAATAAAAATGTATTGTGTTCTGGTATACCAAACTCTTTTCTTTTGTGTATTAGGAGATCTATCGCGGGAATTAGGTTCTTTGGTATCAATATAGGTACAAGTTTTTTATGCCCTTTGCCAGCTTGGTAAGTTATTTTATATGTGTTCATCAACTCTCGATCTAAAGGATCTCTAGTATGGTCCAAACGCTGATTATCAATCCAAGAATCCGATTTTCCTTCCCAGTATTCTTTTAAAAGAAGTCTGGCAGGCTCATTACCTCGTCTTGCGTTAAATAACGTCAGCCGGCATAAAATTGTTTCTCAATTTGACAAAGTCATTGAAAGAGTATTTAGTGGACTGATCTTGGACCAGTGTTTCTATTTCTGTGAATGTGAAGTCTCTCAATCTCAAAACGTCGTCTTCATCGGGGAGTTCATTAGGCCTACGAAGCTTTTCCGACTTGGACAGACGAATTTTCTTCTCTGCTGCGTAGTTTATGTCAGACCATCTAAATTGTAGTAACTTCAGAAAACATTCTGTTTCTTTAAATTTATTTGTATCGTCCTTCGTGATGTAAAGACCGTCCTTCGTGATGTAAAGACCGCTGAGGAAATTAGCAAAATTTTTAATTATGAAACTTGCTGTTAGTTTGGGCCCTGCTTTAAGTTCACCAGCTTCATCCTCTGATAGTTCTTGTAAACTTTTTTCCAATGCTGTGAAATTCGACCGACTTAAAATGTCAGCAGAATTAAATTTTTAATTTTTTAATATGTGCCTCATTTTCAGAACAAGCTTGGACAGGAACCTCATTTTATGTTGAATCGTTTTTAATCGTTCACCTTTGACGTTTTTTTTTAATTCGTGCTCACCAAACAGTAGAATATGTAAATCACTTCTTATGTAGTTCCCAACAATGTCACTGAATAACTTGCTTATAACTTGGCTGTCAAAGCTAGCAGATATACAGGCGACTGTTGTTGCAAAATTCAACTTCAAGCTGCAGCTGTATTCATTTTCTGCACATTTTCTTCTGTGCTTGTGGATGGTTTTTTTGCTATAGAATCCACCACATTCTCTGCATAAGGTGCACTCATCTTTAATTTTAGTTCGTTCTTGAAGAATATTATTATCAGGTTTTTGTGCTAGTTTATCTGATATTTTTGATTTTAATATTCCTTGCTTTTGGAGGTTGCTGAAAATTCTATTTCTGTCTGATGCAGGTAAATTTAGCGCTGTGAAAACTTCCGTCTCATTTTTGTGAATCAGTCTCAGGTGGCGGGATAACTTACTTTGAAATATTCCACAAAATGGACATGGTCTTTTTGGATTCTGAAAAAAAAAATTAAGTCGTATTGATATTTTCTTTCCATTTGTATATATAGGTATAATAAATAACTTTTCATTTTGATTCACATTCTTTTATAATGTAATTATATATTGCACATCTTCTCAGTAATGCTCTTATGATGCATATATATTTTTGTTACTAGTCTAGTATTTAAAAAAAACACTTATAAAATTCCTTTTATCCTTTTTTAAACCCAAATCATTATTTATAAGGACTTCATGTTGATCTGATTCACTACTAGAGTAGTACAACTGGAACTGAAATCAAAGTAATTAAAAAAAATTGTCTTCTATATTTTATATAGATTTGATTTATATATATATATATATATATATATATATATATATATATATATTAAATTTTGAAAAATAATTTGGTTGGAAAAAAATATAGTGTGTTTAAGTTTAAACCTTTTCTATGTACGACAGGCTACCAGGGAGCTAAGCGGTTGTGAGCAGCTGAGGCATTGTAAATTAAAACAATTTAAAATGTAAATAAGCATCGTCTTCCGTCACTTACGGACAATGATTTAATAGACACAAAATTCTAGTGAATACTATTGTTTATATTAATTGTCAATAATATTAATTAATTGAATATATTGCATATTAAAAATATGAGAAAGAACATTTTAAATAGAATACGCGAAGAAAAGGGGGGTGTACCACTTCCTGGATGACCACATCCTCAGATACCACTTCATTTATTTCATTCTTTGCTTTCTCGATATCACCATTAAAACCTTTCTTAATGTCCTCTATTAATTCTTTCACTTCATTTCTTAACTGCCCAATTTCCGGGTAAAAACGTGGCTCTCCGGGACCTTTCCCTCTTCAATCAGAGCTTCGTTAATTCTATCAAACAGTTGTTGTTTGTTGCCGTCAGTTGGAAGGTCCCTTTCTTCTAATTCTTCCTTTAACTCTCTGACTAAAAGTTTGTTTGTTCAATTTCTTACCGAACATTTTTAGAAAAGACACCAATGTTGTAACTTTATTATTTACACAGAATGACACAAGGCACGTGGGTTCAATAACTCTAGACTAATACTTTTATTTGCTACTACAAAGTCACTTAACATTACATCTACAACTACTAAGCTAAACTAATACATCCACTTAGAAAAATCACTACAGGCGACAAGCGAGTCGAACGTGTTACCTTCAGGTAACAAACTCGTTGTTCTAAGAATAACTTCCTAATTGCTAAGTCACGACTGTCCACTTTTTCTCTGGTCACTGCTTATATCTAAGGTCCGAAGTAGATCCCCCACCCCCTCAATGCAGGTCATGTGTCTGGTCTTGACGCATCGTCCTAATGCTATTACCAGATGAGAAGGGGGAGGGGAGCGACTGTTGTTTCACCCCCACCCCATCTCTTATTTACACACCTGTGCAGGTGACGAATGGCGCAGCGCCGTGTGTTAGAATAAGAGAGTTACAACAGTATCATGCTCTCATCGATACTTTGGATTTTTTTAAAGTCATAGAGCTTCACAAAGTTTTTATTCAAGCCAGAAATTAAGAGGCAAATTTTCCAAACTTTATCTGGTTCAGGTGGTTGACTGGTGTTATCAATCAGCTGTATGTTTTGCCAAGATTTGGTCAAATCGTTTTTCTAGGCTTGATGGTAGAGATTGCGGGCACACCTAGATAAGGTTGAATACTCCAAAAATTTGGTCAAATCGTTTTCTAAGCTTGATGGTAGAGATTGAATATAAATAACTCATTTGATTATACTTACATCTAAATTTCAATGAAATTATGTATTCTTTATCTTCAGCTGTCCCTCAGTCTGCATATGCATTAAACCAATCCTAACACTGGTCACATCAAATCCATAGATATTTTCATCCTCCTCCTGCCTGTCCAATCTACCAATCCCACCCTGCGATAAATGTTTCAATATCAATAGACACTGGTCATTTTTTTTCCTCGAAATGAAACTAAAATGAATAATGGTTCATATTAACAGTGTTTTTCGCCGCCTGTGCTGCTGCAACATTCAATTGTTTAGATATTTTTGAGAATGTATGTTCATTCATGGGCTGATTCATTGACTTAGCCCCCCAAAAAAAAGAAAGAAAATTTTGCATAACTTATGCCACTGTCTTTACAAGCTAAAACAGCTTGCAAATTAAGATCAAAGCCTTTTACCTTCTTTTTGTGATGACCAATCTTGGAAAATGGTACAATCACTACTCTTGCAGCTGTCCCTCAGTCTGCATATGCATTAAACCAATCCTCACACTGGTCACATCAATTTCATAGATATTTTCATCCTCCTCCCGCCTGTCCAATCTACCAATCCCATCCTGCGATAAATGTTTCAATATCAATAGACACTGGTCATTTTTTTTTCTCGGAATGAAACTAAAATGAATAAAGTTGTTCATATTAACAGTGCTCTCAATATATATATATATATTTATTAAAAAAAATGATATAACAAATACTACTTTATCTTCCATACACACCCATCTAAATCTAATGTTGTTGAGCAGGCTGTTGGATGGGCTTCATGGGGCAATACTGCTTGATACTTGATCTACCCTTGAAAAGTATCATGCTCTTGATACTTTGGAATTTTTTTAAAGTCATAGAGCTTCACAAAGTTTTTATTCAAGCCAGAAATTAAGAGGCAAATTTTCCAAACTTTATCTGGTTCAGGTGGTTGACTGGTGTTATCAATCAGCTGTATGTTTTGCCAAGATTTGGTCAAATCGTTTTTCTAGGCTTGATGGTAGAGATTGCGGGCACACCTAGATAAGGTTGAATACTCCAAAAATTTGGTCAAATCGTTTTCTAAGCTTGATGGTAGAGATTGAATATAAATAACTCATTTGATTATACTTACATCTAAATTTCAATGAAATTATGTATTCTTTATCTTCAGCTGTCCCTCAGTCTGCATATGCATTAAACCAATCCTAACACTGGTCACATCAAATCCATAGATATTTTCATCCTCCTCCTGCCTGTCCAATCTACCAATCCCACCCTGCGATAAATGTTTCAATATCAATAGACACTGGTCATTTTTTTTCCTCGAAATGAAACTAAAATGAATAATGGTTCATATTAACAGTGTTTTTCGCCGCCTGTGCTGCTGCAACATTCAATTGTTTAGATATTTTTGAGAATGTATGTTCATTCATGGGCTGATTCATTGACTTAGCCCCCCAAAAAAAAAGAAAGAAAATTTTGCATAACTTATGCCACTGTCTTTACAAGCTAAAACAGCTTGCAAATGAAGATCAAAGCCTTTTACCTTCTTTTTGTGATGACCAATCTTGGAAAATGGTACAATCACTACTCTTGCAGCTGTCCCTCAGTCTGCATATGCATTAAACCAATCCTCACACTGGTCACATCAATTTCATAGATATTTTCATCCTCCTCCCGCCTGTCCAATCTACCAATCCCATCCTGCGATAAATGTTTCAATATTAATAGACACTGGTCATTTTTTTTTCTCGGAATGAAACTAAAATGAATAAAGTTGTTCATATTAACAGTGCTCTCAATATATATATATATATATATTTATTAAAAAAAATGATATAACAAATACTACTTTATCTTCCATACACACCCATCTAAATCTAATGTTGTTGAGCAGGCTGTTGGATGGGCTTCATGGGGCAATACTGCTTGATACTTGATCTACCCTTGAAAAGTATCATGCTCTTGATACTTTGGAATTTTTTTAAAGTCATAGAGCTTCACAAAGTTTTTATTCAAGCCAGAAATTAAGAGGCAAATTTTCCAAACTTTATCTGGTTCAGGTGGTTGACTGGTGTTATCAATCAGCTGTATGTTTTGCCAAGATTAGGTCAAATCATTTTCTAGGCTTGGTGGTAGAGATTGCGGGCACACCTAGATAAGGTTGAATGCTCCAAAAATCTCTAAGATGGTAGTGTAAATGTCAAGGTCCCCTTGCGGGATCCCTGCGGTCGTTGTCTATTGGTATGATCACCTACTGAGTTCTGGCCAGCATTTATATTTGTCCCAGCCACGTGGTTATACAGGACGCACAACACAACGATAAATTGAGTAAAGCAACTCAAATGTAAATGACATTACGACATCTATGTATTCACATCTAAAGAATATGCACATCAGCGTGTCCTAAAAAGGACAGTAGCGCTACCAGCTACTACAAACAATATTATAATCAAGTATAACATACATTAAAAATAGAATAGTTACCTGGGGTGGGTAGTTCTCATAACAACTCAGATCTGCGGTGGTCGAACGTCTAGGTTCTGCCACACTAATAGCCTGGTTTCCCACCCCAGCTGGAGTCTGAGTTCGACCTCTCTGTTCGATTGCCCAACGCTCACTAAAGACTAATTCTAACTCAATTCCAGTTTCCCTCGCAATCAACTCTCGCGTTGCGAAACGGGAGTTCACTGACCAATCCCAGTGACCGTGTATGTCACACTGATCACGCGTGATCAGTGGCGCCTTCAAGCATAGGGGATAAAGAGACAAAGAGCCCATCCCTCTCGCTCGTCTGAAGGTTAAGGGCACAGCTTATCTCACCCTATAGACATTTCACAGGTGATGTCAGTATTAAAGGGGGTTAATCTAGTGCCAGACGCGCTGACCACCTGTGAATACAAAAGTCTTTGGCTATCCTATGTATTATCTCCCCCCTCTCGAGTGATAAAATGGGAGAATGTTCTGGATTTCATTAAACTTAAGACACAGAATGTGACAGTATGGTAGCCCATTACCAGGTTTACACCAAGAAAGCCTTGAAGGTCATTTCTGATACTGTGGGTACAATTTTGTTCTGCTGAATGATATACAAGTTTGTTTGCTAAACAATCTTGACTTCAATTGACGAGTCAAAAAAAACTTAAAAAAAATTCGGCAGGGGTTCTTAAATTCTGAAACAACTCGACGAATGGACCCTGGTCCGAGTGGAGATAATACATATCCTAGCTTTATTGAAACAGAATCTGCAAAGTATAAGTGTTATTGATAAAAACACTTGTTGACTTCATTAATATGCATTTAGAAATGTTACTATCTTTAGCTTCCATGTCTAACAACTGTGTCAGCATACCTACAGCCAATGTGTCTTTATATTAAAAGATATAGTCTAAAATACTTATTAAAAATTATATGATATGGTATACATGGTATCAACAATCAATGCACATAAAATATATTATGTAAACACAATTATTATACTTATTTGCAAATGAAAATTCATTTCACAGCAATATCTTCAATTTATAATATTATAATCTTACTAAATTTATTGTCGTAGAAATCAAATAGTCAGTAATTAAAAAAAATTCAACATTAAAAAAAATAAATATGTGCAATTATATAATTTATACAATTACTTAACCTGTTTCTGTTTGTTTCAACGTGGCAACTTAACATTTTCCATCTCCCAGCCACTGTTTAGCGTGCATCATTGCATCTATAACCTCACACTCTCCCATAACAATAAATCGTGGATCTCTTGTAAAAGATTTAGAGTCAAACAGCACTAAGCCACTAAATACTTCTGGTATATCAAAATTTACTTTTTTTTGGCAACGGTAGTATTGTGTAACCTTCTTGTCTGTCACTAGCAAATTTGTTTCTGTAACGAAGGACTGTAGATTTCTTTGGAAGTGCCATCATAACATGGTTAGGTATTCCAGACGTTACAGTATATGACTAGTTAATGGTTGTGCTTGAGTTTCAGTCATCTGTTATTTCATTTTACCAATGGCTTTACGAGCCTATTCAAGAATTCGCCATATTGAAACAAAAACGAGGCTGGCATACCCGCAATAGTATAAAACATAGATAAATATGTGTAGGTTGAACATGGGGTTGAAAGAATTAACCGCTTTGTGCATTTATTCCATTTTAACATATATTGTTTCTTGTAGTGGTGTTCACATATCATAAATTAATGTAGCTGAGTCAATTACGATTCTTATAATGCTCATTAAATAAACTTCAAAAATATATTAATAAAAGTATACATCAACCCTAACTTGATTCACACTGTCCCGAAAGATTTGTAGACTAATAAAGTAATGCCCATTTGAACACACTTGCTACTAAAGAAAAAATGATTTAATCATGAACTTTTGAACTGATTAATTAAAATAACTGTAGTAGAGTGCTGCCTGACTGCTTCATAAAGATACATGATCCATTCAGATTTGTCAACTTATTTCTAATTGTGTCTCCATTATAGAAAAAAAATATAATATCCCTATATTTGCCATTAAATGGTTGTATGCATATTTTATGTGTCAGGACATATATTGGTATTTTGATTTCTGTCTTGTCTGTTTCTATTTTGATGTATTTGGCTTCTGTTTCAGCCATTTTAATGCTAATTCTTGTTTTCTGTCCAGTTCCTCTTTTTCATCCTGTTGAATTCTGTCTTTTTCTCCTTTCTCAGTCTGCATCCTACAAAATATGAATATGACATCTTAATCTTAGACGTTAGACGTCACATAGGGCTCTCAGAGTGTCTCTCCAGTTCTGTCTGTTTTGAGCTAGCTTTTCAATTGTTTTTAAGCAGTCAATATTGGCATTTTTTGCCTCTGATTAGAATTCTTTTCAGTGTTTCGTGAGGTCATCTCCTTTTCCTTCTTCCTGTTGGCTCCCAGCTAAGCGATTGTTTCGCTATTCTTCTGTTGTCTCTCCGCATCACATGTCCCACGAATTGCCATCTTCTTCTTTTGATCACGATTGAGATATAGGGCTGTCCTGCAATGTCTCTAATTTCTTTGTGTGTTTTAAAGTCGTTCCATTGAATTCCAACAAAATGCTAATGTAATATGCTAATACAATAAATGAATACAACTTAAAGTATCCATACAACATACGAATATAACTTATTGTGTCCAAACAACATATGAATTTAACTTAATTTCACTAACCATTCTGAAGGTACAATGTTTTCATCTTACATTGATGGTAAAATATTTTTAAATATTTTCAAAGGACTTCTTGGGTTTGTACAGAATTTGTCAATGTTAACTTTTTCACCTGATAACTCGGTCTGTGTTGAGGCTGACATTAAAAGCTGGTTGATTTTAACGGATATGTCAATCTTAACTTTTTCAACTGATAACTCGGTCTGTGTTGAGGCTGATATTAAAAGCTGGTTGATTTGGACGGATTTGTCAATGTTAACTTTTTCACCTGATAACTCGGTCTGTGTTGAGGCTGACATTAAAAGCTGGTTGATTTGGACAGATTTGTCAATGTTAACTTTTTTCACCTGATAACTCGGTCTGTGTTGAAGGCAGGCTTGTTGAGCTGCCATTTTTTTCTGGCTCCGGCTCGGCTTCGGGTCCGTATTAAGGGAGTGGTACACGAAACAAAATTTGTGCAATTGTGTCATGCGAACATGCCGTAATAAAAAGTTATGCAAACTTTTGATAAAGATGTTTTCTAAAAAAAATTGAAGCGTTTTTTATGACAAACAGTGCCTTCTGATTGGTTAATTAAAATAACTTTTTAAAAATTTTTCCCCATGTGAAGAAAAGTTGTGCCTCATAAATAAAATATAATTTTTTTAAAGTATTATTGAATTTCGATGCTTTAACCAAATTTTTGGATTATTAAAATAAAAAGAAAACGGTTGCAATAATATTTTCTTATCTCAAATATTAAAAATTGAAAGTCAAACAAAAAAAAATAAAATTCATTGTTTGTTAATTGAAATTAGAAACGTTTTTAATAAGGAAGGACTTTGTACTTATTTTTCTGATTTGAATTATTTTGATGCAAAAATACAAAAGAAAATTTCAAAGTCAAATAGAAAAATTAAAAGTATAGTTTGTTCATTCGAAGAAAAACCGTGTCATCAGTAAGATCTGATATGTGGCTTCTCTGAGGCATGAGGAACTTCAGTGCGGAAAACACCCATTCAACGCTAACTTGAGTCATCGGAAGTGCAGTGGCGATTTCACATGCTGGCTGGATAATTGCAGGAAAAAAATTAATTCCTTCTATGGCCGTTTTAAGAACTTTCCTTTCTTTTTTTATTTCAAAAGGTTTTGGAATAGAGTAGGCAGACCTCATAAAGCGTCTGTAAATTATTTTTCTTCTGATCACTTTGTATGAGTTGCTTCTTGATTGTATTGCTGGCTTTTTTTTTTTGTTTTCTTGCTTGCTCCATTCTAACTCGAATTTTCTTTTTTGGAGACACATTTTCTGATTAATCAACCTCTTCAAAACTCTCACATTCAACAGCTCATTCCAAATCAAGAACTTCCAACTTTTTGTTTATGGAGCTTCTACTGAACCAGCCAGAGACTGTCTTAAGCAACTAACTAAAAAAGTTTGTAAGAGTATGATCATTTAATTTATTCTCAGTATTTAACTTAACAGTCATGAAATTGTATAATCATTAAAAGAATTAAAGTCTGGAAAAAAAGTTGCACAGAAGTAGGATATACTCATCAAGACTGTCTTCCTAGCCTCCATGTTGACCTTGGCAAAGGCAGACGTCTTGAAATCAGAGGCGTCCCTAGGGGTTTGGGGGCCCGGGGGGCTTGGCCTTTTTGGGGGCCCCTGCAAATTTGACATACGATATCATGACACGAGATAACAGCTAGTATTTAATATTTAGTGTTAAAATAAAAAAAAAATTGGGAACTCGTTTGGGGGCCCCCCTCAAGCAGGGACCCGGGGGGACGTTCAAATTTGGACCCCTCCCCCCCACCTTAGCTACGCCACTGCTTGAAATCCTCTACAATCAGCTCCTCCTTAATAGCTACGAAATGTAGACGAAGTGTCCTGGCAAGAGGTCCTCAGACTGAAATTTTGTGTCGCAACGGCAGTTTCTCTAAAGATACTTTCTAACTCCTTCATTTGTTTCCATTGGTACCGCTAGACTCAAATCACCTTTAGGATATTTCCCTTCCAGATCTTCTATAATTTCTCGCAACTGTAGAAGATGCTGGAGCATTTTAAATATTCTTGACCATCTAGTCACATAGTCCATAACTGCTACCTGGGGTAAAAAATCAGTTTTAAACAGATTATCGTCTTCGATATTGGCCTCTATATCTGCATCTTTCGTTTCACCATGATCTTTATCAAGAAAATTGCTGATCTCATCCACTTTTCTAAAATCCTTCACCGTTTTCTCCATATTTGACCCGTTGTCAGAGCTGATTCCGTATATTTATTTTTTAATACCAGAAAAAACAGTGTCTTAAACATAAGCCATGTAAAACCTTATTATCTAAATATTGTAGTTTTCACTTATTATGCAAAGAATAGTGAAGAAATCATCTTGGTGTTTAAATTGATTTCGAAACACAAACTCTTGCAAATATGAATCAAAGAGAGCCTCGCTTGTCCCAAATTGACTTCTTAAATTTTCGTTTTGCCCTCATCCACCGATTTTCAATATTTTGGTTATAGGCTTCAGGGTCATAGGGGGGGGGGGTCAACAAAATGTTGTTCATGTATAATTACAAAGTGTGAATAAACTCCGCCACCAAGTCCCTCTATCCCCCTATACGCGGCCCATCCATCGGATATGATATGGGTACCTGGCATTACATGTTGCAATATCATGGCCTCTAAGGTTTCTGCCCTTCTATCGGGAACTTCAACTAAAAAGCATTTCCCTGTTCCCCTTTCTACGCCACCAAATACCCAATGGCCTTCCCTCCAAGTGCCCCTTTGGTATTTACGATGAAAGTATTTTGATTCATCTATTTCCACAACAACAGGCTCAAAGTTTTCATTTACCCCACCAATTTCTATCGGCCGGCGGTTCTTAAAAGTGGACATTTCCTCCATAAGAAAGTTAAACCAGTCGACCAAAGTGTTCTCATTGGCTATTTTTGGTTTTACCATTGGTGGATTTTTGGGATAAGTTGCATGCAAAGCAATAAACTATCTGTGTTATTGTTTTGAGAGACAGATGGCTTCTCATAAAAAAAGAATTAAATATAATGCTCTTGTTTAAGTGACAAGTCAGACAAACCCAGCAAAAGCCATCGATACTGGTATTATGATTTCCAAGATAACATAACACATTGCACGTGGTGCACTGCATATTATTTCTCAATAGACGCCTAATAGCTAACTGCTGAATAGTCGATTCTTGCTTATGCATTTCTAAAGCTATACCATTTAAATTACAATTTTGTTGTAAAATGGCTGCATGAAAATGACAAGTATGTATGAAATACGAGAAAAAACAGTGTCTTAAATAGAAGCCATGTAAAACCTTATTATCTAAATATTGTAGTTTTCACTTATTATGCAAAGAATTGTGAAGAAATCATCTTGGTGTTTAAATGATTTCGAAACACAAACTCTTGCAAATATGAATCAAAGAGAGCCTCGCTTGTCCCAAATTGACTTCTTAAATTTTCGTTTTGCCCTCATCCACCGATTTTCAATATTTTGGTTATAGGCTTCAGGGTCATAGGGGGGGGGGTCAACAAAATGTTGTTCATGTATAATTACAAAGTGTGAATAAACTCCGCCACCAAGTCCCTCTATCCCCCTATACGCGGCCCATCCATCGGATATGATATGGGTACCTGGCATTACATGTTGCAATATCATGGCCTCTAAGGTTTCTGCCCTTCTATCGGGAACTTCAACTAAAAGCATTTCCCTGTTCCCCTTTTCTACGCCCACCAAATACCCAATGGCCTTCCCTCCAAGTGCCCCTTTGGTATTTACGATGAAAGTATTTTGATTCATCTATTTCCACAACAACAGGCTCAAAGTTTTCATTTACCCCACCAATTTCTATCGGCCGGCGGTTCTTAAAAGTGGACATTTCCTCCATAAGAAAGTTAAACCAGTCGACCAAAGTGTTCTCATTGGCTATTTTTGGTTTTACCATTGGTGGAATTTTGGGATAAGTTGCATGCAAAGCAATAAACTATCTGTGTTATTGTTTTGAGAGACAGATGGCTTCTCATAAAAAAAGAATTAAATATAATGCTCTTGTTTAAGTGACAAGTCAGACAAACCCAGCAAAAGCCATCGATACTGGTATTATGATTTCCAAGATAACATAACACATTGCACGTGGTGCACTGCATATTATTTCTCAATAGACGCCTAATAGCTAACTGCTGAATAGTCGATTCTTGCTTATGCATTTCTAAAGCTATACCATTTAAATTACAATTTTGTTGTAAAATGGCTGCATGAAAATGACAAGTATGTATGAAATACGAGAAAAAACAGTGTCTTAAATAGAAGCCATGTAAAACCTTATTATCTAAATATTGTAGTTTTCACTTATTATGCAAAGAATTGTGAAGAAATCATCTTGGTGTTTAAATGATTTCGAAACACAAACTCTTGCAAATATGAATCAAAGAGAGCCTCGCTTGTCCCAAATTGACTTCTTAAATTTTCGTTTTGCCCTCATCCACCGATTTTCAATATTTTGGTTATAGGCTTCAGGGTCATAGGGGGGGGGGGGTCAACAAAATGTTGTTCATGTATAATTACAAAGTGTGAATAAACTCCGCCACCAAGTCCCTCTATCCCCCTATACGCGGCCCATCCATCGGATATGATATGGGTACCTGGCATTACATGTTGCAATATCAGGGCCTCTAAGGTTTCTGCCCTTCTATCGGGAACTTCAACTAAAAAGCATTTCCCTGTTCCCCTTTCTACGCCACCAAATACCCAATGGCCTTCCCTCCAAGTGCCCCTTTGGTATTTACGATGAAAGTATTTTGATTCATCTATTTCCACAACAACAGGCTCAAAGTTTTCATTTACCCCACCAATTTCTATCGGCCGGCGGTTCTTAAAAGTGGACATTTCCTCCATAAGAAAGTTAAACCAGTCGACCAAAGTGTTCTCATTGGCTATTTTTGGTTTTACCATTGGTGGATTTTTGGGATAAGTTGCATGCAAAGCAATAAACTATCTGTGTTATTGTTTTGAGAGACAGATGGATTCTCATAAAAAAGGAATTAAATATAATGCTCTTGTTTAAGTGACAAGTCAGACAAACCCAGCAAAAGCCATCGATACTGGTATTATGATTTCCAAGATAACATAACACATTGCACTTATGCATTTCTAAAGCTTTACCATTTATGTTACAATTTTGTTGTAAAATGGCTGCATGATCCATAATATTTAGTGGATCTACTATGTTGAAACGAAGATTTCTAGGTCTACCTGCTATTATTGAAAGTTAACTTCAACACTGAAATTAATCTTGTTTTATGTCAAATAAATGAGTTAACTTCAATTGAGTTTTGATCACTCGTGTTGTTATGACAAGAGATAACAATGTACTCAAAAGATTTTCTTAATTGGAATAGTATTAAAAAAATTATTAAGATTAAAACTACAAAAGCCTATTTTATATCTGATGGTCAGTCTATTAAAGAAAATAAAACAAGGATGAGCTAGAATGAATTAAGAACACAGTGGAAGTGTACTTATCTGAATTAACAGCTATAACAAGAAAATTCAATAACAAAGCAATCACTATTTCCAAGATGAAGAATTAAAATCCAAAGAAAATTAAACTCTCTCTTCAAAGTAGTATGAAATACTGAAGTGAAACTTTACATATTAAATTTTTCATGTAGGGAAGTGAATTTACATGGCAATAAGATGACATCACTTGGTAGCCCAGAATCTACTTCAGTGACAACACGTACACTATAATGGGAGGTGTGTTCTCGTTTCTGCCAAGTTCTATCGTAACTCACAGAGATATCAAGCACTGATTCTGTGTCAGCCCCATAAAGCTGACACACCTTGTCAACTGACAGACCTAAAATATTTGTTTCTTGTTCAGCTGAATTCTTGTAATTCTCTTGAAGGTGTTTCATCTCCATACATTAGCAAAACTGGTCCATTTCAGTCCATCCATGCCCTAGTAGCATTAAAGATAACACCATTCTCCTATTTACATCATAGAAACTAGTTTGAGATGTTTTTGTGCTGGACATCTTCATATATGTTTATCCACAGCCTGTGCAACTGTTTTTTGGCCATGCCAGAGTGAGAAGGGCCTACATTAAATGTTAATGATTGATGACATTCTGGGCACACTGCGCCAAACATGTCTTCAAATAATTTTAAATCTATTAGTGCATATTCTTCACCACTATAAGAAGAATAGGGAGTATTTGTAAAGAACTGCAGTTTTCTTTTTGATGCAGAACCAGGAGCAGTTTCAGCATGCACCTGCAGTAGGGTGGTTCAAAAAAAAAATTTCTATGAATCTATCATGCATTGTGATTCAATTTGTTCCTATTGATGAGTTTAACGTCTGAGCCAAAAATTACACGATTCTGACAAGCTGAAATATATGCTCAAATTGTCCAATTTTTCCAATGATAGCAAATAAAAGACAATAAGACAAAGTTTAGGACATAGTAACATACAATATAATATTACCATATTACAATTCAATTACAATTAATGTAATCATTGCCACACTCACAGTTGTCACACTTTGTCACTAATGTCACTAGTTCACTGTTATTATTTATATAACCGCTTCACAAACTATGTTCTGGTACTGGACCCAGCAGAGTCAGCGGACCCACGTGTCTTGTATGATGTCAATGTACTCTTCTGTGAATCTGGTATCCGTTTTCTGTTGTCTTCAACAACCTGCAGAAGAGTTTGCATTTCTGTTTCACTTTTAGTTATAGACTTGTTAAATGTAGACATTAATGCCACCCGAGCGTTCAGCACTATCATTGACTACTTTTATGGCACCAACAACAGACTTCGCTGAACATATGCAGGCAAATCGTTCCAGGTTTCCGGATCGACATGCAAGAAGCTTATGTCAATATCCAATGGAACGCAGTGCACTGGTTGAAGAAGCAGCCACTAACGCATGCAGTTCTTTTACCGCTAAGTCAGTGCAATCTTCCAGGTTTGATTGCCCTGTCACTCCAATCATCACCAGCCTGAGACATTGCTCTGACTATGCTGCGTTTCTCACTTACAGGAACCTTCTCTGAAAACAGGGCAAAGGAAATGAGTTCTGGGCTAATATACCAGAGATGTTTTTCTAACTTCTGTCTTGCGGCATCAGCCACTGCCTTGTTAATGCGAGCATACTGACAGATCTCTCGGAATAGAACAAGATCATTTGTTGCAGCGTCACAAGTCACAGGAGCAGCGATCCAAGCTTTCACATAGATGAGACTCGCAAATAAACAAAATTCTCTCAAACTTTTTCAGTTCTTTGGGTGTTACTTTAAACTGGTCTCTGAAAAGGTAGATCTTGAAACTATAATTCAACTTAGCCATCCAGCGTGCCAAATGGTAAGCACCTGGTGCACGAAAAGAGTATGGTTGGTCACAAACAGAAGTATTGAGTGTCAACAAGCAAAGTTCAGTAACCTCTCTGTAATCTTCCGTGGCATGTAACCAGATTTAGCCAACAACATGTTCTGCAGAAATGACACAGTCGCATGTTTTAGTTCCTGTAGGAATGGATCACTTGGATCATCTACTCGTGGATCATCAAGTGGCCTATAAACAGTCTGATCAATATTTGGCCATGCTTTTTTAAATCTCTCAAACAGTGGAATGTCGGGACTGGTAGTGGGACCAAATAAAGTGCCAAATGCAGCTCCAATTATTAGCTCAAGTATATGGTGTCGACAGGGAAAATACAATAAATTACGTCCTAACCGCTCCTGCAATAACTTACATGACCCTTTATTGACCCCGGTATTTGTAGCAGTGGTGTCGAAACTCATTCCTATGACATCATCAGCCACCTCCCACAACAACAGAAGCTGCATTGTTGCATGTGCTTGTGCTTCACCAGTTCCAGAAGGTATTTTTATAATTCCTAGCATCTTCTCCAATTCAAGACCACTTACAACTACAGCTAATCTATCAGTGGCTGCCTTTGGATTATTTTTATCGGTGCTATTTTCCATAATTTTACCATCCCAATGAATTACTGCAACACTTTTACTTCTCGTGCGAAATTCTTCACGAACGTCCGTTTCAATCATACTTCGATGAAGAGAACGTTTACGATGCACTGTCGACCTTGATAGAGATCCTGTACCAACATCCTCCCCATTTGCTCTGGCTATAGCAGCTGCTAAAACCGTAAATTTTCTGTCGGAGAGATTAATACGATCTAGAGTGGATGATACATCACTTGAATTCAACATGGTCTGTAGAATGTGTGGTTTCTTCGGTTCGTTTTCATGTGGTTTTAAACTATCTGCAACTTGTTTTTTATAGTAGACTGGAATTTCAATTTCATAATCATCATGATCTGTGTCCAAACTGTCCATGCTGTCATTACTTTCACTACCACTTTCTTGCCAGGTGCTGACACTTGCTTCGCCTGCTTTTCTTGTCTGCTCACGCTTTCTTCTCTCATATTCTGCCTCCTTTCTTTGCCTACTTCTCTCTTCCTGTCTAGTTAAGTTCTTGTCGATGCCTGCCATTTTCATTAATCTAGGTCCTCTCTGATCTGTTAAGAAAATCCGGTCTTCTTCTATCTTAATCATCCTGTCTGCATCCTTATCTGCTATATCAAATATTATACTCAGCTTGTTTTTAAACACTGTCTCTCTGTCACTTTGTGTAGCTGAACATCTTCCTTTATTTTTCTTCAATAAATTATACTCATCCACTAAAGCGTTCATTTTTGTTACTATGTTCTGTCGTAAGGCTACAGGAACGCGTGCATTGCTCCAAATTCTGAGAAGATCATCAACTGTTTGTTGCACACTGTATGATATTGTCTTCTGTTTTTTCAATATCTTGGTATTGTGAAGAACAGTTCGTAATACTTGACCATAAGTGGGCAGAACATTCTGTGGTAAACACGGCTCTGTCTGTCCAATTAACCATAATTCTGACATACTTCTTGTTGTAACACATCCAGAATTGTCTGTTGTACTTGACGCCATTACAAATGTTTAAATTTTACAAGAATTGTATGCAGTTAAATGATTAGCTAACTATAGATCTGAAATAAAAAGAACAACAACATTTAATTTTTAGAATAACTATTAATTGATAAAAAATTAATTAAATTAAGTTCTTGATAATAATGGCAACCTTTGTGAAAGTTGAGCACCAAGCAAATGTAACACAACTGTTAAAAGTCTTACATTTTCGTAATCTGCACACAATATGTAAATAAAAAAACAACAATGCTGTACGATTTTTAAAAATAATTTCTTTTACATTAAAGTCTGAACCACGCTAACCTGCAGATTATGCAATCTTTCTTCCGTATCCTTTCTTGCAGCTCTAGCCTTCTGAAGCTGTATCACTCTACTCTTTATGCATTTATTTCGACTATTTCTAGGCATGCTGAAAATGTATAATTAAACGTGTAATTATTGTAACTATTTACAGCATTTTTTTTGACCTTACTGGTATCCTGTGTAAGGCCAACACTGAATCCAAACGGTCAACACCACAAATTAATTTATTATATATCATGATAACTGATGGGCTCAATAGCATCAAAAGTGCTGCAAATAAGTCCACACCATCATGGTGACAAGTTTTCAGAGTCGTTGAACCCCTTCCGTTTTCCGTCAAGCCTTTATCTGAAGGCATCATACAATTCTTTAGCCTGTTAGCCAATAGCTGCAAAGCGTTTTTTCCACAAAACTATTTGAAGTTCTGTTGAATTAAACCAATTGTCGAAGTACGCTTTATGCCAAACATTTCCTGGAACGTTGTCAAGGAGACGAAGCACAATGTTTCTAGATGCACCTATATCTGGCAGTCCTGGACACGGTTATTTTTAACCACTATAAAATTCAAAATTATGTACAATTCCAGTAACTGAGCAACATACAAAAATTGGTTTTGGTTTTTTTGGGGTTGTACTGTTTTAACACAGACCGACCTTTGAAAGGTACCATCTGTTCATCAATGCTCAATTTTTCCATTGGCATTCGACTTTTAACGTGCCATTAAAAAGAGTTCTAAACAGGCACACTTTAAACAGCTTATCTGTGCAGTTTATACCTCTCTTGCTGTTATTGTTGCAGTGCAGGTTTCTCTTGATTTGGCGAAACCGTTTTTCACTTATTACATTTACATTAGCCACTTTGTTATAATGGGTATCTGTTGCCCTGTAACACCTGGCATATGAACAATGCTCATCATGCTGTCTCTTTGCTGTTCCTTTGGATCGATGGTAGATTTGGTAGGCATGGTCTTTTGCCTTCTATAGAGGATTGCCACTTTGAGCTTGATTGTTGACAACCAACCGATCTTTTTCTACGAAACATTTCTTGTACTGAATCTCCATAAGATTGCTCAAAGAATATCTTAGAGCTCTCGCTTTGATCATCTGTCAGTGAACAGTGCTTTCATCAATTTCTTACCTTTACCTGTTATCATCTGAAAACTTACTTATAGCATTTATATCAACTAGTTGTATGACCATGCTTACAAATTTTGACTTTCTTTGCCAATCATGATGTGCCAGAAGCTGAAATGTAAGCTTTTCCACTTTCCCTAATTGAGAGATTTTCCCCTGATGGAACATTATAACAAACTTCATGTTTACACTGACACCCATCAAACAGTCCACATAATTAACACAGAGAAGCATGTGATCCATGAAAGTCCATTGTGCTATCTGAGAATTCTCCTGTTGGTGTTGCAGTAGCAGTCTCAAGTGAAGTTAATGGTGTATGAGCTTCTTGGTTAATGACATCACAGTATTCAGCAATATCATAAATATGGATCTGCAATGCAGTCAATATAGCTGCAATGTCAACGAATAAAAAATTATTATTGATTATGTTACATGCTCTGTTTTTAATTTACACATGGAGATGTCAAATTACACTGAAAAACAAAAAATAATTTATCGTGGATTTCTTGGTACCCATCATCTAATCATACTCAATTTACACACGCTGATTTCGAATATGCAAACCATTTGTCTCTATCAGCCTCCAATTTTAAGAAATCCGTAATCTTAATTTTTTTATTATAGTTATAATACTCCAATATGTATAAAAATGAAAATTTTAAACCATATATTCTTATTTGCAGTTAATGTAAAAAAAATATTAAACACAAGCATGAAATCAGTTCTAACTAATAAAATTATATGTTATTTCCAAGAAAATTGGTTACGACTGACTTGAATGCCACCCACGCATCTTTTTCAGGATGACTTACAGTGTTTTGAAAGTCTTCATCGGCCATGATTTTTCTTATTTGTGGACCTATGAAAATACCTTCCTTGACTTTAGCATAACTGAGCTCTGGAAACTTGTTGCATAGGTATATAAATGCATCCGATTTCCTGTCTAATGCCTTGACAAAGTTCTTCATCAGTCCTAATTTTATATGAAGCGGTGGCATGAGAATTTTGTCACGATCAACCAACGGTTGATGAAGAACGTTTTTGTTTCCTGGTTGCATTCTGTCTCTGATCGACCAATTCTTTTTTGCATAGTGGTGCTTCTTATCTCGGCTGTCCCATTCGCATATGAAGCACATGTACTTCGTGTACCCTGTCTGCATTCCCATCAAAATAGTTATTACTTTTAGATCGCCGCAGATATTCCAGTTGTACACGCGATAACGTATTGTTTCCAACAGTTCCGACATGTTTTCATATGTCTCTTTCATGTGGGCAGAATATCCAACTGGTACTGAAGCATATTTGTTTCCATTGTGCAACAATACTGCTCTTAAGCTAGTCTTTGAAGAGTTAATGAACAGTCGCCAATCTTCAACAATGTGTTCGACACCAAGACTTCTCATAAGGCCGTCAACATTTGTGCAGTGGCAAATACTGCCAGTCACATCAAAGTATTGAACAAGCTGTTTATGCCTGTGACGAAAGTTTGCTGTAGCTGTACCTGGTGCAAGCAAATTAAATTCATTTAACCGTGAACCAAGTTCAGCTTGGCCTTTTGTTAGCGCCAGATCTCGCACAAGGTCGCAAAGTTCAGCATAATTCATCAAATGAATTCCTTCTCCGGCAGCTTTGTAGTCAGGGTCTGAGTCATCGGCACAAGATGGAACATCACTTTCTTCATCCTTCTCTTCGTCTATTGTGTATTCTACAGGCGATTGTGGTACTGGACAAATGACAGGATCGTGTGGAATTGGTTTTGAAACTGATGGAACGTTTGGGTAATTGACAGTTGTACGAGTTTTATAACAAATTCCATTGATATTTGCCGAACAAAAATAACAATCTGTGGAGTGATTGCTTTGCTCACGCCATATCATAGGAACTCCGAATGCCATGTGGTTGTTTTTCTTTGCCTTCCTCATCCAACCATGCAAGTTGCATGAACATGTCGAACAGATGAACTGTGGTGCCCACGACTTACCACAATCCACCTTTGAGTCAAAATAAAGTTGATAAGCTTTCTTCAGTAACGGCGTGAAAGTCTTCTGATGAGACTTGTTTGTGAAAAAGCCGCACACATAGCAAAACAGATCCGGTGAATTTACGCATCCTCTGGTAGCCATATTTTAAACAACTTGCAATTGCCACATTCACTGCTCCTTTTATGAAGTCTGAAACTGCAACGTAATCAAATTCTAAGACAAATCGCAATTCATAACACAACTGCAAATCAACACTCACCCTATAAACATCTGATGTCATGAGAAAAAAAAGAACATTGCCAATATACGTATATAATTACGAGGTATGTGTGTTTGTGAACATGTGTGTACGCGCAGGTGCGTGCGTTTGTGTGCATAAAATTATGCTGTCAGCATTTTATTCCTGTTTGGGCGCATACAAAACTTTGTTCGGCAATATCTTTATAATTTGAGCTGATAGAGCAAAATGATTTACAGATTCAAAATCAGCATCAAAAACTGATTCCGAAAACGTTAATGACATATAAGAAATCCAAAACATGTTTATCAGTGTTAGCAAAATGTCTGCCTCTTTCACTTGGGTTACTCACTCCTTAGACACAACTCAGTAACCTATTGAACACAATGCGAAGTTATCACAAAGATTTATTTATATAAATGTTCATGATAATGTAAAGAATCGATACATGAAAACACTTCTAAGGTACACAATAATTCACGAAGTCCATAAATAATACTTCACTATGCCTCTACTCTGACTAACCAAAGATTCTGTACCCGTTTCTAACTTCAACTGTTACTCCTGTATCTTTCGCTCAACTGAACTTAAATACGTGATATTTACAAATGAGAATCCACATATAAATAGAATGAAATAATTAACAACAGAGGAGTTCACCAATCAGTAACATCTTACTATAATATTCATGAATACATTACTCCACTTGTGTCTACTCTGTATGAACTCATCCACTACATGAACTCTCTAACAACCTTTCTTATTGTCCTTTGCGTACCTCATTATTATCTTCTGTTCTCTTCTTGCGTCACCATCACTTTATGTACAAGCCAGCATAGCGTGTGGGTAGACTTTGCGCCAAATCGAAGATGGTTATTGCGTGGGTGAATGACACTATTTCATCACTCATATTAAAACGTACTTGACCTTACTAAAACCAGGTCACAAGCATCTAACATACAAAAAGGTGAACAACACAATAGTCAAACAATGCATGATCAAGAGGGATAGGACACTATTCTTTGTAGTAAATCCCAGTGTAAAATTATTGCCAGTTAAGAAATGCGCCCAAAGTTGTCCCACCAGTTATTTTCAAAATACTGAGTAACGTCTCCGGGGGCTACAGTAATTATTTTCTGCTTCAATTCTTCATAATCTTCAACACATTCACAATGTTTCATTTCAAAATAAAAAATCAGTGATGCCATCTTTCAGTATATGATGAAGACCCCTTTTAGCCAAGGCTTTTTGGAGTGCCACATGAATGTGAAATGAACATAAAAATTATTGGTTTCCCAACAAAAACCTGGGAAATAGCCACAATTTCAGATAAATCCTTATCAATAAAAAAAAAGCATGGTGTATTATAAGGAACAGAAAATTAAAAAAAGTGAAGACATTTACATAATAAATCTTGATGTTCACAACTTAGAAAATCATGTAAAACTGGACATCCTTTGCCATTATCATCAATGGCCATTACTGTTAACAAAGGGATACTATACATATTCATTTTATAGGTAATGTCCATGACGAACACTTCAGGAAACTCTTTAACAATATCCAACATGTCTAATGTTTGATAAAATAAATAAGTAAATACTCCCTTCTCATCCCTTTCGAATTCCACCCTACCACCAGCATCTACCACAGAACTGAACAGTTTGATGTGGTTTGCTGGTCAGAATCATCATTATGATTCAATTGAGCCTTTATGTTGCGAATATCTTTAGGAATAACCATCTTATTTTGTTCAATTTCAATTACTGACCTTTGGTCAGATGTGGAGATGGATGGGCATGAAATCCAGGTTCTAACCAAAGCAGTGCTATCTATGCGCTGATGCTCAGGCAGTACTTCTAATGCCTAGAAAAATAGTCAAACAACCTACATCATAAAACACATTTGAACTAAATAAAACAGAGTCCATGGTAAAATTTGAAGAAAAAAAAACATCTACAAGTAAAAATTAAGATAGGTTTCTCAATTTAGCTTTTGTTAGTCATGTATGAATAATGTCTTTGGCCGTATTCTAATAAAAATTTTATGGAAGAAATTTGGAAATATGCTGATACATTTTAGAGCATTAGAAAAATCCAACCCATACCAAAGACCAAATGTAACACTATTGATGCGTTTTATTATGATGTGTTGTCATGTAATCTATGCTGCTCTCACTAGCGATGACAAATAACACAAAGAATGCCTCATGGTTCATGACAAGTTTAATCGCACAACAATAAATAATAATAAGTAGGGAGCGACCGATATGCCTTTTTCCGATAGTCCGATACCGATATTTCCCCCCAGCATTTTTGCTGATACCGATATTTTGCTATTAATGAAAGGGTGTCTTGCAGATGAAGAAGATTAGAAGAACAAAAGATTTGAAAAGACAGACCGGAAGACCGAAGTCAGAAACACAAACCATGCCTGCATAATCTCAGAAATATGCATGTTTATTGTTTTAAATTAAACTTATAACAAGCAATTTGTTGTTTTTACCTTTGACCTGTACACAAACAGAAAAGTAAGATAAAGTTGTAAATAATTAATGTAAAACTAAAAAAGTAAAAATGTATAAATTTTTAATTGTAACTTCACTAACTTGTGAAAGTTTTGATGAAATTAAAATAATTTTCTTCGTTAATCTTAGTAATTTTTACTGAATTTACTTGTTGCAGGTTTCTAAAAAAAGTTTGAAAAAATTAGAAATAATTATATCAGAAAATCACTTCACTCAGGTGAACAGTTAACTAGAAGTATGTAAGTAAACTTTAACTCTGTAAACCAAAACCAGTTTAGAGTTACTAGATTAGTGGAAAAAAAATGTATCGGCAGCCAAAAAACGGCCCGTCCGATAGTTAACCCATAGTGCCAATATCGGTCCGACTATCGGTCGCTCCCTACAAAAATCGGCCAATCCGATATTAACAGATTGTGCCAATATCTGTCCGATACCGATATCGATCCGATTATCGGTCGCTCCCTAATAATAAACAATATCACTTCTTGTAAAACACATATTTTCCATTACTCTTTCTACACATGAACCTCCTTATGTCTTCTCTTTGAAAGAAATTTCTTGTTTGTGAACCCTGCCCTACTTGTCATTGTGACCATACCAACAGAAAGCTAACTGAGCCTCAATGTCATCAAATACAATATGACAAGCAGTTAAAACATCTACACTGCCTTCGTTAACATCAGCTTTTAAAACCATACTGCTTCCAGAAAGTGTATCATAACAGGTGTAAATGATGTTATTAGTATGAACTGATTTGCAATGAGAACTCAATTCATGTCCATGGTTCATATGATTTATTGACAACACAATAACATATAAATAGAATAAATCCAATGAATAATACTTGTTAACAATGAACTTGACTGATCAACTAAACTTCTGATATGTACTCAAATACTCTCTCAATACTCAACTGAACTTCTGAACTCAAATGACTTCACTGACTCGATTGACTCAATTCTCTCCTTTCTCAACTGAACATCGTCTTTATATAATTTCCTTCCATCCAACTCGAACATTCCACATCGCTCTGTCTCTCACTCATTTAGTCAATACAATTTACAAATAAACAACAATTTATTTTCTATAAATATCTAGAATAATAAACAACATATTTATTTTCTATAAACATCTCGAATCTTGACCCCGTGACCACATGTTGACCTGGTTGGCCAAGCTCCAAAGATACACACACACCTGTGTGCGTAGTACTCATAACTATACCATGACAACAGGTTTGGTACCTTTTTTCTCCCAAAGTTAAGTTAGGCTTTGCCTTAGTTCTGGCATCAGTGCTTACATCAAAATTCTCAATGTAAACAGTAAAGTCCATTACGGATTTCACTAAATTGAAAATGTTTTTCCTCCTTGCATAACGAGCTACTCCTTGGCCTGAGAAAGTATCATAAGAACGAAATATCGACTCATGCCCTAATGAGCCTACTTGGCATTCTTTCTGATCATTGTACTTCTTGACATCTCCTGATTCAAGCCTGAAGCAATAAAAAATATATGCAGATAGTAGTAATGCGACACTCTTCATTGTTTTTTTTTTAATATCTGGGGTGTTCCCAAGAACAGCTCCTAGATAGAAATCTTGCAAGCTGTCACATTAAGCATTAGTGAGTCTATCAATGCCTCAGCCTCCAGCTGTATCATTCTTTTGTGGATATGATTCATACAATTTAGCTTTTTCCACTGTATGCTTAGCATCACATACTGCTTGGAAGGCTTTAAGAGTCACAGCCTGACACCATTTTCCAACTATCGAAATTCAAAATGTGTCGACTCCACAATTTAACTGTTGCAGCAGCCTTTTTTAATTTATTCGAAACATCATGATTATTGCAACAATTAGGAGCAGGTTCTTTTTTTTTCAAAATTGTCGTCTTATCAATCGACTTATCCTGATTTTCTGCAATCTTGCCTGCATGGTGTATTTGCTCAGTACATGATAATCAATTACCAAACCAGTTATTTTGTTAATATATACACCTAGACCATAAAGTGATGTAAAGCCTCTCCTCTGCCATGTCCTTTCTTAAGAAACACTAATATTGATGATGGGGTTTTCTCCTGCATCAAAAGCTGATTTAATATCATCATCATTTTCTCCATATGCTTTTCGAACAGCATCAGTTGTGCGTTTAAGCATGTTATTTCTAGTTTCAATTTCTGCATCTAAACAGAAAAAAAAGTTAGTATTGAATTAGATTGTTAGCTGCTCCTGTGTTGAGTACATATTCATCTGTGTTTTGGATCTGTTGTTTGCCCACACGTGAAAGTGTTTAACAACCAGTCGGGAATATCCAAGTGAAGAAGGTCTTTAAATCTTTAAGATACGCATTAAGAGCTGTTAGGTGATGACAGTAAGCAAGCTAATTTTCATCTATATTTTGCAATTTAAAAAGATTAGGAAACTGAGAATAATTGTCTTTGTTTTCCAGGAATTGCAACACTGAATGAAAGATCGCATAAAACCGATTTAAATATGCACCTTTAGATAACCAACGTACTTCTGTGGGAATTAGTAAACAATGATAGTCTTTGTTATTTTCCTGACAAAGATGAGCAAATAATTTCTTATTTAAAGCATTCCTTCTGATTTATTAACTGCTTCATTTCTCATTTAAACCATTCCTTCTGATTTTATTAACTGCTTCAATGACAAAATCTAGTGATCCATGCAAATGTTCACTAAGATTTTTTGCGACCAAAAGATGTCGATGAAGGATACAATATGCTAAAAATACATTCTGTGGAGCTTGTTTTAAGCATGCCAGAAAGCATTAGTATATTCCTACCATTTTATTCCACCCGGAGCACCCTAACAATGAATTGTGAAAGATTGATTTTTTTTAAAATATTGTTTTAGGTGCCTTTTCTCACTCTCTATATTCTTCACTGCACACAGCACTAACCATCTCACCTCTTACCTGTCTCAGCATGCATCCATTCCAGAACATCTTTCTCACTAGACAACACATTCTGACTCAAAGAAACATAACTAACCATTTTACCTGAAACATATAATTATTAATATATAAAAGACATAGAATAGAAATAAATAAATAATCATTTTAAACATCGCAATTTTCTTAATATGGGATTATATTGTTACCAACTAACACTCATTTTAACAACTAATACAAAATAAATGAACAGGAAACATAGCATAAATATGTTTAAAATGTAATTATTAATAAATATTAAAAAAAAAAGACACAAAAATAGGCTTGTAAAAACATATTCATACAAAAGTAAGAGCTTCATTTATTTTCCTTGTTCACTGTTGCGTCAAAATCCTCGCGAAAATATGTTGCTTTATAATTTATATATATATATATGTTGAGGGCAGGCTCGCCTATTATGTTACGGTGATTTTAATATACTTCCCCAAATATGTGACGTCAGCTTCTAACATATAGCGTTTTCTTTATATAGGCCTATATGAAGTCATAAACTTATTCTTGGTATCATATGTCAGTAGTTAAATACGAACTGACGGCAATAGAGATATCGGATTTCAAAAGCCAACTGAGTAAATCTATACTAGATACTATACAGATAGCCGCATTAAGACTTCATAAATGAACCCAAATTCCATTCCAAATTGTACGAGTTTTATGATATATTAGCTGGATATCAAATTTTATAGACTCCTCTAAATAGCGATCGAATCTGATTCAACCATCTTTATAGACTTTCAACTCTGTAATTTAAACAAGATTATGATCTAAACTAGGCTTATGTAACTAAAATAGTTCAATGAAATTCATAATTTCATAGTTAACTCCACATAAATTGCGCCAAAGGAATGTTGTGTTCCGGTTTCGCTACCGCGCAACTCCATTTGATCCCTTTCTCTTTATTGTCAACATCCGGTTAAAAGTAGCACAACTGGAACCTGGAATAACTAAAGCTTACATTCAAATTTAATATTTTCCAAATGATAAAATATTTAATTAAAACTTGAACAGGCTGGTTATTTATCTTATAATTATCTTTAAAGTATCATTAAGTATCATTATAGTGTTGCTGGCTTAACATGTAATAGAGTAAGGGAAACATTCACTGCACGACTTAATGGCGGTCTAATGTGTTAAACATGGCGTTTCTTCACCAACATTCTTTGGAAAATTGCATTGACCCGTGTATAAGTCGACCCAGTTTTTTGACATATATATTATGGCATAAATTTTTCGACTTATACGCGAGTATATACGGTAGTTAGCTTATCCCTAATGTACTGCCTAAAAATATATCTACCTTTATTTCTAATTATTCTTTCATCTGTTGATATATGTTGGAAGGCTGAAACAATTTTATACATTTCATTCTAATAAAGTTAAATAAAAAATGAACTTTACATAACTTGTTGGTTTTTTCTTCAGTTTGTGGATTAGACACCTTTAGAAAGCTCGTTATAGTTTTAAATCTATCACTAGACATAAAAGCTCTGGCCCAAAGTCCATTATATAGTGATTTAGTAGACCAGAAGCGGTCAATGTTCGGTGCTTGAACAAGTCCAGCAAATATAAGTCCACAGAATTCATCTGGTGTAAGGTCAAACCAGCCTTGGTAAACACTAGTTTATTTACAAAACAAAATATCAGTTATATTTCTATGGAATTGAGCCACACATTCAGGACAATATCTATTTTCTTAGGCTGACCTCACATGTTTTGAGTGGTGCCCAATAGGACTTTCTACACATGAAACCATAAATGTTGTTTTTTTTTTAAAAGTTTATCTGCAGTGTTCATACTATAATTAATAAAAGTGTGAGAACACCTCTGTCAAAATAACAACCTTGCTAGTCCACTTGAGTGTTTTTCTTTTCAGCCAAATACTAGATTTTGTAGAAATTTTTTTTGTAATATTAATTTTTTCTTTTTATTTCAAATTTGTTTAGAGTGAATTTTTTTTTGTTGATAGTTTTGCATTTGCAATTATATATTTACATTTGTTTGCTTGTTGTATTATCATTTATTGATTGCATTTTCTTTTTAATTTATTACTTAATAATATTTTTATTATTTTTATTAATAGATATTTATTGAAAACTATTTTGTAGTGAATCTTGATATCTAATTTGTAATTCATTTTGTTTGTATTTGTTTTTTTAAGTAAAGGAGTAAACGTTTGGAGGAAAGAAATGTAATTTAAAGTAAAGAAAGTATCAAGTACTATTTTGTTAAAGCCGGAAATGAGGACTTTGGCGATAGGTCACTGAAATCGTTTAAAGAAGTCATTTTTTATACCTTTTGATGGGCAAGAAATCAATTTTACTTTAAATATCACACATGTATTTGTCCAGATAAGTGTCAAAAATGAATTTGAGTGAAAGTAAAGAAAGATAAAAATAAGTGTTGAACTTGGACAAAAGAAAATAAATTCAACTAATTATATAATGATGGTCAATCATGGTTAATTTGAATGAGTAGATAGATTTATTTAATGAGCTGTATTTTTTGTGTATGCTAAATTTTAGATTTATCCGGCACTAAGTGCTTGAAGAATATGTATTCTAAAAAAGTCTATCAAAACTATTTTCAACATTCAACCTCCATTGACCATAACTATTTTGTGGGGAAACTTGTTTCACTTGTTTTGAATTGAATTTATTTGTGCAACCAAAAGTTTCAAATAAAATTGCAGCAAAACATTCAAAGCGTCTTATGTTTTTAGTTGATTGTACTAGTTATACATTAAATATAAATTATATGACAACATGGAATAGTCATCACTTGAAGAAAAATAGATGTCATTTTCAAATACTTCTCTGATATAGTGGGTGACTCCCCCCCCCCCCCGTACTAAACTACATTATAACACCAAATGTAAATCCAGATTCCGCCACAGGCTAACTTCAAGTTTTAGCAAAGCATGCGGTTGAATAGGGTTCCATTACTAATGAGGCACCATGTCGGGACATTTAATTTGTCATAATCTAATAACAATTCGATGTTTTTAATCTGTTCATGTTAGCAAAAAATTTAATCCAAACCATTTTACTATTCAATCGTGTTTGCTAGTTTAAAAAAGCCCTGAATAAAATTGAATTATATTGTCAACAGCCATGGCTTTCTACAAGGAAAGGACATTTAGTTACTAACATTTGGGTGATTTAACATCTGTCGTCTGAAATCATCAAGGACCCAAGATTAGCAAGTGGTGCCATTGAAGGCGTCCCCCCCTCCTTCGGCCCCCAAAATGTATCTTTCCCTCAGGCATACACAACTGTAAGAACGGGTTTTTGGTTCTGCATTCATGATTACTTTATATGTGATTACTGTATGCATAGTTACTGCATACAATGGTACTGCAAAAATGGTTGATGCTTCAATGATTACTGCATAACGGATACTAGATAGATGGTTATTGCATACGTGGCTACTTCATACTAGGTTCATGCACACACGGTAAGGCATAAAACATTACTAGTGGGGAATTTTAAAGTTTGGTGAAGCACATCTATAAGTACATTGCCATTGTTTTGAAATATTCAACACTTGAAATATACACAAGTAGAGCACTGCAGTCTGTCATTGAAGCTGAACAATACAATTACACATTTATTTTAATCATTTAAAATTCATCTACCAGCGAGAAATTCAAATACAGGTGTAAAATAGTTATACTAAAGTTTGGACATTTAGTTACTGGATTATTTTACAGTTGCTGCTATCATGTATACTTATTTAAGTTATTAATAGCAATAAAGTAGAAACTAGTTATAAAAATTAAGTAAAAAAAAATAGTGTACTGAAAATTTGGTGTATTTTATTCACTTAAATATTAAATGCGATCCATGTCAAACAGCCTAAGAGTTAAGTAATGGAGACAACTCAACTCTTCTGGTTTTGTATTTTGATTTATAGTTTTAAAGTTGAAGCTTCATCAGGTAAAGTACATTGTAATATAAATAGACCGTATTTTTTGTGAGTATTTAAATGGATTTCTTTTAAACTATTCTAGGATGTTAATAGCACCAGTCCCCTATTTAGTTATCATAATTTAATGTAAGGATTACCTTGGTATTACTACTATACAGTTACAGTAGGACTATTAATGCATTCCTAATTGTTAATTATGGTATTCATTGATTAGCTAATGCATAAACATGCACAAATCGTCACTAAATCTTACAAACTATGAAACCCTGTAAGAATGAAATATTTGTATCTCAGATCTTTTAAAACACGTATAGGAAGGTCTATGCATTACCCTTCTTTCATCCCCACCATAACCGATAGTGTAATGGACATGGAGGCACCACGGGAGACATAACCATGACCTTGGTTCTCACCCAAGGTCTTTAGTCAAGCGCTTTACCGCACGACTGTCCGTCCCCATAAAATCTTTTTTTTATGTCGGTAGAGTCGGAACAGTACGCGAAGGGGCCACCGATTATTCTTCTGCCCAGGGCCACCACGAGTCTAAAGCCGCCCTTGGCAAATGGTTCATAACTATTTGTAATAAAGTGATGGTTTTCAGCTTAATGCGAATAAACATCATGATATAAAATATCAGTATCATTGAACGTCATATATTGACAATCAAACGAAACTACCAGCTATGTGAATGTCATTTATTCGAATGTTGTACATATTAGACTCAGAGGGAATAAATAAATATTTATCAGAATGGATTAATTACATTGCCTACAACAGAGGTTTTCAACCTTTTTCATGCTGCTGACCCCACAGACATTCCAAGACCGGGTGGCGGACCCCCATAGCCAAAAGCGCCCATAATGTCTTAAATTCTGCCTAGCCTAAGTTACGCGCAGAACATGCACAAGTAATTTTTTATATAAATAGCTATCTACCCAAAAAATGAAAAATCACAGAGCATTTATTCTAGTGGTATGTCTGTTACACAGTTTTCTGTTCAGTGGTAAGGCTGTGCCTGTTTTACCCAACAGCAAGATCTTCATTCATTCCTTTGCCGCAGTGAATCACGCAGTGGGTTGATACTATGTGAGGCGCTGCTTGTTTCCCTCGTGTGACTAAACCAGACTTACAACCATTCATCACAGCAGCGCCGTCTGTGCAAATGCCAACACATTGTGTCCAGGCCAGTCCTGATTCTTCAAAAAATGCATCAAGTACACGGAAAAGTGCTTCGATGGTTGTGCACCCCGGCAGCGACTTGCAGAAGAAAAAGTCTTCCCAGCAGTATCGAACATAGACCATCAATTTGGCTGCATTCGCAATGTCTGTACTTTCATAAAGCTGAAACGGGAGTCTGATATGCCGAAGTCGTGCAATCAGTTGGCAGCGAACATCTTCTGACTTGTCGGCAATTCGTCTGCTCACTGTGTTATCAGACAGTGGAATGACTTTCAGTTTTTGACTGTATTCTTTTCCTACAAAGACTTCGCACATGTCGACTGCTGCCGGTATAATCATCTCTTCTACAATTGTGTGAGGTTTTTTGGAGCGCGCTATTCGCAATGCTATCAACCAAATAAGACGCTCGAAGAGCTTTCTCGTTCACAGTAGTGCAGGCCATCAGTTTGTCTTTTTGTTTCAAATAGAGCTCTTTCTGCCTGTCAAAGTATTCCTTCGCTTTACTGTGGTCAAATGGCACCTCAATTTCACAGGCTTCATCGCATCGCTTATAATGTTTGCATCACACGACACAAAGAAGTTGGTTAAAATCGGTTACCACTGCGGTGAAGGCGAATGGTATATATTCTCGATCATTAGAATCTTCCAGGTTCTGATCAGTTTTCCTCTTCACAAATTTATCCATGCTAGGCTTGGACAGTTTACTTTTACAAATATTGATAAACAAATGACCAACAACAGAAAAAAAAATTAGAGACAAAGTTTCAGAGTAGAGAGGGTAAGAGCAGGTAATTATCTGTAAAAATATTTCACATTCTGATGACGAAAACTCACATTTTAAAATTAAATTGACTACTCTGATAAAACAAATACAAACCTTATGAAATATTTTGAATTGCTTATTAACATTTTAAAAAGTATTTGTCACATAAGCAAGTCACATGACAACAGAACAGCATAATACTGTAGTTTCATGGCTAGAATTTCGCACCGTTTCATCGATGCCTTAGCGAAAAATCCATATTATCGCTCTGACCTACTTTCATATTAACAATTTACGAAAAATCTACTTCGAACCAAAACAATCTGTCGGTGTCCTTTTTATTTAATATGCAATGTGTATATCAGCAATTTGATATCAAAAACTTTTGTCTAAAATTATTTCTAGGCCAATCTAGGTTTATAATAATTGTAACCACAGATTAACCAGACTATTTATCAACAATACACACGCTTGCGCAGTTCCAAATGTTTTAACAGTGATGTCAGAGCTCAGTAAGTAAGAAATATTGCCAAGATGACATGACTCAGAAAACGCATTGCATAAGTACATGTAGTATGCAGTCTAGTTCAGACTTCAGACAAAAATATAAGTAATACCAGCGAAGTTTTCAATTCTGCACATTGTTGTCTGTGCCTGAAACATGGGCATAGCCAGTGCCGGCCTTAGACGTTTTTGTGATATAGGCAAGGACAGGAATGCCGCCCTTTTTAGTTTCATTTTTCTAAGAAAACTCTATAAATGCTATTTATTTTGAAGTAAATCCAAATTATGAAAATAAAAATATGATATATTTATAGTTTATTTATTCTTCATAACAAATTTTTAAAATTTGGCAACTTTATAAAAGTTTAAGAGTTTTAAGTATACGTAGTGTATTTTTGGAAGTTTTTTTTTTTCTAAGTTAAAAAAGTAATGAAAAATAAAAAAAATGAAATGTCATGTTTATTAAGCGTTAAAAAGATTGAAGAGAATTCAAGAAAAATATGCTTTTCTAGCTTTTGCAGAGGCAAACTCTTCAATTACTTCGGTCAGATCCAAATCTTCTGCAATCGTTTTCTCTATAGATATTGTAGCTAAACCAACCAAACGATCCTGAGACATGGTAGAACGAAAATATGTTTTTATGAGTTTGAGCTTCGAAAAGCTTCTCTCTGCACTTACCACTGTTATCGGGAGTTAAGCGAAATTCGTAATGCCACGTACACATTCGGAAAAAGAGCAACCAAGCCCATTCCACATAGATAGTCTAATATAACTCTAGGCAACCACGCCCATTCCACATAGATAGTCTAATATAACTCTAGGCAACCACGCCCATTCCACATAGATAATCTAATATAACTCTAGGCAACCACGCCCATTCCAAATAGATAGTCTAATATAACTCTAGGCAACCACGCCCATTCCACATAGATAGTCTAATATAACTCTAGGGCTTGGTTTTTCTGTAATTCTCGTTGATAAATCAAATAATTCATCGCACAGTTCTGTTGTATTAATGTCTGCTGAATCTTCGTTTTCAGATGTTAAAGCTAATTGAAGGTCCATGCAATCTTTGAAAACCTCTCTTTCAAGGCCGTAGCCAGGATATTGTTTTTTTTTTGGAGGGGGGGATGGGGGGCTATGCGGCTTGGGGGGGGGGCTGTGTGGAGAGTTTTATATAAGAAAAAATTGGAAAACAATGATAAAGAATTATATTTTATAATAAAATTTGATTTTTAGAATTAATTTGGCTGGGATCCTCCATTATATGTGAATCTAATTTTGTTAAATGCAAAATAAGAAAATAATTTTGAAAATAGTGATGTCATAATAGTGATGTAATAAATCCACGTGACTTATTTGTTGTCGCCATTCTAATCAATTTTGTGCTCTTATTTAATTCTACACTTTCTCAAATTTATTTATTTTATTTTTAGTTTTTATTTTTTTGATTTTATTTTATTTTGCTGGAATTTGCCGTTCCTTGAAATAATGCCGCTCTAGGCAGCTGCCTATATCGCCTATACCTAAAGCCGGCACTGGGCATAGCTAGTACTTTTTTCAGGTAAAATCTAACCAATCAACCAGAACAACCAATACTTTATACAAGAAAAAATCAGTACTTTCCTTGACTTGCCCACGGACCCCTATGAAGCTTCTTGCGGACCCCCAGGGGTCCGCGGACCACAGGTTGAAAACCTCTGGCCTACAATACCCTAACCCCCCCCCCCCCCCCCCCAAAAAAAAAAAACAGGCAAAAGGCATGCTATGTGAAATGTATCAGGACATGATACATACCACAGGTGACTGGTTAAGTCTTTTTTGTTGTTGAAATTAGGTCCTTCTTCGATACGTACCTTATGCCCTCATTAAGCTTACGCACACCCGTTAACTGATATGTCATTTTATAGCATTAATGCTCCCTATAGACAGGGACATTATTTGGGTCGACTCCCCCTCCCCCCCCCCATCCTCACCGCCCATTGCTTCCTCCATGTTAACAGAATCTATTAAGGAAGCTATATTCACTATTACTAAATTAGACCACTTGGGAAATTCGTCGTTGTGTATGATTAAGAGATGGGAAATTGGGTTAAACATCTGTGAGCATAAAAAATGAAGAAATCTTAACCACTAAATACAACTAAACAAAAAAACAACAAAATTTGTGATGCTATTTGTTTTACCAGAAAAGCAAGCAAAAAAAAATAAGGTGCATAAAACTTGTGAATTGCTAAAAGGAAAGAAAAAAACACCTAAAACTAAACATCTATAACATGATCAAAAATTGAGTAAAACACTTGTTTACAGATACACCTGTGATTGTTTCCTTCAAAAATTGAGTAAAACACTTTGCTTACAAACAGATACACCTGTGGTTGTTTCCTTCACTGCCAATGACGTCATACCAACACCCGAGGCGCAGGTCTTTGTGGACAACAATACTCGTGTGGTGATAACATGTTCTGTTCGAACAACGGCGACAGCATGGACTGTGTACATTAGGAGTGAGCCTAATGAGACACTGGTCACAGGTACAGTATCACATGTCTTGGAACACATCATGGACTTGGCAGGGTGTCAACATTCCGGAACGTACAGATGTGTGATAGAAGACACGTTCAACAGGATGTTAAATGAGTCGGTGATACATATGTGGGTTACACCCTGTGAGTAATCTCTCTCTCTCTCTCTCTCACTCTTTATATATATATATATATATATATATATATATATATATATATATAGGCCTATCTATCTGTCTATCTATCCATCCATATATCTATCCTTCTGTGTGTCTGTCTATATATCTATTCAGTCAGGATGTATGTCTGTGTTGATGACTTGATGTAGTTATGGTTGTGAGATCGTTCTACTTACTGCAGTCCGATGTGAAGGCTGTAGAATCGATGTTGACCATTGTACTAGAATCAAAGTTGACCATTGTACTAGAATCAATGTTGACCATTGTACTAGAATCAAAGTTGACCATTGTAATAGAATCAATGTTGACCATTGTACTAGAATCAAAGTTGACCATTGTAATAGATCACCAATGTTGACCATTGTTCTAGATCACCAATGTTGACCATTGTACTACATTACCAACGTTGACCGTTGTACTAGATCACTAATGTTGACCATTGTTCTAGATCACCAACGTTGACTATAGCACTACATTACCAACGTTGACCATTGTACTAGATCACCAACGTTAACCATAGCACTACATTACCAACGTTGACCATTGTACTAGATCACCAACGTTGACCATTGTACTAGATCACCCATGTTGACCATAGCACTACATTACCAACGTTGACCATTGTACTAGATCACCAACGTTGACCATTGTTCTAGATCACCAATGTTGACCATTGTACTACATTACCAACGTTGACCATTGTACTAGATCACCAACGTTGACCATTGTACTAGATCACCCATGTTGACCATAGCACTACATTACCAACGTTGACCATTGTACTAGATCACCAACGTTGACCATTGTTCTAGATCACCCATGTTGACCATAGCACTACATTACCAACGTTGACCATTGTACTAGATCACCAACGTTGACCATTGTTCTAGATCACCAATGTTGACCATTGTACTACATTACCAACGTTGACCATTGTACTAGATCACTAATGTTGACCATTGTTCTAGATCACCAACGTTGACCATAGCACTACATTACCAACGTTGACCATTGTACTAGATCACCAACGTTGACCATAGCACTACATTACCAACGTTGACCATTGTACTAGATCACCAACGTTGACCATGGTACTAGATCACCAACGTTGACCATTGTACTAGACCACCAACGTTGACCATTGTGCTCTTAAAAAAATGTTAAAATCTTACAACCATATCGCGACGATCGTTCGCGCGGTGTACAGCTCACGAGTGTCGGCTATAGGGTACCTGGCTTTGAACCCAAGTAAGAGCCTTGGGATTGTCTGAGGTATTCTTGAATGTCCCCGCGTTCACCTGGTTTTAAATGGCTATTTTACTATAGTTTGGGTGAGTAAAGGTGGATGTACGTTGTGAAAGCCACACAATACCTTTCTCTGCCGTGGCTACTGAAACAGATGAACTCGACTCTTTATCCGTCCCGATGAGTCCTTCGGGACTTAACGAAACTTTAAATATATTTATGTTCTTTCTATTGCCATCCCCAGGTCCCGTGAAGCTTTGCCACAACTCACCACGAACTTTAACCTCCAAAGCGCCCCTGGGATCAAACACCTTACTCTCCGTGTGCGTACTGGCCGACAAGAGGAACTTCAATTTTTACGGGATCAAGTTAAATGAGAAGACACTGTACAACTTCGGAGACAAAGAAAAATATGATTTCTATTTCACCACACTGTCTGCCATTAAGTTTATTTTCCACCTTGAGATAAAAAATATTGAGCCATCGGACTATAAGAAGTATGAAATAACCATAATCATCATGCTGTTTAAGAGACTGGAATTTAACTATACATTTAGCATTATAGGTAAGATAGTCATGGACTATTTATTTCATCTACTAATATTTACAAGTAAAAGTCTCCCTTATAAAGTCTTTACAGATCATAGGTTTTAGATGAAAAAGAGTTCATCTATTTATGTGTTTATGAAGTCCCTGTAAGGATGAGATGAAATCTCTTAGATCTTATAAACCACTAGTGGGACGGTTTTTATGGTGTCCTTCTTTTATCCGATAGTGTTATGGCCATAGATGCACCATGATATAAATAGCGGGAGTCTTTCACCATGACCTGAAATAGCTACTGGTCCTCACGGGAGATCGAACCAGGGACCTTCAGGTCAACAGTCGAGCGCTTTACCGCACAAACATCCGTCCCCTCCTCTGTTTCTGTAACCACGGCTTTTCTATAGGATTGTGTGGCTAGCACAATTCTCTGCCGCCTTTACTTTCCACAACTAATGTCAGGTGCCCATCTTTTAAGCTGATTGGATTGAAGAACATCGATCGGGCTAGAGAAATGTCCCAACAATCACCAAGGTTTGAACTTGAGACCTTTCGGTATATAAACAAAATATTCTTCGTTATTTTAAATGGGTGTGGACGATGGACTCATCGGGACGGATAAAGAGTCGAGTTCATCTGTTTCAGTAGCCACGGCAGAGAAAGGTATTGTGTGGCTTTCACAACGCCCATCCACCTTTACTCACTCAAATTCGATGGTCGTCCAATGTAAATTGATTTTTGACTTGAGGGTCCTGGGTTCGATACCAGTTCAGAGAGCAGTAAGTTTGTATCATGTCCATGTAAAAATCCTTTTTGGCTTTCTTCCGTGGCTCTTCCATAGCCATTACATTCTTGGTAGTGATTGAGATAAAATAAGGAAAATAAATAAACAAAAATGTCTCCTTTAATTATTTATTGAAAGTTCTCTTCTTTTACACTGGTCCAATGAGCCATTGTATCTTTAATAACTGTGATTCATTATTCTAACTATGGCAGGTCTTTGAACATGAGTGATTCATTATTCTAGCTATGGCAGGTCTTTGAAAATGAGTGATTCATTATTCTAACCATGGAGCGTCTTTGAAAATGAGTGATTCATTATTCTAACCATGGAACGTCTTTGAAATTGAGTGATTCATTATTCTAACCATGGAACGTCTTTGAAAATGAGTGATTCATTATTCTAACCATGGCAGGTCCTTAAAAATGAGTGATTCATTATTCTAACCATGGCAGGTCTTAAAAAATGAGTTTTGACATAGCCCACCTAATTTAAAAAAAAAAAGTCATATTGTTATTAGTTTAATTTTATTCTTTGTTTTCTCCACCAGGTGAAAAATGCCCGCCAGGCTGGTGTGAGATACCACGAGAACTTTGCCTTCACCTGGAAGGACCTAGCGTGAATTTCACTATGGCTAAACATCAGTGTACATCATACGTTGGTCATCTTGTAAAGGAAGACCTACAAGATTCCGTCAGTGAATGTTTGAAAGGTAGTTAAGTATATATTGTCAGAGCCGATTTAACCGCAAGGCGGCCACCTTAGACGGCCCATTTGTGTGCGTGTGTGTGGGGGGGGGGTGGCACTAAATGATAAGTCGAAAATAGAAATAAAAAAAATACCACCCTTGTTGTAACAGATGGATTAAAAAAGTTTTATAGTAGAGTGACGCTGACATATAATTAAATAATTAAATTGCGAGGTTTCTTTTTACATCAACATTGACTGTTTTATATTTTACTTTAAAGATGCTTGGGTTACTACTGCATAAGCCATTTCTAATTTTTCTGTAAGTTAGTCGCTGTGTACTAACCAGCGTACATGGCGCAAGGCGGACTCTAAAATTCAGTCACATTTCCTAGCCACAGGCCCGTAGCGTGCCGGGGGGGCAGGGGGGCCGGGCCCCCGCTGCGTTTTGTCTGGCCCCCTCTGCTTATTTGCTCTACTTAGTAAAATGTATTACCTGGCCCCCCTGCTATTGCCTGGCCCCCTGCTATTGCCTGGCCCCCCTGCTATTGCCTGGCCCCTGCTGTAGAATGCCTGTCCCCTGCTGTAGAATGCCTGGCCCCTGCTGTAGAATGCATGGCCCCTGTTGTAGAATTCTCACGCTACGGGCAGTAGCGCAACCAGCTAAAAATGCTGGGGGGGGGGCTCACATTTAGAAAAAAGACAGTTTAACAGTCTTTTTAGTTACTTTATATAGTAAAATATGTATTGATGATTTGGTCTGGGGGGGGGCTCAAGCCCCCCCTGGTTGCGCCACTGGCTACGGGGCTTCCTAGTACAAATAATGCCGCCATGGATTTTGGTTAGATGTTTCTCTGGTCCTGTAATTGACGTTGTTTTTTTTTTTATATCAACTTAACAGGTAAAAAATAAACCTCATGCTAAATAATTCGAAATTCAGACTGAATTTGATGTCAATGCAATTGAAACTGTAGTCAATTTTATAACAATTTTCAACCGGAACCGTATCAGATAAAAGAAATTAACAATGTATATTCAAAGGAGATGATAAGGACCCTAATTAGCAACCAAAAGATGAATTCAAATTAAAATTTTGCTTTGCTTTTCATTATAATAAATTGCAATGGGCTTAAAAAGTTTAAACATGCAAAATATTAGCTAGATGTTTGGTTTCCTCTTTGATTTTCACTGCAGCGAAGGTAAATAGCATTGTTTGAATCTTGAGAAAGCTTTAAAATATAGATGCCCCAAAGGTACAGATGCAGTTTGATCTAATTTTTGTATATTCCATGAGCTGGATACTGCCAGAATAACCCTGGTTCTTTTTTTAATAAAAAAAATTTAGATAACAGAGTATTCCTTTGTGAACATTAATATTAATTCAATATTTAGTTGTCATGGGCGCGGGAAAGGGAGGAGAGTGTCGTAAAGGACGCAGGGAGACAGGATAGCCTATGGCAGTGACGCAGGGAGACAGGATAGCCTATGGCAGTGACGCAGGGAGACAGGATAGCCTATGGCAGTGACGCAGGGAGACAGGATAGCCTATGGCAGTGACGCAGGGAGACAGGATAGCCTATGGCAGTGACGCAGGGAGACAGGATAGCCTATGGCAGTGACGCAAGGAGACAGGATAGCCTATGGCAGTGACGCAGGGAGACAGGATAGCCTATGGCAGTGACGCAGGGAGACAGGATAGCCTATGGCAGTGACGCAGGGAGACAGGATAGCCTATGGCAGTGACGCAGGGAGACAGGATAGCCTATGGCAGTGACGCAGGGAGACAGGAGAGCCTATGGCAGTGACGCAGGGAGACAGGAGAGCCTATGGCAGTGACGCAGGGAGACAGGATAGCCTATGGCAGTGACGCAGGGACACAGGATAGCCTATGGCAGTGACGCAGGGAGACAGGATCGCCTATCAGTGACGCAGGGAGACAGGATAGCCTATGGCAGTGGTGTGGAAACTTTTTCGGGGGCCGCATGTCCAGCATTCAACCAAAAAAAAAAAAATTTGCATATAGCAAAGTGCCAACACTTCAACTTAAATTAAAGGAATGGTTATTTTAGTCGCGTGCCAACTGTGACCTAGGGCTTCAAAAATATCTGCCCCTGTCACAAGAGAACAATAAACACAACTTTCATTTTATAACTTGTTTCGTTCAGTAAAATGCTACTACTAATACAGCTTTCATATAGTAAAACTGAATTGAGTTGTACAATTTGTTTTGTTTAACATTTTGTCTTTAACTAGATATTGAAATTTGATAATTGAGAATAGTGTACGCCTGATTGTTTTTCTATTTTAATACATCAAATATTTTTTTTTTAAATAGATGTTCTACCCGTATCACCTAAAATGAATATTGTAATCGCCGGAGATCAAAATAACGTATGTAAAGTAAAGATTTCAGAAACAATGACTTGGAATCAAACAGTGGGTTGCGCTGAGCTGAGCAATTTATATTACTTTTGCCAGATTCCAGTCTGGGGTATGTTGCTATTTCGATGATTTTTTTATTGGCGTATGATATGTTATACATAGACATTTTTTTTTTAAGTCTTAGTTAAAGATTTTTGTTTTTTTAAATGAAGTTTAATGTTTTAGAAATCGTAATCATAATACGCACAAGCAGAGGCCTGCGATTTAGGAGGTCTTTAATTTCAATGGGCCCCGCTAAATCCCACTTCAATACTTGCTATTTAATGTTTGCTGTCATAGAACATTTAAATAGCCTAACATTTGAACCCTGAGCTTCTACAACCAGTGTCCGCAACTTATTTACAGTCTATCTGTATATATATATATATATATATATATATATATATATATATATATATAGACTACAACCAATCGTTTTGTTGCTTTTGTTTCAGCCAAATGGCCTCCAGTAGGATTAAGGTCAGAGAGTTCAATCAACACATCCAGTAGACAAGCCAAAGAAAATAAGAACAGTACACTCTTTGTAAAAAAGTCTTCACTCGTTATCGGCGTTTTGGCAGCGATTGTTGGTCTTGCTATAATTATAACAGTGTCTGCTTATATCAGGAGGGTAGTTTCTAGGAGAGGTTTGTAAGTTTCTATATCAGTAGTGGTCTGCAACTTTTTAGACATCACTTTTAGCTAAATTAGTGAATTACATCCACGATTTTAATTTTGCGGACCACTAAATTTAACGCATCTTTTTCTGTGTGCCACAATAAAAAAAAGTTCCGGAACTCCTACTTATGTCCTTGTGTCATAATTATATTAATAACACTGGAAATAGTGAAGTAATACAAAAGTAAAAAAAAAAAGTGCCGGAACGCCGTTCCGGTGCGTTCCGCCAGAGAAAAAAAAACCCGTATGCATGTATGTAAATGATAGTTTTAGCTTTACCGCTAGATTGCTATTGTAGCATTATCACTGATACATTCAATACGTACATATATTTAAACGTGATTAACATATGAAACATATCTAGTTTCAGTAGACAAACACATTTTTTCGCGGCTTGCTTATGCCAACCGCTGATATGGAGTATTCACTTGTATGCATTATATTACATGTGCTATCTTCTGTGAATTAATCAGATCATTATAACATTATGTATTAAAGTAGAAAAACAATCAGGCGTACACCATTTTCAATTATCAAATTTCAATGTCTACTTAAAGACAAAATGTTAAACAAAACAAATTATACAATTCATTCTAAATTTATTTTACAGGTAAAATTAAAAGTCAAGAGAGATACTCAACGTAAGAGTTTTGTTTTAATATTTCTTTTAATAATCTGGAAATGTTGATGTACTTACAATTAGCAGTAATTTTATCATCAGCACTGTCTGAGCGTATTATTCCAACCGCGGCAAAGTTACACCTAATTAAATATATATTTTTTCCAGGCCTGATGGCGAATATTCAGAGCCAAATGTCACTGGTATGTATGATAGTTTCAGTGCTTTTTTTTTGTTATGAATATAGTATTGTTTTAATTTGTATCTATATATATATATATATATATATAATTAAAATGATTGCAACTTAAATTAGATTCCAAATTTATTGATGTGAGATTTAAGTAAAGCAATATGTGATATTAAAGTATAATTGCCTTTTAGGCTTGAACTTCAGCTTAAATAGTCACCTTTCATTATGTTATATACTACATCAGTATCTATGCATGACTATATTAAAGCCTTATATATTATTTTTAGTCTATTAAAAAAAATCTTATACATAATTTAGAAAAATAAACATTTGTATATTACAAATATGTTTATAGAAGATAACAATTTTATGCACCGAAATAATTAAGTCCTTGTCTCTCTCTCTCTCTCTCTCTCTCTCTCTCTCTCTCTCTCTCTGTATATTTATATATATATATATATATATATATATATATATATATATATATATATTTCTCTTACAGTTGCAGATATTCGTGAAAACCAATATGAAACAATTGATAACATGAGAAATGAGCAGCTAGTTTTATGTACCACTAAATCTAATAACCTGTGTGTGGAAAGCCCAGTAACTGAAAGTATTGTTATAATAAGCAATGGCCAAGTCCTGCCTGTTCATGAAGAATATAACAAGTCTCATGTTAATATGGTGCATCACTTGAATAAAAGCGGGAAAACTGAACAGGGCACGGCATATAAAGACATGTTAATAAACGACTATATAACGCTTATCCACCCGGTATATAATGAATATATACAACCAATTGACTTTGACTGCGACGAAAACAGCACACCTTGTTTATATCTAGGTTCAACAGATGTGCTAGATTTTGAGGGGAAGGACGTAAAAGACGTAAGAGTACATCAACATTTGGTGCCATTTAGCAAGCACAGCAATCCTTTGGAGACACTGACATTAGAAAATTTAACTGATGATAAACAAGACAGCTTTTCCCATGGAGAAACAATACTCCAGTAAAGACAATTGAATTTATGGAAAGCGCCAACAGTTACGGTGAAACACTAGTTAAAGGAAGTGAAAGTAAATTATTGAATGCTAACCGAAGTAGTGATACATTGGTAAAAGAATCTGATTGTCAATCTTTGAAAGCTTACAGGTGTGGCGATACATTGGTAAAAGTAGCTGGGGAAATAGATATTTACTCCAGCTTTAATTGTGTGGACGAGATGAGTTTTGTGAATGATTATCACAGCTATGCTTTAATTAAAGACTTGAGTAAGGAAGACCATCATTCATGTGATGCATGCCAATCGACACAAGACAGTACTTTAGAACAAGACGAAACAGTAGTGGCACAATTACTCCATAGTAATAACGTTGATTATCTGAGTTATGAATCAGATGATGGTAAACGAGTTGATTCAGACGTGTATATATTGGTCAGTGAACATGGAGACTGTAAGGGCATCACTGATATATATAATGACATACACAATTCATTGGTGATAAGCCAAACACAAGTAAAAGGGCAAGGTTCAAATTATCCGAGACATTTCACTGGCATTGTACCCGATGTAAACATCTCTAGCTATAATGATACAGCTGTTAAAGGGGAGGAAAAGGTTAATAATAGCTATGGAGATACAGCTGTGAAAGAGGATGAAAGGGTTAACAATAGCTATAATGGTACAGCTGTGAAAGAGGATGAAATGGTTAACAATAGCTATAATGATACAGCTGTGAAAGAGAATGAACGGGTTAACAATAACTATAATGATACAGCTGTAAAAGAGAATGAAAGGGGTTAACAATAGCTATAATGATTCAGCTGTGAAAGAGGATGAAAGGGTTAACAATAGCTATAATGATACAGCTGTGGAAGAGGATGAAATGGTTAACAATAGCTATAATGATACAGCTGTGGAAGAGGATGAAATGGTTAACAATAGCTATGGAGATACAGTTTTGAAAGACACAGTAACAGATATTAGTAGCTACAGTGATACAGTTATGAAGGAGACAGTAACAGATTGTAGTAGCCATAGCAATACAGTTGAGAAAGAAATAGTAACAGATACTAATAGCTATAGTCACACAGTTGTGAAAGAGACAGATGCCGATATTTTTTTATAGAGTTTTAATGCAAAAATTAAGAAATATAAAACTGTATTTATATTTTTTAAAGTTAATGAATGAAAAGGAAATAGTTGAATATTTTTTAAAATAATATATTATTAGTTTGTCATTTGTATTTTCTACATGTGTATAACCGTTAGCCTGATCTCTGCAGATAACTGTATCTGCTCATGCTTTTTTTTCCGATATCAACTAATTGCCTTATTCAAGGCTTTTGATTGCACAACCTACTGGTAAATTAAATAAGCTTTTCTGGAATTTGTTTTATGGCTGTTAATTAAATTATGATGGCGAAGAACGAGATCTAAGGGAGAAATGGCTAGGCTTTATACCCACTTCAAACTCAATTGTTTCATTTAAACATTTCGCTCCACAACTTATAAAAACACTAAAGATTGCTCAAAGAGTTGATGGAATAATTCTTAAAACTCCAGATGAAACCAAAACTAACTCCATTTTTCGTTCAAAATATTCCTTCTTGCACTCCCAAACAACTTCCAAGAAAAATAAAAATCATCTGAAGATAACAAGAGCTGTGGTAAAGAGACAATCAAATCATTAAAGACTGGAATACTATGTATACTATTACTACAATTGATTGTTTATTTGCATTATTGGAAAATTACATTATTGACGTGGTTATTATCAAATCAGATTTATGTGTAACCTGTTGTAAATTTGATACTTCTGATCGTTCCAAATTAGAGTTTCTGTCAAATTCTACTCATATTTAACTATATACTTTTATATGCGAAAAATTGGATAGTTCAAATTTATAATTTTTCTCATAATAAAACCAGCAGGTAAAAATATTGCTGGTCTATAGAGATATTTTGAATAGCATGTTTGGGGATTGTTCTATCTCACTTTGATTTGTCATTTGTATTATTCCCCTTTGATTGTACGTTAGTGAGCTTGGGGATATGAGACATGGTGTGTAATTAGATCAAGCATACTTTGATGACGGGTCTGACCGTTAAAGCGTGTTGGTGTTTGGTCGAGGATCACGTGAGATTGTGGAGAGAATACGTGGACGGAGCAGAGCAGGCAGTCCCGTTGGGTCGAAGTGCTGTAATCACACAGGAAAATTAGTTCGGGTAGTTTTAGAAGTCTCACGTCGTAGTTTAACGAGGTGGTCTCAAGAATAGTCATGACAGGAGTCTCACGGGGAATGAGAGAAAACGCTTTTTTGTGTGTAATATGTTGTTTCATTGATGTTGTAGTGAGATGGGGCTTATTGTATCACAGCTTGAAGATTATTTTATTGTATTTATTTTGTATTAAAGTTCATTCGTTAAGTTGAAGCACCTTGTTGTGTTATTATTCTTGATATGAAATGGGATGTGACAGGGATGAATGTTACGAATATAGTTCAACATTTTAGAAGAACTCGGTACGACGAAAAAATAAAAAATAAAATTTAGCAAGCCTGCAGTTTATGATGCTTCAAATAAAACTAATTGCATCTTCAGTTACAATGATTGCTGCTAATAAATGGGATTTCTTGGTTCCAGTAGCTTATGATTTTACCAAAACAAACTTAGTTTTACCTCATCAGTAATAGAGTAGATCATTTTTGCCCACACACGATTTCTATAATACAGTTACACATTTTAAATGCATATAAAACATAGCGAAAGGTATATCCCCCCTCCCCAAATCAAAATCAGTTTTTCTCTTGCAGGATTAGATACTTTGCCATGTTCCAGCTATTGTAACAGTAGTAACATACCGGGTTACTCTCATAAACCAAAGATGAATACAACTGCATTTGTAATCACTTCTTTGGTTTATGATTCTGAGATATTTGCAGCTATTTTACCTGTTCATAAAATTCAATGACCACAATGATAGGTCAATAAAAGGATAAATGGGAATTTATTTACACTTATGTAAAAAAGTTAGGTAAACATTAAAAAAATGGTTATATTTGAAGACTTTCACAAGAACTTGAAAAGTCCCATGGTTCTCACTAACTTTCGAACCTTGGAATTCTCCGGTGGACAGTCAAACGCTCTACATTGCACATTCAATCGTCCGCTATATTCGAATGTAATCAACCATTAAAGTCAAATACTGTTCATAAATTTCGGGGGAGTGAATGGACAAATAAACATACATATGTCTGCTGTGCTTTCATACAATTTTTCTCAACACCTCTCCTAGTCAGAGGCGAATATTTTGGTTTTCACCCTGTGCCCCTTTGTTTAAAGATCGAGTTCACTATCAACTTCGCTATCCAGCCGCTGGACCATACAAGTTTACCGACAGAACAAAATATCTAATACTTATTTGGTACAGTAAATATATTCGTTGGAAAGGAGAGGGCAAGAACATAAGCCAATGTTAATGGCATCGATGGGACTTAAATCGTCACAGATTATGTGATTATATTGTACTATATTTTTACATATAATAGAAAAAACATTTGGTGTACGCGTATTTAATAATAAAAAAAATATAAATATATATATATATATATATTTATATATATATATATATATAATCATTATAATCATAAAAAGTCATATTTGACTCTGTGTTATGATTTGACAGGATCATTTTGTAACAATGTAATAAATGGCACTATTTTTAGGACAATGTTTCTCATATTGAGGAGCGTCGCGACTGAAATACTTTATCATTAGCGAAAATTTATACATGAAAATTTTAACTCTATTCTCTATATGCTACATATCTAAAGTTGTGTACACCCATAGATATGTGTACACCTAAAAGTAAAACCGGAAATCCATAAACCCAAATAATGAAGTGTTTTTTTTTTCCTTTCTTTTATCGTAATTTTTCGTTGCAAGTTGGTCGCTAAAAAAAAGCACAGTTTTTATAGAAGATCGCGAAAACTAAACTGTTGTTATAGGGGGTTGCAATGAGTAAAATTTGAGAGACGCTGTTGTAATACATTTTTAGTACATAAATAAACTTTGGTAATATAGGTGGAATGAAATGATCACATAAGGATTTTGTGTTTTTCTGTAGGGTGTGCCTTACCGAAGTTAGGCCTAGTATGAATGTTTAGAGGAAGGAAAGTAATTGTTGGCTAGTTGAATGAGCTTATAAGCTTGAGTGTAACTTAAATGGTAGCAATGGAGAGCATGCGACAGCTGGTTGAGATTAAAACTTTCCTTCTAGGAGGTCGTTTAGTTGTATGGTATGTACATGCTAAAGGCGTACGCCAGAGAACGACGAAGTATGGACTAAATACTATTTAGATATCGTAAGGACGGCGACTATAGTGTCATGTAGGCTAATATATTATTTTAAGGACACTTGTTCTCTTCACTTGTCAATTAACTGAAGGTGTATTTTTAGAAGTAGCAATCAGGGGGTCATGTTAAATGAAGATACATTTACATATCTCGGTGAGATCCAACAGGCTCGAGGTAAAAGTTGGTTTAAACTCACCAAAAAGTCTACACTGTTTATAATGGGTAACTGACTGCCGCTTGGAAAATAAAGGCCACTGAAATTTGTGCTAGACACATTTCAATTCTCTACTTCATTCGTATTGATGGTCCAATATGCGCTAAGCGATCTTAACTAATTGATTTTCTGCTTTGTTAAATTAGTTAAATAAAAATTATTTCAAGTTATTAATTTTTTTTTTACTACGGGACATGGCGTTTTGTTGGATTAAGTATACAACCTTAACAGACTTTATTCAGACATGTCCCGATTAACTTAATTTATATATATATATATATATATATATATATATATATATATATATATATATATTGTGGAGAACATGGTTCTCACATAGTTATTAGAATGTAGGATAATATATAAAGTAAATCTGTCTTTACGTTTTCTAGCGACCTGGGTTAGGGACTTGATATATGATTCCGAGAGTAGGGAGAGAGTCAACTGACATTCTGGACAAACAGATAAATCACCGGACTGCCACGGACTGTATTAGCACCAACCCCACCACATCTTCTCCTGATAGAATGTATGTCACGGATCACACCAATAGCCGTGACGAGGGACACAGTGAAAACGTGCGTACAGTCCCCCATCCCGCCCCCCCTCCCCGCAGTCCAGCTGTTGTCCCCTCCTGATTTAATTACTGTAGGTCAGCACAGGTATCACGTTTGGATACCAGAGTGACCGTGACTTGCATACCTTTTCTGTTTGTGAAATGGAGGTAATTTGTAGTTCCCACACATCCGTTTGACAACTGACTGAGTTATGGGGACAGATCGAGAGGGCCCAATGATATAAAAGTAGGTTTTGAAATAGAGTAGGCACTTGGGCTGAGGCGAGCGTAGAGAGTGGACGTGAGATATAACGAAGTCCACTATAGTCTACTATTATTCTAGCAGTTAGCCAGAGCATAATTTTAGTAGTAAAAGACAGCAGTAGAGATATATATAGAAGACGTTAGAGACTATTGGATTATATGTTATGAACTTTTGATGTAAAGATTTGATGTTGTAAGATAAACATTAAGATTAAAGAAGGAAAATACAAAGCCTGCATTTGACTCTTCTGTTGTTTGGTGTTTGTACATCGTGATTGTAACCAAAAGTAAATACAAGCACGCAACATATATATATATATATATATATATATATATATATATATATATATATCGATTTATTTTACGTGATTCATGTTAATGAACTTTATGTTGCTAGAATACAGATCTATTGTAAATTAAATCGTCTTATACAAAGAAAAAAACAATAACAACAAAAAATTAAGATACAACTTTAACAATTAATTAGGTTAAAAAATGTCGCTTTTATAAATTGTTCATAAACATCATATTTAGGGTGTTATATAAATAATTATATAATGTAACATAAAGTAAACAATCAAGACTAATTTATATATTGCAGGAATATATATGAATCCTAGAGCTACTTTAAGTATTAAAAAGTTAAATTACAAATTATTTCTTATAAATATTTATTATGTAAAGAAACATAAATTTTCAAAACTATACAGCATTAATACATCAATAATTGAGGACAATTACATTATTTTTACTGAACGTATGTACTCTTTAACAATAATGGGGTTAACGCTCACTACAATAACATGATAGCGAATACAATTTTACATCTTTTTCAGTTTAAGATTAAAACATAAATCAATATACATTTGAAATACATAGATCTAGTCTCTTTTTTTTAATTTGAATTTTCAAATATGTTCTGATCACTTCCGTTGTAATCGATGGTTTAACTGATTATCTGTTTTAGTCTTGTACTTTTGACATCCTGTTTTAGGCTTACAAATTTTAAAAAGGGAAACAAAAAAAAAAGGGTTAAGATTTTTTAGTCCATTCGTAAACATTAAAAAAAAATTAACTTTTTTGATCATTATTTATTTTCAAACGGAGCAATTCTTGCTCTTACTCATATTCTAACTAGCCGGGTACTTAACAGAAACAAAGGCTAAAGGATTCACTGTTTAGATATTTTTTTTTGTTTTAAAGTGATATAGTTAGGCTATAGCTCATACACCATTTATTTTTATTCTCTCTATGTGTGTGTGTGTGAAACAGCGATTAAGTATATATAAAGTTGAAATGATCATACTGTATTCATAAGGCGATATCAAGGACTGACAGATAATTTAACCTTAGTCTTTCAAACATTTTTAATTGATTTTTATTTTAAGTTGTGACACGTGTAAAAAAATAATAATAATAAAAAAAAAACTTTACCATTGGTTGCTTCTTGATTGTCTTCATCAGATTCTAGTGGATGTATAATAAAATATGTTTAAAATGGAGGCTTTGAAATCATTTGTGATTTTTTAAACGTATTTTATTACAAATGAATTATTACAAATATTCTTTTAAATACATTTATATTGAGTATTTTCTGGTCTATATCTATCTTCTTCTTCATTGAAAAAAAAAATCATAAATATATCCAATCCAAAGCAAGCGTATATAATTTTTTAACTTTAGTTTAAATAACATTTATAATAAAGAAAATTATTTGACTAAAATATTTTTTCAATGATCAAATGTAATAAGATGAAAGTTAACATAATCACAAAACAAAACAAACATAGTGTAATGCATTTATGATAGTATTTGTATAAAAATGTGACAATTGTTAGCAGTTTTGATATGCTGAATGATCATTAACATTAGCTATTTCAAACTAATTGTAAGTGCTATTTACGATAAACATTTCAATAAAATATGAAAGTTGTTTATGTTTAATTGACATTACATTAGAATTATTATACACTAAATAATTAATCATTGACCAATAAGTGCCATTACCAACATTTTAAATCTCACACTAGTAAAAAACCAATTTAGATAGTCAAAATGTTATATATTACAATATAAATGATGAATGAAAATTCTATACCTTCTTGCGGTACGAAGCTACCCTGAAGGGCGAGACTTACAAATACAGACACACCTATTAATTAATAAATGATGTCAAAAATGTTATTACACAATATATTTTTTTTAGATACTAAAGAATAAAATTTCCGGTTGTAATGTTGTATTTCATATCCATTTTCTAGTGTACACCTAGGTGAGGACGGTGAGCGACATATGGAGGATCTCGAGGAGGGGAAATAGAATAGTCAAGTTAGGATGACTCCCACCAAAAATGTTTTTGTAGTTTTGATTGTTTTTAGAACGAAAGGCATACCATTTTTTTAAAAAAGAAGTCAATTTTGACATTTTTTGGCAACATTTCTTGTCTTGCTGTTATTGGGTGGGTTTAATCAATGAATATCGTGCAGTTTTCGTCCAGAAACATGTAAGAGCACTAAACAGTCTATGTCAAGTGTGGTCAGTATTATTTATATTATATTACAAATGATACACAATTCTACATGATCGCAACAATAAAGTTATAGCGCTTTCTCTGAAGTCATTTGACTCAAAACTTTGACCGCTAATTTACTGTGCCTTGTAAAAAAAAGATTGAGGGTGGTGGGGTAAGGGACGCTCATGATCCATGTGCATATACATACACATAAAAATCTTTTAACACTTCTTGTTTTAACTTAAATAATTTTAAAAAAGAGAGATAGTATGTGTGTGTGAGGGGTATGTGTGTGATGGGTGTGTGTGTGTGATGGGTGTTTGTGAGAGGCGTGTGTGTGTGATGGGTGTGTGTGTGTATGAGGGGTTGCGTGTGAGGTGTGTGTACGGGTATGTGTGTGTGTGATGGGTGTGTGTGTGTGATAAATGGGTGTGTGTGATGGGTGTGTGTGTGATGGGTGTGTGTGTGATGGGTGTGTTTGACGGGTATGTATATTAGGGTGGAGTGAAAAACATTTTTTAAAATTTTGTATTCTAATAGCTCAAAATGGTTGTCAAATGGTCTAAGTAGTTATGGCCTAAAATATCTTTTATGTAGTGTAACGTTTACCGGTGCTCCAAAGGCATTCAAATTTTAAAGGATACAAACTTTAAAGCATTATAACAATTTTAAATGAAATCAACATCTCAATAGTGATATTCGTAATGTTAATGTGCAAATATGAGCTGCTGTACTAAATTATGTTTATGAATTAACAATTTAACAATTTACAATAAATCAGGATCGTCGTCTTTTCATAAGGCAGGAGACAAATAACGTGACAGAAAGATGGTCTTCCGCAAGTGCCTGTCACCATCTTTATGGTCTCATTTGATTCCGAAATCAAATAGCTCAAACTTAACATCGTGCAAAGATGGTGAAAATGAGCACTTGCGGAAGACCATCTTTTTTGTATACGTTATTTGTCTCCTCTGCCTTATGAAAAGTCGACGATCCTGATTTATTGTAAATTGTTAAATTGTTAATTCATAAACATAATTTAGTACAGCAGCTCATATTTGCACATTAACATTACGAATATCACTATGTTTAGTTTATGTAAACAGATGTTTAGTTTATGTAAACTGGAGTTATGAACGATCCGAGTTATTTTTATTTCATGTCCCAAAGTTAGCACTGATATTAGTTATTAGTTTCTGAAAGCAGATGTTTAGTCTCTGTAAGCAGATGTTTAGTTTCTGTTAGCAGATCTTTAGTTTCTGTAAACAGATGTTTGGTCTCTGTAAGCAGATGTTTAGTTTCTGTAAACAGATGTTTAGTTTCTGTAAACAGATGTTTAGTTTATGTATACAGATGTTTAGTTTATGTAAACTGGAGTTATGAACGATCCGAGTTATTTTTATTTCATGTCCCAAAGTTAGCACTGATATTGATTTTTTTTTATTCCGGGATATCCCGGAAAGTTACTGGTAAATATTTATATAACCTTATTTGAAACTGTGATTCAGGTATTATGTCATCTCGAAAGATAAACCTTAGTTTAGACTAAATTATTACCTTGTGGCTGTTTTTTCTTGCGAAGTCTACCTTTAAAAATATATTAGGAGAGACATATACATTTTTAGCATTGAAGAAGATACCATTTTATACACAATTAGTTGTAAATTTATATCGTTAAGAAAGTTATTTCATTAAATTAAAATATCAATAAAATTAACAATATGTTAGCTCATGTTATCCCTTTAATACAATTTTTAAATGTCTGTTATAATTTCAATAATTAATACCCTTGGATTTATTAATATTTAAACTCATTTTATTTCTTAATTCATTTCTTACTCTCTGGTATAGAAAGTGAGTCCACGGCAACATATTTTTCTCCCAATACTGCAATTAAAACAAACATTTCTGTTCAGTTTATGATACCTGTGATACGATTTTCTTAAATGTTTGAATTAAATGTTAGTTGTTTTTTAAGATAAGATTCCAGAGACAGATAAACAAAATGTAAATAAAATTACCCTTGGTGACATCAATAACTGAAAAATTATTTCCACAAATGACTTTATTATTTCGCGTATTTTAGACAATTTTTTGACATTTTGAAATAGTTTAAAAAAAAAAATTACAAAGTATTCTTACTTTCAACTTTCATTGAGTCGTTCAGATTTTGTGTATTATCTTCGTTTCCTATATCGGGAAAAAATAAGGAATACAGGTTATTATATCTATTGATGTCGTAATTAATACATTTTTCTATAATATATATTCGTTTATAACTGAAATACTGTAAATGACCTTTTATTAAAATAAAAAAAAGCAAAGTCAAATTTTAAAATAAAATAATATAATAAGAAATGTTTATTCTGATCGGAAATTTTCTCTACATACATATTTGCGCCCCCTACCCTCTCAAAATCACACATGAATATATTAAGAATGAAAAATATATTTTCACATTAATAATACTTTGTTTGTATCAAAGAAAACATTGGTTGCTGACTTACTAATTTCTTCTCATTAAATTTAATTATAACACTAGGTAACAAATTTTATTTTTTTTGTTCCTGGGTACAAAGTGTTATTTCTTAACCCGTTTTGCCTAAAACAAATAGAAAATAAATATTGTTCCGAAAAAAACAACAACTTTTTTTTTGTGGTCAGGATAATAATATTTAGAAATTCGTGTTTTCTTGAAAAAAATTTATTTGCATTCTATAGCGATATTCTTCTATAATATTGTCTTTGTTTTTCGGGCAGCTTGTTTCCTCTCCCCCAAAAAGGGGTCAGCCATCATCAGGATACAGCAGCTGTCACAGGGAATTCCCTTTGAAAGTGCACCACATGGATCTAATATTGAACGGAAGTTAGAAAATTAGAGACGCAAGGACGGTTATTTTAAAAACAAGAATATATTGTTTTTCATAACCCTTGTTAATATATACGAAAGATTCCCTCAGTGTTTGAAGAATAGTACAATAATTATTTAACGAATCAAAATCGAATAAATTCATTTCTATTGTCAATTCTCCATATATTTTATTATCGGGACATATATAGCTTTCTCATCTCTTATAAAACAATGCTAAGATTATTACTACCTATATTTTTTTATTTATCTCAATGCTGACAGGAAATTAGGTTTTCCACTATCTATATTTGTATTAAAAAACCAGCATCTTAAGCCTGTTCCATTCTGGACACAGGACGTTTCAGCGCATTTTCGTGTTATGTATTAGTTCGTATTTTAGCTTTCAGTAAATATTTGTAAATTTTGGAAATGTTTATACATTCAATTAGGTAATGCAAATATCTGAAAAAATATATTAAAAGACTTTCTTTATATTTGAAAAAAAAAAATTCTCTTAAATCTCACTACAAGTTATTTGTGTCACTGAAATAGGACTCAGAATTAAAACATTCTAATTTGAAGTAATTTAATCGTCCGAAAACTCCGTCAATTGTTGTTTGATAAATTGTTGTTGCCAATCTTGTTTCACTTCCGTTCAATAACCCATTCATTTGGTGCGCCACCGCAGCGTATAAGTTGTAGAATGGGGCCATGAAAATGCCATAATTATTAAAATAGCTTATATAGTAAAAAACGGTAAAAACACTGATGCCCAGCCCTCAGAGGTCAGATTGCGAAATAGACTTTTGATGCAGTAATGGCAGGCCAAGACCTACAAAAAAGTATATACATCATGGGTCTAGGACTTATGGTTGCTGAGATCTGGGGTGATGACAGACAGACGGACAAAACGGGGACAATAGCGCATTCAACTTCTCGAAAACGCGCTACAAAATACGTAACTTATTAACAAGTAAACTTAACGTTTAGAATTCCTCAATAACATTGTTTTCAAATATCTGTGTCTATCTTATTTATAGCCAGGAAACTAATACACAAATTTAGCGCAATAAGGCCTATATAGTCTTCAAAGAACGACAACTGTATACATATATATTATTCATTGAAAAAAATAGATTGTACAATACTTCCACACAGTGGCGCAACTAGGGGGGCTTGAGCCACCCCCAGACCAAATCATCAATACATATTTCACTATATAAAGTTACTAAAAAGACTGTCAAACTGTCTTTTTTCTATATGTGAGCCCCCCCAGCATTTCTTTCTATATGTGAGCCCCCCCCCCCCAGCATTTTTTGCTGGTTGCGCCACTGCTTCCATATTACATTTATCTCTATGTTCCATAAAATTGCTTACCTACACCATTGTTAACATAAAATCTTGCGCCTGTTATTTATAATACAATGTTATATTTAGAAGGCTGAGATATCTAAGTGAGAATTAAGATACTGAATTTAGACAAAATGTTAAAACATAGAACAAAAGACAATAACGTATTAGTAAAATCTTATAAAACCGAACAACCACTAATAAATCAATATTACAAAAACAAAATTCTACGTGGTTAATAATTTTCCATCTCCTTGAGACAAAAATAATATACTCTTCTCTTGATATGTCAAATTCAAACATAATTTCCATCGATTATGCATCAATAATCTCTATCAAAATGATGAATATAATATTACTCCGTCTGCCATTAAAATAAATGTTCATATTTTACGGATACAATAGTATTTCCATGAACTAAATTCTCTTTTATCTCGTAAAACACTTAAAATGTTTAATTTACCTGTAGCTTCTTGAGAAGGATCGATGACAGTTTTATCCAGGTTAACAAATTCTGTACATTAAAAAGTTTAATTTGCTTTGATATATATATATATATATATATATATATATATATATATATATATATATATATATATATATATTAGGGTAGAGTGAAAAAAAAATTCTAATAGTTCAAAATGGTTGCCAAATGGTCTAAGCAGTTACGGCCTAAAACATCTTTTATGTAGTGTAACGTTTACCGGTGCCCTAAAGACCTACTAATTAGAACAATTTTGATTGAAATTAACATCTCAATAGTGATATTCGTAATGTTAATGTGGAAATATGAACTGCCGAACTAAATTATGTTTATGAATTAACAATTTAATAATTTACAATAAGTCAGGATCGTCGATTTTTCTTAAGGCAGGAGACAAATAACGCGACAAGAAGATTGATCTGCCACAAATGCCTGTCACAATCTTTGCACGACGGTTTTGTTTTAATGTCAATCCAATCAGGACAATAAACCTACACAATATAAGTTGAAAGTTTTTGTAGCTCAAATGACTGAGACATCGTCAAAATACAAACGAAGTATTCTGTAAGCCTTTGTCAACCAGCATGCATGATACAATTTGCCTGGATCGCGGCGAGCAAGATCATTGGAACAGTTGTCTCTAAATACAGTTTGACAGATTTCCAGAAGATATGCTTGATCTACGCTTAAATCATCACACGCAATTTCCGGGAAGTCAGCATATATCCTCTTGAAAGCAACAGGTGGGAGAGTTTCACAACTTTGAATTGCATCACCAATAGAACCTAATAATCTGCGAGGGCCAGTTGTTGGAACATCCAGGTGTGTTATCTAATGCCGAAGTGGCAACTCATTCGCAACTGACATTCTAGCCATTGAACATGCTTATTCAGTTAAGCCGTATCACGTCACGTTTTGAACCTGCATTGCTTGCTGAACATTGCAACCAATAACCAATTATGTGTCTGTGCTGATTGTGTTTTGGGCAAAAAAACTCTACAGCAGCACCAGAAGGTGAATTGATACTCTGATCATGGCACTTGAATTAGTGCAGTGTGTTATTACAAAACTGTTTTACAATAATTCTTTGATTTCACTTGCTTTGTTACAATCGTTTTGTCTTTTCGTCCATCAAAAAATAATCCCTGCAGGTTATCCAGTGTTTTGGTAAGTTCAATTTTTTGTCTTTCTCTTCTCAGCTTGTTTCGATCTATTATACTTGTATTTTGTTCTGTAACAAAGCCAACATCTTCTAAACTTGTTGTAGCTATTGCGGCACCTGCTCTGTCTGAAATTTCATATCTGTCGCAGTCTGTGCAACAGTTGACAGCATTATACGCATTTGTTTCTTTTTTGTGTGAGTGATTGAAGTTGATTGCACTGGGTTAGTGCTAGAGTGGGTATCTTTATATTCCACCTTAGAATCGGATGCTGTCGAAAAAAAATCTGACTCCAATTGTTCCTTTGAACTACATGAAGCCGATTGTTCACTTTCATAGCGCATATGTATACATATGCAATACATATTTCACTTTCCTTGATGTTTTTTACATCTACTTTACCAATTTACATCATTCTTAAGGTTCTTTGGTCTACTAGAAAGTCTTTTTCTTCCAATGGAACTTTTTGTTGCAGTGGGAATTGGCAAGGACACATTTTATATTTACATTTGCAAGCGGCAAGTGTTTTACTGCGATTTACAAACTCTTTCAGTTTATTTCTATAGCTGTTGTCATTCTGCCGTCCTTTACATTTTTTTCAACAACTTTCTATAAGAATCATGGTAAGTACTTATCATCTTTAATACTTGCGTGTGGCTGATGGTCGCTATGAAGGTTTTTCTCCAGATGGATTCTATGGCCGCAACAACAATAGCTGACAATTCCTCAACAGTAGGTTCTCTTTCTGTCGCACATTTCAAGTCATTTTTCTTTAGCAAGAATTTTCATAATATTTTCGTATGTTGGGAGATCATTACATGATAAATCCTTCGATGAACCAAAAACAGGACATTCAGTCTTACGACGAGTAGATGTAGTTTTGGTGATGGAACTGAAAGTCATGGGTTCCTAAGCTGTGAATCGGGAATTTTTGTTAAAAAAATGTTAATTGTAAGCTCTGTAGAGGCTAGTAGAATTGTGAAATAATTAATAAAAATATTATTTAGGATAATCATTTAATAATTAAAACTTAATGACTATATTCAATTCTTTCTTTTAAAAGACTCTTATAAATTAATTGATAACTACAGGATATTTACCATAGTTACAGCCGGGTTTTCCATAATAAATTTTCTTAAAATTTTAAAAGTAACAGTATTATCACACATTAGACTGCTTCATTGTTTACAAAGATCAAATAAAAATGAAAGTTTGATGCTTCATGGGACGGGCGCAAAGGTTAGATGTTGACTGTTGTTTCACTAGGATTAAATTAAATGGTTGAATAAGCGAAAATTTCAACTGGGTTGGGACACCGGTAAACATCGACGGATATTGTAAATATTTTACAGCTGGGTTTTTATATTCATTATGCACATTTCTTTCACTATTAGATTTTGAAATGAAAAAAATTTTTTTCGCTCCACCCTAATATATATATATATATATATATATATATATATATAATATTATATCCATATATTTATATTTATATATATATATATTAGGGCTGCTGATTAAACTGCATTAATTTGCGATTAACGCGTCAAAAAAAATTGCGATTAAAATTTTTAACACAACACCTAATTGCGTTAATTTGACCAAAATGCTGAAAGTTCACCAAATCGATAAAAAACGGAATTTCACGCAACAATTTGAAGTTAAAGTCCGTTCACTTATTAAGTAGAGCTACCATCCCCACCCTGTCATAATTTCCACACACCCTCACCCCTAGGTACGTCGAGAAAGCCCCAATTGTAATATAAAATGAAGATGTTTTGTTATATAGCCCTTCGACAAGTGAACCTCCTGCTCACTTCCCGGTCGATATAAAAAAAAGTCTCATTCACTAGTTTACATTATATACTGTAGTGTATTGTTGGAAGTACTGTAGTGTACTGGTGGAGGTACTGTAGTGTACTGGTGGAGGTACTGAAGTGTACTGGTGCAGGTAAAAGAACGACAAATGTTTAGTGAACTCTGTTATAATTAGGTCAAAATAACGAGATGTTAGAAATTTTGTATCACCTTTTCTTGCGCCCAATTTTTTATCGCATTTGAAAATACAGCGTCTTGCATCAGCTGCACTAACAGTTTCATGACACTTGAAATTAATGTCTAGACATGGTCTAGACTATGCTATGCAAACATCAGTACACGAGACAGTGTATGTATTTTCAGAATTATTGTGATACTGAGCTAAATTTAATATTTTATATTAATTAACGTTCTGAAACTAGCGGTGTCGATATGATGGAAAGAAAGGCATATTTTCGTTTGTGCTTTGTATATAGCAAAAAAAACATCAATAGATTTTTCTCTAAGAGTTAGACCGGCAAACACTCTGATACAACTGTTGCTATAACCATAATGAAACGAAAGAAAGAATGTTTAATGTTGACACACGGAAGAACAACAGAAGATTAAAAATAAAAGCCGACCTATCAAAATTTTGCTTTGAATTTTTGAAACGGTAACATTAAAGAGTGTCATTTTACAAGGTACTTTTTTATTAATTTAACTGACAGACAGATAAAAGAATAACATTTTCTTTTCTGTTGTTCATTACAACATTGAAAAAATAGTTTATAGTATGAAAGTAAATGAATGAAAGAATATAAGAGTAACATTTATAGACATTGTCGCGCAAAGCAAAAACTTCAAAAGAAGATTAAAAGTAAATTTGTCCTTCAACTCGGCGACTGTGGTTGTCATTTCTGACGCGTGCTCCAAGTTTGAAACAATGGAACCGGTGTCAACATGTTTCTGGGACATCTTTAAGTGGAGAGAGAGTGTGTTAAAAATGTGACTAGGTGGGAAAAGGGGGGGGGGATAAAGAAAAAAAAACGCGTTAATAATAATTGAGCGATAATTTTCTTGCTATACTATTATTTTATGAAAGAAAAGTTACAATTGAGATATAAATGACGTTTGTATTTTTTTGGAATGGGAAATGGATGGTAGGGTAAACAGACACTTACGTGTGGGCGAAGTGAAGCAAAATATGACAGGGAGGGAGGGAAGAGGGGTTGACATACTTCATTAGTTCGGAAACTATGGTACGAAACAAAGGTTAGAAATTGTTGTTAAATAAAAAGAAAACAATTTGCATCATTGGCGTGATTGATACATTCCAATAAACTGGTCTCAATAACTAATTCAATAAACATATATGCTAATGCTTAATAAATATGTTATAATTCATTATACCTCTTTCGTAAATGAAAATGACTTGTTTTTTATGCCAATGTTATGCTTTGATATTATGACATATTAGTTTGAATACAAACAATTTTATAATATTGTGTCGATTAAAATGGCGTTAATTTGCGATAAAAATTTTTAATCATGCGTTAATTTCGATCAATTTTTTTAATCGAACAGCAGCTCTAATATATATATATATATATATATATATATATATATATATATATATATATATACAGTGGGTATTCGGTTAACGAACTGTTCGGACAGCGAACAAATTGGACAACGAACACTTTCAGGAAATATTTTTGTGTTCGGACAACGAACAAAATTCGGATAACGAACAAAAACTAATTCTAACGAAAACGTCTCGGCTCTCGAAACACCCGACATCAGTCCTCAATTTGTCCTGAAAATGGATGTGCGCGTGCGCTGACACGTCATCATTCATACTACATAGCAGTAAGGCAGCACCATACGACGCGTAGGTTAGTGTGCGACGACACATCGTCAATAGTGTATCCTTGTGGTTTTCGTATGTGCTTCTCTAAACGCCTTATAAAAACCCCTGAAAATTTGACAATAATATGGGGCCTAAAAATAGTGGAGTGTCAAGAACTGTGTTCACCATAATAACCAAGCAAGAGATTATAACTAAAGTAGAGAGTGGACAAATAATGACTGATGTTACCAGGAAGTACGGCTTGAACAGGTCTACTGTAGGCACAATCCTAGCTAAAAAAGATATATCAAGAAGAATCAAGCCGCTAAAGGAGTAACGAACATTATATCTGAGAAGCAAAAAAAAAAGTGTAATCCATGATAAAATGGAGAGTTTGCTTTTAGTTTGGATAAATGAACGGGAGGAGAAAAGAGATGTAACTAGAATGCCAATCATTCAAGAGAAGGCTAGAGAAATTGAAATAACAAGCTCCAGGCTCGTCCTCCAAAAATCTAGAATTCAAGACTACCACTGGCTGGTTTACAAAATTTAAAAGGAGATCTGGCATTAAACAAGCTGATGTCAATAGGGTTGCTGATCTCCACAACGACCTTGCTATCAATCATTTCCTGAAAGTCCTGAAGGAGAGAGAAAAACAACCGACATTGGACATGCTCTTTAACGCCCAAATAAAAGAGAAAGAACTGATTAATAAGCAATACTATATGTATGTATCATATTTGTAATAAATAAACTTACTAAGAAATTATTCTTGTACATGACAATTTTTTAAAATATAATTTGTAGGATCTCCAGAACGAATTAATTGAATTCCATTAACATATATGGTAAATCGATGATCGGTTAACGAACGATTCGGATAGCGAACATAATTGTGGAACGGATTAAGTTAGTTAACCGAATACCCACTGTATATATATATATATATATATATATATATATATATATATATATATATATATATATATATATATATATAGCTAGATAGATAGATATACACACATATGTGATATTAGAATGTAAAACAAAAATTTAAAATCTTGCTTAATCAAATCGTAAATAATTGAGGACAACTATTTAAATATTTATGGGTCGATGCTAGGATATTACAAGACACAAGTGCAAGTCATTCGAGAACGTGAGCAAGAAGGTGTGAGGGCGGCTATCTTATAAAATTCTAATTATATTCCACAGTCCTAGAAGCCGTCTCTGGAGTCTGGATCATACACACTGAGACATTACACACATATTGACATAAGATATTGTCTAATTGTGCTATTACATCACCACCATGTCAGCATATGATATACCATATATCGCTAACACTATATGTATGACGACATATGATACAGTTTGTATGCACTGATATAATTTTATATCAAAATACACCTCGGGACTACCCGTCCCCTGAGAGGTGGTCGGACTTTTCGACCCCGCGACACTTCGACCCTGGGACAGTTCGACCCCGGACTATTCGACCCCGTTAACTGATAAAAATAATATTTGAATAATTATATCTTTGTTTTAAATATGTTTAATAAATTTGTTCATCATGTGTTTAATTGTTAAAGAATTTTTTTTTATTTAAAATGTTTGTTTTAACTGTTAACATTTTTTAATGTATAAAAGATGTATTTTAGTTTTTGTGATGTATTATCAATAGACACAAGTTGTGTGATTATATGACGTAAATTTTACATTCTACAAATCTCCCCCCCCTCCTCTTTGATTATAACCCAGCTGTGATAAGCAAATATGCTTTATCAGTAGATGAAAAAGAGAAACCAGTTTTTATCGGAAGCTCTCCATCAAATCTATTTTTGAAAAAAATGTGACATTAATAATTTCTTTTTTACATAAGGGACGTGATTTATAAGGACACATTATCTCCCAGATGTATAAAAAAAATATTGATCACATATATAAAAGGGTTGCTTTTGTGACGGTGTAGTGAGTGTACTCACCTGTCTTTAAACCCGCAGTCGTAGACTAACAATCATTCTCCATCACCCCAAAAAAAAAATAATTCTCAAAAATTAATAACTAAATTATTTATATGGTGCATACATTTTTTTTAGCAAATTGTAGCTGAAACGATACAAAGTTTATTTTATCGAGAAGAAATAATTAGTTGCTATAATTTTATTAATTTAAATAACTTACCAAACTCATTATAAATATCATTACCATAAGGATGACGAGGATTTTCAACTGTTTTGTTAAGAATAGAAAATAATATTATTCTTATAATTTATTAATATTTATGTTTATTTTTTTTTTAATTTAATATGTTAGGACTTACCAAACAAAAATCATTACATCTGGGTTTGTATTTGTACGAATTAATATAAGAACTCAGCATTGGAATAAAAATATTCCCTAAATCCAAGTAATTATTTAGTTTTTCTGAAGCATGATTAAATAGTTAATACATATAATAAATATATACATATAAGTCAGACTAAATGCTTCTCATTAAGTATCGATTGAAATAATTATATTTCTTAAAACGCAATCAGGCATCCTTTTGTGTATCATTCACAATAAGTAACAAAAATAAAACAGTATCGTTGACAAGTTAAGAATATAAAGAGATGAGATCATTGGGTGCATGCTACATATCCAAACATGCTGCTTCACAAGTCAAAGCTATAGGTATATCGCTTTAAGTAGCATGCCATCACGCGACTGAATATAGCAGAAAAATTATTAACCTACCAACTAAGCTCAGACTTTACAGATCCCTAGTTGGAACTATTGACCTGTAAGGGTGTGAGACATGGACCCTTCTAGAATCCACAACAAGCCAGCTAAAGGCCAATGACTATGTCTCGGAAAGAACATCCTGAATCGCGGGCCCTAATGAAACGATTATGACAACAATCAAGTGACTAGGATGGCATGGTTCGGACATGTGTCAATGCATGATTGCCTGGAAAATAAAAACATTCTTCAAGGGACTGTAGAAGGAGGCCGTCATAGCAGGTTCCAACGGAAATGTCGGTTCGACAATATAAAGAATGGACAGGGCTACTATGGAATAAGCTTAAGACACTCGCGCAGGATAGGCAATTATGGGTAAATATGTCTGTTAATGCGTTCCCCCCAACGACTACATCGGATAAGGGTATGATGATGATATATAAATAACAATATGTCAAAATTTTATTGTTAATGTTTCAAGTTGAAGTCTTTTAATATAAACATATTGAAACGGGCAACATTACCAGAAGGAACTGCATTGGCTTACCAATATATATATATATATATTATGTAGGAATGGAACCTCATTGACGGATTAATATAATATGTTTACTAAAGCAGTTCTTTTGTTTCACTATAAAAAACGCATAGGCATTACATAGCGGGATTAATCATCTCCAAGATTTTTGAATCATTGGACCAACCAGTGAGCAAAAAAAAATATTATTTTAACAATCAAGTTATTTTAACTTAATTGATATGTCTAACTATGAAAGTGGAATGAATGTAGACTTCATTGTATTTGTACTAATTCCAGTTAGGAATGAGTTTGTTCATTATTCGTTTAATTTTGCTTTAGCTAAGAAATTTTCAAAACATAATTTTTATCATAAATTTTTCATAGCTTATCCGACTTCAGGTATTCATATTCAGAAAGATGAAGCTTGACATTAGACAATATATTTTTACCTGATTTGCTTACTATGTCAACTAAGAGCAGGTGAGCTGTTTAAACAATCTGTGGTTGCAGACTTTTTTAAAACACTATGTATTAGTATAGTAGTAGTATATTGTAATAACATTATTGAACAATGCTATGGTAGCTCAATATTTATCGTTCCATCTGTCTGTCTCTCTTTCACTCTCTTTCCATCTCTCTCTTTTAATCTCTCTTTCTCCTTTTTCTCTATTTACGCTCTCTCTCTTTCACTATCTTTCTTTCACTCTCTCTCCTTTTCACTATCGTTCACACTCTCTCTCTTTCACTCTCTTTCACTCTCTCTCTCTCTTTCATCCTCTCTCTTTCTTACTGTCTCTATCTATCATGATTCTATATACATATCTAACTCTCCATCTCTCTCATTCTACCTATCAATCTTTTGATCGATGTATGACTATAAATTTATCTTCTATAAATTAATACGATCTTTCTCTCTACCCTTTAGATAGACAATGAAATAAATAAAAACTTACCCGATGAAACTGTATCGTCATCTTCAAATTCAGATTCCCAATAGTTATCGGTAGAGTCACCGCCTTCAGCTTTAATGTTAATTCATATAGTTCGTTATCAATTAGCTATACACTGCAAACCTTTGGTTTGATCTGTAGGCTAGTTTATTTTTTGGTTTCGGGCAGATCCTTTTTTTTCATGATTTTATTTTAAACTGGAATACTGTTGTATTGATTCTTTACTTTCGATTTAACACAGAACCCAAATTGCTATTATTATATTAGATAATATATATTTAAAAACTAATGTATTTGTTTTAAAAAGCTTTTATAACTCTATGATACATTTTGAAGTTTGCCCGACATGTAAATATTTATTTTTAAATGTGTTAACAAGACTACACATGTATACAAATGACAATGGCTTATATGGTTTAGAACTGGACGCTACCTAAAACAGATTCGGTATCCTAGATTTAAATATATATTTATATATATATATATATATATATATATATATATATATACAAATATTTACTAGCCTTCTTCTATTAATTCGATGAAATCAGTATTTGTTTGATTGTCTTGGTAGGTAATCCTATTATCTGTTAAATATAAGATAACATCACTCATGTCAATAAGACCTACAGTGGTTAAAAGTCATTAAAAATAAACAACTTATCAGTAGACAAGTTACTGTTGAAATAAGCATGTTTCTTGAATATGTTTAGGATTATATATCTATTCACAATAATAAAACAATTAATATGAACGTTGAAAATAATTGTTAGCTCTAAAATACATGACATAGATTCTGCATTCAACAATTATTATTTTCAAATTTTGATTAAATAAAATACCCTTATTCGATTCTCCATGTTCTAGATGTGAATGATTGATAACAGTTTTTTCTAAATCTTTTGAGTCTGTAAATAAAGAAGGGGTTTAATTTACATATTTTTAAAATTCTAAGAATCTGAACTATTTTTCTATTATATTAAATACTAGCTTTACCCTACAAAGGTCAGGGGTCGGTAACCTGCGGCTCGTGAGCCGCATGCGGCTCTTTCGATGTCAAAATATCATAATATTAAAAAATGAGAAAAATTGCAAATTTTAACTTTTGGCTTTCGACCCCTGGGCTAAGTTATTTTTTGGTTTCGGGCAGATCCAAATTTTTCATGATTGTATTTTAAACTGGAATACTATTTTGTATCAATTCTTTTCTTTCGATTTAACGCAGAGCCCTAATCGCTTTTATATCATATATTTAAATAAAAAAAAAGTTATGATGCGGTAGCGTAAGTTGAATAAAGTTTTCAGATTTATTTAAACTCAATGATGTAAGCACGCATTTCTCAATAACTTTCCCGACTGTAACCCCTCCCCTTCCCCCAAGAGGCAATTTATATCTGCGGGTACCCCTATACATAAGTTAACGATCAAAAGTATTTTTATAATTTAATGCGATCATCCTTCTAATGCAATATTTTGCATTGTTTTCGTACCACTAAAGATGTGATGTGAGGATAGATGCCTATGGCAGCTAGTATGACATCACATTTAGGCTTGAGTAGCTTTCATTATCTAGTTTCTGTTGTATGTTAAACAGGTAAAGCACTTTCACATACATATTTAAATGGAAAGGGCAGTAATACTGACATTGCTGTGTTACTCAATTCTTCAAATTCTTGAAGAACTCTGGTTGACGTTGCAGTCTATTCTTGCTTTCAAAAATTCTGTCCATATCAAGTTCGAATAACTTCTCCTTCATGTTATCAGATCTGCTTTCTTAAACATTATTTTCACAAAAAATGATTTAAATACAATAGTTCTGGGCACTTTTCTTTTCAATTTTAAGAAAATATATAAGGATTTCATCTTCTAGATTCCGCAAATGTAGAATATTTGAGTCTTCACCAAAGCACACAATTGTTAGAAAAATTGCAAGATGTCTTGCAAAATATCTGTTTATCCAATAGATAACTATTTTATGAAAAGCTTGCATATAGTTAAAGTAAACATTTTTTCCTTTAAATCCCAAAAATCGCTCATATATGATGAATGTGTACAACAGAAATGTTCAGGGAAAACCTGGCACTGTCATATAACTTTTATTATTCAGCGGTACATAAGATATTCTCTTTTGTTTTAACAGCTATTTCTTTAGTAGGGTAGATCAGTGGTCTCCAACCGGTACCAGTCAGTGAATCAAATGGTAATTGGCCACTCAAGAAACATTTTTATTTCCTATTTATTTAATGTGGTGTATTTCTCACGGGGTGGAGCTACTTTTTCTGGACGAGATCTTAACCGGGAGATGCATATAAACACACTATTCGTCCCGCGTCGTAAAACGCCTCCTTATCAATCAATATAAACAACACGCTTGCCGTGATCCGTCTTGACACACTATCAAAAACACGCTTGCTGTTATCCATCCCCCTACCCCCCGTCTCGACACTATAGTGTTTTTTTTTCCGGTGTCGCGAGTTGTTGTCTGTGATCGGGAAATTATTGATCATTGTATTGCTTCGAATAAAAAAAATATAGACCTAATTAATTGATACATAAAACAATAGAAAACATTGTTTATTATTAGACTTTTTTAATGTACCTTTTTCTGCAACAACGTCATTTAGATAGCTGGACTTCATTCGCGGTGGAAGATTTGGTGCTGTATAGAATTGAATACATTTTATAGATATTTGTAACAAAGGTGGAAAAAAAATATTCATTATTGAGAAACCAGATATCTTTATAGTTAATTCAAGATAGTTTTCGAAAATATGTTTATTGATGATTATATGACTTTGAATTAAAACCAAAATATAACAATTGATAAATTGATAATAATAGAATAAAAAAATATCTGTTATTTGACATTTTGATTTACCTGTTTCTGCACCAACGTCATTTTGATAGCTGGACTTCATTCGCGGTGGAAGATTTGGTGCTGTATAGAATTGAATACATTTTATAGATATTTGTAACAAAGGTGGAAAAAAAAATATTCATTATTGAGAAACCAGATATCTTTATAGTTAATTCAAGATAGTTTTCGAAAATATGTTTATTGATGATTATATGACTTTGAATTAAAACCAAAATATAACAATTAATAAATTGATAATAATAGAATAAAAAAATGTCTGTTATTTGACATTTTGATTTACCTGTTTCTGCACCAACGTCATTTTGATAGCTGGACTTCATTCGCGGTGGAAGATTTGGTGCTGTATAGAATTGAATACATTTTATAGATATTTGTAACAAAGGTGGAAAAAAAATATTCATTATTGAGAAACCAGATATCTTTATAGTTAATTCAAGATAGTTTTCGAAAATATGTTTATTGATGATTATATGACTTTGAATTAAAACCAAAATATAACAATTAATAAATTGATAATAATAGAATAAAAAAATGTCTGTTATTTGACATTTTGATTTACCTGTTTCTGCACCAACGTCATTTTGATAGCTGGACTTCATTCGCGGTGGAAGATTTGGTGCTGTATAGAATTGAATACATTTTATAGATATTTGTAACAAAGGTGGAAAAAAATAATCATTATTGAGAAACCAGATATCTTTATAGGTAATTCAAGATAGTTTTCGAAAATATGTTTATTGATGATTATATGACTTTGAATTAAAACCAAAATATAACAATTAATAAATTGATAATAATAGAATAAAAAAATGTCTGTTATTTGACATTTTGATTTACCTGTTTCTGCATCATCGTCATTTTGATAGCTGCTCTCCCTTCGCGGTGGGAGATTTGGTGCTGTATAGAAATGAATGAATTTAGTTCATATTGAAAATGTTACTTCTAGATGATTGTATCAAATAAAAAAAAGATTAATACTTCTGCATCGATCTAAAAAGGCATGGTAAATATAGAAATAATGCATATTGGAATGATTTTTTTTTAGTGTGCTAGACACTAAGATGTAATATAGGCCTAACTGGAATACACATAGCGCTAAAAGTTCCTACTAAATTTATTTGACACTATATTGATAGACACGCCTTAAAGACATGCTACTACTGGTCGTAAGTTGCAAGTTCTAGTCCTCAAATATCCAAAGCTGTTTTGCTATAGTGACATACTCATTGAAATATTCGTACAATATTGGTTTTTCTCAACTGTTCGATGCGTGTAGTTTTTCTCCAGCAGGGAAGGTTTGTCAAAATGATAAACAAACCTAATAAACAAAACTTATTAATCTGCTTCGTAAAAAATATTTGAATAGATAAGTGGAGACGCACCATTTGTTTCCGTTTTTGTAAACAAACAAAATGGCTGCTTTAGTATAATGACTTATATAAAATTGTTTGACATGAAATTTTATTACTGATACACTTAAGACACTTAGCTTAAAAAGGAAACTTTATCTGTATCAAACAGTGGATCCAAAGCTAGATGATACTCATAGTTAAAACATTAGTTTCTCGTTGAATAACTAATTAAATGTACGTTTATAAATCCCAGTATGTTAGACTAGTGCCGGAAGTTGATATATTGATGCTACTGATTTGATGTGCAAGTGAAAAAGACACTGCCATAATGGTGTAGCTTCAGTGGCGTAGAGAGGGGTGGGCAAGGGGGGCATTATGCACAGGTACAAACAATATTATATGGTTTTCGATTGGGGGGCTCTAAAAAGGTATAGTGCCCTCATAGAAAAATCATAAATTTGATAGTCAGTGATACATTAATATCAGAGTATCCGTGGCGTTTCAGGTTCATCATGTTAGGGTCCTCTAGTCTGAAGAATTGTAGACTGGTTCGCAAACGTGAGGAAAGATGTTTTTTACATGTGTAAATGATCATTTAACATTTTTTAAAAATAAAAATTCATTTTTTTTAAATACGGTAATATATGTAAGAATGCCTAAAAAATATATTGAAAAGAAACCGCAGTTGGTTTAGTTGATTACACTTCGATCTGCTTTGAAATAGCAAATGTAAAAGTTTATCTATATAAATAAGTTTTGAAAATAATGTTTAAAAAATAAAGGACTGATACTAAATGAATATACATATAGGCTATATATATATATATATATATATATATATATATATATATATGTATACATATATACAGCCCCGTAGCGTAAAAATTCTACAGCAGGGGCCACGCATTCTACAGCAGGGGCCAGGCTATTAGCAGGGGGGGCAGAAAATAAATTATACTAAGTAGAGCAAACAAGTAGAGGGGGGGGCAGACAATACGCAGTGGGGCCTGCTACGAGCCTGTGTATATATAGGCCTATATTTATCTAAAAATTATATTTAGCGAAATCAATCCTCATATACGGAAACTTACAAATAACTATTTTTTCATGGTAAAATGGTTTATAATAGAACTGACATGAATTGAATACTTACGCATAGAAGAATCGTCATTTTCTGTAATTTCTGTAAATGATAATATTTAAATTATACTTTGAATAAACTTACACAGCAAAATAAAAATAGTGTTAACATATTTTTAGTAAATATCTCTCCAAGTTCTAAAAAAAGACAACAAGTTTTGTCAGTTAAAAAATAACTGTAATTGTAATGGCCTATAGCATACATTACTGGAGTCGTCTTTTACATACATACATAAAAAAGTTATACACTATAAGCCTACATATATCTCTATACTTATAAGACGCATTTGCTGTCTGTCTGTCTGTCTGTTCCCTTATAACTCAAGATCCAGACAGCCAAATAACGTGAAATTTGGTACACGTACACATAATTACATGGGGAAGGTTAGATGACATGTTTCGTTTCATCTCGATGGGTAGTTTAATTGTAATAAATTATTTTTATTTTAGTATATTTTACTATATTAAAGTAATCTCGACGGCGCCATAAATAAAACTCTTCTGTGAAGTCATTTCCCGATGATCGAATAGAACTTGCGCGCTAGTGCTGTATCGTGCCTTTGTGCTACAAAGAATTGTTGATGTTTTTTCATGCTTCCCGATTTGTACAGTTTGAGGAAGGTAATTGAATGAAGAAGAATTTTAGAAGACGTGCGAAGCCATAATATATATATATATATATATATATATATATATAGAGAGAGAGAGAGAGAGAGAGAGAGAGGGGGAGAGAGAGAGAGATGGAGGGAGAGAGATAAAGCGAGAGAGAGGGGGTAGGGGGAGAGAGGAAAGGATGGTTGGAGGGAGGAGGGACGGGGAGAGAAGGAGTGATGGAGAGAGAGGGTGATGAGAGAGGGAGGGAGAGAGGGAGAGAGAAAGAGAGGGAAGGAAAAAAAAAGGAAGGGAGGGAGAGAGGGAGTAGGGAGGGAGATAGAGAGGAGGGAGTGGGAGAGAGGGAGGGATAGAGAGATAAAGAGAGAGGGGGCAGGGAGGGAGAGAGAGGAAATTAGGGAGGGAGGAAGGGGGAGGGGAGGGAGAGGGGGAGAGATGCGGGCGGGAGAGATGGAGAGAGGGGGCTGGGAGAGGGAGGGATGGAGAAAGGAAGGGAGGGAGGAGAGAGGGGGTAGGGAGGGAGAGAAAGGGGAGGGAAGGAGAGAGGGAGAGGGGATGAGAGAAATGGGAGGGATGAGAGATAAAGAGTGAGAGGGGGCAGGGAGGGAGAGAGAGGGAAGGAGGAAGGGAGGAACGAGGAGAAAGTGAGGGAGGGGGAAGGACAGGGGGGAGAGAAGGAGGGAGGGAGAGAGGGAAATGGGTGAGTTAGGGAGGGAGGGAGAGTGAGGGAGGGAAAGAGAAAGGGAGAGAGGGGGTAGGGAGGGAGTGAGAGGGGGAGGGAGAGAGAGAGAGGAAGGGAGAGAGGGGGGTAGGGAGAAAACAGAAGGTAAACTGAAAACCTTATTTTAAACCCGGGCAAAGCCGGGTACTTGCAGCTAGTATATATATATATATATATATATATATATATGCTATAACATATAAATTATAAACTTATGTATATACCATGTTACTTTTAACAGGAACTTATAGTGGTTGTAATATTAACAACGCAATCATAAACAACTGAAAGTCGTCCACAAAACTTAAGCTCACTATATGACGCTACTGGTCATTGACAGACCTTTGCTTCCTTGTCGGCAAGGAGTATGTTCATTAGAAACACCCAGGATATTATAGTCCTTTACTCCATTGCCGAACACCAAACCCTCATTACTTTAAAGATTTCGTTCCCCGGACCCACCAACCTCCCATCATACCACCTTAAATTTAGCCTGACCAAACCCTCGTCCATCCCAAAACAATAAATAATTGATTTATTAAAAAAGAAAATCTTTGTATGGTACCAGTGAGTAACAACAAACTAGCAAAAAGTGAATGCGGATCGGCGTAGCTTAGCGCAAAAATCAATAAGATCGAACTGTAAAAAAAGAAAGAGTAAAATGGCTCCAGTTGACGCTCGACAGACACTGTTATACTGCTGCGTTGACGTAAATCGGTCTATGTTAGCGTATTGAAGCCGCCAACGAAACTTATTGAAATTGGGGTAATAAATAAATATCATGGCGGTAGTTGTCATCCGTTTTTAACTCTACCGTTAGAATTACGAAATAAAGCCTCCTAAACGTTTTTATGTAAGCTGAATGTGATGGGGCTATACAATTTTAGCCTCTTATCTACAAGGAAAGTTCAAGAAAATGCTAAATGAGTCAGGGCATTGGGTTTTTATTAGAGCTGCTGTTCGATTAAAAAAATTGATCGCAATTAACGCATGATTAAAATTTTTAATCGCAAATTAACGCACTTTTTTATCGACATAATAAAACACATTTTAGCATAAAATTGGTATAATAAGCAATTCAGATTAATTTACGAAAGAGGTGTAATTAATTGTAACAGATTTATTAAGCATCAGCACAATTGTCTGTTGAATTAGTTATTGAGGCCAGTTTATTGACATGTATCAATCACGTCAAGTGATGCGAGTTATTTTTTTTTAATCAACAACATTGCCAAACAAGTGTTTTTCGCGTACCATAGCTTCTGAGATAATGACGTATTTCAACCCCTCTCCCCTCTATCCCTGTCATATTTTGCTACACTTTGCCCCCACGTATGTCTTGTTTACCCAACCCTCCACTACCGTACCTACCCCTTCATTTCCCATTCCAAAACAAAATACACACGTCATTTATATCTCATATGTGCCTTTTCCTTCATAAAATAATAGTAGCCTGTAGCCAGAAAGTACTTACTTGCTCACTTATTATTAACGCGTTTTTTTTTAAATCCCCCCCCCTTTCCCACCCTGTTAGATTTTTGACACTCTTAGCAGCTTCTCTCCCCCACAAAGATGACGTTACTACCAACCGTACCGTACCCCCCTCTGTCCCATTTTTCCAAATCATGGCACCTGTCAATCAACCAGATGTTCACTAATGGTATCATTGAGTGTCATAAATATTATTAAGAAAAGACACTCCTATTGTTTCAAGGTCATGTGGCTGCTATGATTTTATGTAAGCGTGACAGTTTTTGTATTCGGTGGATTTTTTTTTTCTTTTTTTTTAAATCTTGTCTGATCTAGTTATGGTTATAGAATTGGATTATTTACTGATTACTGAAATGACAACATTTGGCTAAAATTTAACGCATTTATGTGTTTGCGTTAAAAATGTAATCGCATATGTTTAACGCATTAATTACGCTTTAATTGCAGTTAAAAAGCAGCCCGATATAAACTATTAAATTTAGCTCAGTGTCACAATAATTCTGAAAAATACAACCACTGTCTCGTGTACAGTCTAGACCTTGATTGACAGGTGTCATGTATATGAAACTATTAGTGCAGCTGTTGCAAACGTGACCGGCCTAATGCTGTATTATCAAAATGCTATAAAAAATTTGCGCAAAAATTGATGATACAAAATGTCCAGCATCTCGTTATTTTGATCTAGTTTTAACCTGGCTCATTATACACTTAATTTTTTTTTACCTTCAAGTTGACTTCAATAATACACTACAGTATATAATGTAAACTAGTAAATGAAACTTTTCTCTTTTTACATCGACCGGGAATGGAGCAGGAGGTTTACTTGTCGAAGGGCTATATAACAAAAACATCTTCATTTATATTACAAGTGGGGATTTTGTCGACATTTCTGAGGTAGAGGGTGTATGCGGATTGCAACAGGGTAGGGTGATAGATCTACTTAATAAGTGAACAAACCTTAACTTCAAATTTGTTGAGTGAAATACTGTTATTTATCGATTTCTTGAACTTGCAATTCTTTGGTCAAATTAACGCATTTAGGTGTTGCGTTAAAAATTTTAATCGCAAATTTTTTTTGACGCGTTAATCGCAAATTAACGCAGTTTAATCAGCAGCCCTAGTTTTTATCCTATATACATATAAATACACGCATACACACACACACACACACACACACTATATATACAGAGTGGGCCAATAAAAATGAAAACATTGCGTGGACGGTAATATAATTATATCAAAGTTTATTTAGCTGTACGCTTAGAAAAATTTGTTGATAAGCAGGTAGGACACACTGAACATGATTTCTGATTGGCTAAATAATTTGCAAACAAAATTACATGAAACAATACAATTAATTAAATTATATTTCAAAAAAATTCGTATGTTATATGATTTTCCCACTTTTTTGCCCACCACACACACACACACACACATATATATATATATATATATATATATATATATATATATATATTAGGGTGAGTCATTTAATTTTTTTTTCTTGAGACATCATGGAAAAGTTGCATAATGTACTAAGTATTCAATAAGTAATTTGCAAAAAAAAAAATCTTAAGTCGTCTACATGCTGCAACTTTTAGTTCTGTCTTACCCTACAGTGACTGTCTAGTAAAAACGCCTATTTTGTATATTTCCTTATAATTTATCCTTTAAATTGTGACCAACTGATTTTTAAACTTTGCATTTTGATGTGATTCAGATCTCTAGTATTCAACAACAGTGAATTTAAAGTCAACAATAAATGGAATATATTGTACATTTACTAATTTAGATTCATATCTCAACTTATTCATCTATACGTGTACGACATGATTGTATTTGAACAGCAACATATATTTGAACATTGAACATGACCACAATAAGTTCAGCTGAACACTCGATATTTGGTAACCCACAGCTAATGCCTAAAAGTCAGTTGCCCACTTCTGCTGACGTTTTTCATGCGTATGATTATCAGCTGAAATTCGGAGAATGTTCATCGGTGCGTGGAAGATCTTCATTAATTGGCAAAGAAGTGAAGGAGATCTACGATATTGCTGGTATACCTACTATGGAAAACAATAGTGTAGTGAAGCGTGTTGAGAGGCTTGTTGCTAAAGTAAAGGAACTCAACAAATACTCTACATCAAAAAAAAAATCGTCAACAACTTTTGAAGAAACCTTTTACATTTTGCAAAGTGTATTTCATATATGTTGTTGCAAGTGTTATGATTCTGGTACACGAGAAAGATCGCTATGTACTTGTCCGGGCTAGAATGGAATATTTTGGCATATCAAAAATCAACACGGAAAATGTATATAGGGAATATTGACAAAGAAATGACAATGAAGTTGCAGAATAAAGTTGATAGAAGTAAGAGACAGAAATGCACAGAGACCATGAACGATGTGGAGATGGATAATGAATTAAATTTTTGTCGTTGTGCTTCTTCTGATGTAAGCGGCATGCACGATGACTACGATGATAATGATAATGATGACGTTGTACGTAATGATGATAATGACAATATGATGACAAGCAGTAACGAGGAAATGAAAGCAGTACGAAATACTTTACAATATCCTGAATTGTGTAGATCTCTGGACAGGGGTAAAGTTATTAGCAGCGATGCCTGCCTAATTGTCAACTCTATGTTGAAAGATCTAAATTCTCTGACTGCAGAATCATACGTAGATCCACCAAAACGTCACAAACAGAGAAAAGTTTGGAGACAGAAAGAAATAAACAGACATTCGATGATATAAGACGATTTAAATGTATGGGATTTGATGGCAAGCAGGATGTAACAGTGGTTAGGACAGGTACAGGATGTAACAGGAGATCTATTAAAGAACAACATTATGTCGTTGTCTCCTATCCTGGTGGACAGTACATAGATCATGTTGTGCCGGACAGTAGCAAACCAAGTGATATTGCCAAAGAACTTCTGTCAGTTATCACACACACCGTATCCATGGAAACCTTGCCAGCAATAGTTTGTGATGGTACAGTCATTAACACTGGTATGACGAATGGAGTGATTCCAGAGGTAGAACGACATTTGTTACATACAAATGAACTTCCTCTACGGAAATACATTTCTGTGGTTGACGGCGAACGCACAACAGATCCAAATACGTCAACCTGTAAAATCATGAGTTCCTTAGACTTTGATCCCAAAGATTTACCTCTCACGAATTTCAATACAGTCCCAGGAAAAGTTGTTGAAATTGCTGTTGACGTGAAGAAAGATCTTAGTACTGATCAAAGTTATCTAATACGAAGTTGCTTAGCAGTTCAGAACGGAATCAATGGAACTTCAAAATTGTATGCCAGGAAATCTTAACCATGCAAGATGGTTAACAACGGCTAACCGAATCCTACGATTATATATGTCTTCATCCAATTGTACATCGTCTTTATTCAGAATTGTCAGATTCATTGTAAACGTTTACGCACCTTCATGGTTTTATATAAAGTTTCATTCAGAATGTTACGATGGTGCTCAGAATTTTTTCCATTTTATGAAACTATGTTTTGAACTGGGTCCCGATGATTGGGCAATCGTGAAGCAAGTTTTACAGAACAATGCTTACTTCGCCCACCCTGTGAACACACTCCTTGCCGGTATTCTTGATGAAAATCAATCTGTTAAAAAATCGTACATGGGAAGATAATTCATGCACGAATACATCCCCAGAATATCATTCGACTTTTTGATAAACAGTCAATCGATTTGAATCCATCTGCATCGTCATACATGGATATGATTTCTTGGGATACAACAACAGTGACCCCACCTCGACTCCTATCAATGGTTTCAAATGACAACCTAGACAACTTCTCTGCTTTGTCAGTACGTGGTATGTCATTCTCAGCCCGTTGAACGACTTGTGCGAGACGTATCAGCAACCACTTCTAGGGTTATTGGACATACCGCACGTCATGGAATGGTGTTGCAGTGTAAACGATCCAGGGATCAGTTACCTTATATCCAGTTTCTTGTGAAGTGAGAACTATTGCATGATTTTACATTATGTTGTCTTTTCCTTGTTACTATGGGATTATAAACTTTAAATTTGCAGGTGGTAGACATAGTTTGTTTGGAAAAATTGTTTTTTAACCCTTGATCTGGATGCTATGGGGCTTCGTTCTACACATGTCTCAGATATGCAACTGAAAAAAAATATGACTCACCCTAATATATATATATATATATATATATGTATATATATATATTTATATATATATACATATAATTATATATATATATTGATGGGTAACATCAGTACTTTTGACAAAATAAGAATCATTATTTTAAAAATTTATTTTGATTAGGAAAAAATAATAAAAAAAAGATGCATATTTTGTTTTCTCTGGTATTTACTCATAGAACTGTTCTTTGATTTTAGCACTTCCAGATATTCATAAAACCTATATCAACATTTTTATACATATATTGAGAGATATGTATTTTTCTAAGGCTGTAATTTTGTGCAACTGATAAAAAAAAAGAAAGATGATACCATTACATGGAAAGAAAATAAAATATATGTTTTTCTTTCATAATTGATTTACACATACCTGTATATGTTGAGTCAAATGGTAATAGTAAGCAAAGTACTTTGGGTTCTGCTATTGGTTAGAAACGGAAGGATATTTTTTTATTATTCATTATGCTCATTTCTTAACCATAAATTATATTGTTTAGTGCGATTTAAAAAAAAAAACATTTTATAGGTTCAGATGAAACATTTTCCCCACTTTATTAGTATTGATATCAATTAGCATCAATGTTAAATGTTTGAAATAAAAGTTGTTTAATTAGAGAAGATCAGCTTTAGATAGTCATAAGGATAAATTTAATATTAACGCGTTGACTTCACACAGCCAATACTCGAAAATACTAGTCGCAAGAATACGTTTAAAAATAATTAAATTGGGCCTGAAAATTGCTTTGAACATGTAAGTTTATTTTCAATAAAATATTAGCACACTATCAACCTGTTTCCGGAACACGTTTTCCATTGTTTGCACCCTTTTCCTTTTTACCGCTTCCAATTTTAGGGCTCAAAGCAGAATCTTTTTTATCTGTAGAACATTAAAAAAAGCTTTGATTTTAAAAAAAAATCTACATACATAGAAGAAAAAAAATTGTTATATAAATAACAAAAAATACTGGTGTTGTATTACGTAAGAGCAGCAGAAAAAATATTATGAATGGTATAGTATTGAATCGTGGCCATGAATTTTTCAATGTAAATGGATTATTAAATTATGTGCTTGTATTGAAACTACGCCTGTGCTGCTGTGATTTACTTTTATAGCATTTTACATAATGTTTTATACAAAATTTGTCATTTATAAATACATTTATCTTATTTAAAATAAATAATAACTGGGGTGGCATTTTAGCGACTGGAATGGTTTTATGTGCTTTCAGTTAATTTCAGTTAAAAAAATTGATTTGAGATTCGAGCCAACTGACGTTCGAACAAAATTACGTTACGTAAGCTATTCATGTAAATCTTACAATATGCCTCCATCAAATTTTTTTCTATAATAGCCTTATAATTTACTGCTTATTCTACCCTGCTCAAGACTAAATAGATGCATAACAATGCCTTTGGTACCACCTATCCATTGTCGGACAAACCTAGTAACAGAAGAAGCAATAGCTACTAGACCACATCTACTATAGTGTATTTTTGCATACACATTTTGGGTATTATCCAACTGAAAACATGGGCCTTCTGGCTACATTTGCCGATGACTCCCATCTTGCTTAATCAGTCCCTGGTACTTTATATCAAATTTTGTCACGCTCACAAAATTCATTATTCAAACGCCCGCTTTATAGTTGAATTTTTATAAAATATTAATGATGATTCAGTTCTAACCGTAGTAAAGTAGTAAAAGTTCCCTTAGCCCTAACTGGCCATCGGGGCAAATGAAGTGAAGAATGTATCTGTTTCTATAACCTCGGCATATGAAGGGATTGTGTGGTTATCACAACGCCCAGCTGCCTTTACTACCCCAACTTAAGTCAGGTACCTATTTAAAGCTGGGCGGATCTGTGGGACGAGTTTGCACTAAATTTCACCTGGAATAACTCCATTGGCTTTACCGAGGATCGAACCGATGATCTTCAGGTCGACAGTCGGGTAACTACAGCTCTCGTCCATCCGTCCCACCTAACCGTAGTATTAAATCATTTTTTACTGCGATTGCGCGTTTTTGGGTTAAAAAAAATATAAGAATAATTGATTAAACTTTCATAATGGTATTTTTTTTTCTTTGGTTCAGAATGAAAACTTCAGATCAGATATTTTAATTTTATAAAACGAAAGGAGCATACATTTACACTTTAAATTCTATTTTTAAAATTATCATTTAGTACATGTAATTTTTTGTTCAAGAATAACATGTTTAACTTTATGTCATTCTGTTGATGAATAAATGTAATAAAAGTTCCGGAAATTTGAAAATTAATACGTTGGCAAAAGTAAGAGGAAAAAAGTTTTAAAAAGTTTAAATTTTTTTTTTACATGTTATATTCTAACGTTTGAAAAATTTGTTGTAAATAGTACTTTAAATACTTTTCTAAAGCTTATATTTGGATATTAATTTTACTAAAAAATCTCAAACTTGGTGGCAAATAGTATTTATTAACTTTTCTTTTACTTTCAAAGTGATTTATTATAATCAAAAAATGTAATTAATGTTTTATTTTATTTCAAAGAAGTAAAACATGTCATCTTTAATTTGACATTCTATAAATCGAAATACACCAAATACAACCATATTTAAAAAAAAAAACAACTATTGATATATCATACTTTTTCCTCTTCTCTGTTTGACACCAATAACATTTTGCATTGAGGCAGTACTGGGTACAACTTTTGAACATCCACATAAATTATGGTATGAAAAAATGTAGGTATTATAAACGGGTAGCCTATTAATAACTATCAATTAGAATTACTGAGATCAAACCAAGTAGGCTATAAGTAATAATTTATAAGATCTTTTTTTATTTTTAATAAGTCATGTTAATTAGTAAAAATTATACATATTTTTGAAAACTTATCTATTAAAAAAAAAAAAGGAAATTATCTCTCTCTTTATATTTTGAAAATCTTACCTGACTTGAGGTATGTGTCATCACTATTGAGTTCTTTGTATGAAGAAAGAAAATAGATGTATTAAAACATTTAAAACATTTTAAAAATAGAAGGAATTTTCGTAAAAAAAATTAAGATACAACGATATATGATTGACTTATATTTTTACAGAAGGAAAAAAAAAAAAAAATATTTCTTATTACATGTCGAATTCATACCGTATATTTTAATACATTTTAGACAGACTATTATTGAAATGTTTTTTTATCGTTAGATTTAGAACTTTATATTAAATTTTTTTTTTAGATCCATATAAATTTATTTTATATATGAAAATGTATCTATGTTATAATACTACCTTGTAAAGAATTAGTCACTATCTTTTAGCCCTGACTACTTCTTAACCCTTATCAATAAACAAAACTTCAGTATTTATTCGGGTAACTAACCCTTAGTACTACCTATTTTGTATTAGAAAATGGTGGATTACTTATATCAGGGGTGGGCAAACTACGGCCCGCGAGACGCATGCGGCCCGCCAGAGTATATTATGCGGCCCGTATTCATGTACATGTTTCGATCTTACGTCGATGTTTATTTTCTTTGTTTAGAGTTTTCGCTATATTTTCTAAATTGTATTTAGACTATTTCATTTGAATAGTGGGATATTAAATTAGTTCCATCGTCTTCATAATTATTATGACAGGCAGCGCTGTTTTTCTAAAAAAAAAAAAAATAATAAAATAAAGATACTGGAACTCCTATCTGAAAAAAATATGAAGTACTAAAACCAAACAATCCAGGCAGTAGTATACTAATGCTGAAAACTGTACGGAAAATAAGATGCCGGAACGCCGTTCCAAAACGTTCGCCAGAAAAAAAAACACTGATGACAGGTAACAAAAAACTTTTGTTGAAATAATTATGAATAGTAAAGCCTTATTACCAAATTAGCAAATGATATAGTTCGTATTTCAAAATGTAATGTGCATGAGTAATAAAGCATGAAAGTGAAATAAAGTGACAAATACATGGTTATTATCATTAGCACATATTTTTATACGTTGTAGATTGTAATTGAAGTAGACAAAATATATAAGCGGCCCACCGATAAATTCAAATTTCAATGTGGCCCTCCGTAGAAAAAGTTTGCCCACCCCTGATTTATATTATATAATTGAAACATATTATATTAACTTTGAAGTAGTATAATTTCATGTTGAGCATTATTTGCACATTTTGTACATTTACTTGATAAGGAAGCAGTGTTTTACAATTTATAATAAAATAAAACCAGATTAAAATGAAAATTAAAAAAAAAACATAAAATTTTTATAGGCACATCTTTTTAATGACACTGATTTATTTAATTATGTAATCGTAATAATATTTATTCCAGTATAATGCATTTAGTCACGCTTTAAATTTTAGTATATGCATGATCAAAGGATTTTAATTCAATATATATTTTTTTTATAATTAGTTCAATTGTACATACTATTTGCACTCTTATGAACAGGAATTATGTCTTATTTATGTACCATAATGAAAAATGAATCTTCTTATTGTTACAACTCTTTAAAATTCTGTTTATAAAATCAAAACATAACACAGGCCGGCGTGGATTCCAAGAGTATTTACTAACATCTATAAAAACAACAACAACGGCAACATGGCCACTCTCTTGCCGGCTTCTTACGTCACTGTCACTACTGCGTCATCGCGTTCACACCGTAGACTGTACGGTGCGCACTGAAAGGGTCGTAACACTGCCCCCCTCTTAAATCTGTCCGTCCCGGACAGGTCAATTCTCACAACAGTATCTGTACAGTCTGTCCACATGAACCAGAGCTCTGTTCTCAGCGTGACCGTTGATGCTAGCTAGGAGCATGTCTTTTGTCAGGCTGTGGAGGTTGATAATCCCCGTGGTGGGGCGGGGAGGATCGTGTTCGTCCCCATAGAAATCTGGCTGTTCACCAGGTAGGTTTTCTCGCAGGTGCAGGCGTTCGGGATACTGACCTCCATTGATGAGGCCCAACAAAATCAAACTCTTGTTGTTGAAGAATAACATGACGATGACGAAACACACGTTGTAGCAGTAACGAAATGTTTTGCGTTTGACAGAGCTAGGATGAATGTATACTGAACTGACCAGATTAAAGTCAATGGTCAGGTTCATCTCTGTCCTGCCTCGTTCTCCTCTGTTCCGATGCACTCTGCTGGTCTCCTCGCTCCTCTCTACCTTTCGTCTCTGCTCCCCAGGTGGCTCATATCGGTTCACCAGTGTCTCAGGTGGCTCTTCATGGGTCACCAACTCCTTAGGTGGCTCATCACAGGTCACCAACGTATCAGGTGGTTCTTCAAAATTCACCAACGTCTCAGGTGGCTCATCACCGGTCACCAACGTCTCAGGTGGCTCATCACAGGTCACCAACGTCTCAGGTGGCTCATCGCAGGTCACCAACGTCTCAGGTGGCTCATCGCAGGTCACCAACGTCTCAGGTGGCTCTTCACAGGTCACCAAATATTTCTTGTTATCGAAGCGCGGCAGATTGTGCACGAAATTAAGACCTATATGGGTCTTGCCGTTGCAGTGCCAAACGTTGGCACTAGCATCAGCTCCATGCATTCGTGGCTTTTGTTTAGTTGTGGTTTATTGTTCTTGACGTTGTTTTTATCAGACTCTGTTAAGTTGTCTGGATATTCAAGGTAACCAGGGCAGCGGTTGCAACAAGCTTTCAGACATTCTGCAGACCGATCATTCTCACAGGGGCTCAGATCGCTGGGCGGCTCTTCTTGGATTAGTTCCTTCTCGTGCGCTACGTTTTGGATGACCACATCATCAGGTATCACGTCGTGGATGACCACATTCTCAAGTATCACTTCCTGGATGACCACATCCTCAGGTACCACTTTCTGGATGACCACATCCTCAGTTACCACTTCCTGGATGACCACATCCTCAGGTACCACTTCATGTATGACCACATCCTCAGGTACCACTTCATGGATGACCACATCCTCAGGTACCACTTCATGGATGACCACATCCTAAGATAAAAGTGGCCGCATGTCTAAGTCTGCTTCAATGATTAACTTTGTCTGTCTCTGAGTCATGTTTTCTTTTGTTGTCGTTTCATTCACTACTTTCTCTTTTGGTAATTCAATCTTTGCTTTCTCGGTGTCACCTTTAAAACCTTTCTTAATGTCCTCTATTTCACTTTTTAATGTTAAATGAAATTCTTTCATTTCATTCCGGCCTTCTTTTATTTCTTTTCTGAACTGCCCGATTTCCGTGGTAAAAACGTGGCTCTCCGGGTCCATTCCCTCATCAATAAGAGCTTCATGAAGTCTATTAAACAGTTGTTGTTTGTTGCCGTTAGTTGGAAGGTCCCTTTCTTCTAATTCTTCCTTTAACTCTCTAACTAAAAGTTTGTTTAATTTCTTACCGAACATTGTAAGACTGTCCCGCTTCTGACACCAATGTAACAACTCTTTAAAATTCTGTTTATAAAATCAAAACATAACACAGACCGGCGTGGGTTCCAAGAGTATTTACTAATATCTATAAAAACAACAACAACGGCAACATGGCCACTCTCTTGCCGGCTTCTTACGTCACTGTCACTACTGCGTCATCGCGTTCACTCCGTAGACTGTACGGTGCGCACCGAGTGGGTCGTAACAATATATATACATATTACTAAAACGTTATATGCTTCAAAATTCGACACAATTTTAATTTATGGATATTAAATAATAGAGTGAAGGACCGATTAGTTATTATATCGAATTTACAGAGATTACTTGCCATTAGGCCCACTATATTGCTGATTTTCACCTTCTATTTCAACAGTAGCGACTGCAATAAGACACATAAAATAAAGAAAGATAAATATATGTTTAAGTCATTAAAAAAATTATACTTTGTTTAAGCTACTCTTTTAAATATCAAAAGTTGGAAATATTAATTAACTTCTTACTGTCTGATATTGGATTGTCAATGCTAAAATTTTCATTTCTTCTGAAAACTGTTGAGTAAATAAAAAATATTTGAACTAAACCTCTTAAAATTAATGGCACACATGTCATTATATGTCTATTATTATTAGCGGAATGCCTTTTCAACTGAGCCAATTTCTCTAAAAACAAATTTTGAAAAATAAATCTGATCAATATACAAAAAGAGTTAAAAGACAGAAAAAGAGTCATATTGCTCCAGTGTGATAAAGCTTACCTAATAGGTGATAAAGATATTGCAGCTTTAATTAGTGAAATGTGCAAATAAAAATCTGCATATAAAGATTTATTAAAAATACAATTTAATGCAAATGAAATTTTTCTTTGTTTAATATCTTTAATTTCCAGTCTCATAGGGAAATACAGAATATACTATCTTCATTTGTATTGCTAATAAAATAGTTGTTTTTAATAAGTTATGGTTAATACATTGGTCATACCGTAACTTTTAGAGCTCGGAACCTTACATATTTTCACATTTGATATATATATATATATATATATATATATATATATATACTTATAAGACGCATTTGCTGTCTGTCTGTCTGTCTGTTCCCTTATAACTCAAGATCCAGACAACCAAATAACGTGAAATTTGTAAAACATACACATAATTACATGGGGAAGGTCATGGAACAGGTTTCGTTTCATCTCAATGGGTAGTTTAATTGTAATTAATTATTTTAGTATTTTAGTTTATTATTGATAATAGGAAAGCCATGGCATTTCCCGATGATACATTTTCAATTTCCTGTTGATACATTTTTAAAAGAGGGGTAACTTCCGGAAACTCCAATTGTAAACATGATGAAATCAATAGTCATATCTATTTACCTATCGTTTTATGTATTCAGAAGATTAAAAGGTGCACTTTAATAAACCGAAATGCGTTAACTAAAATGTTTCTGTGACATTATTACTATTATTAATACAATCTCAATGGGTAGTTTAATTGTAATTAATTATTTTAGTATTTTACTACATTAAAGTATTCACGTTATGGGAACGCCATCACTATAAAAAAAATCCCCTGTGACGTCATTTCACGATGATGAACTTGCGCGCGGGTGCTTCAAATGTTATTGTATTCAAATTGTATCAATGCACAGGGCATTCCCTGTATTCGCGCACCAAGTGAATGTGTCATTGAACGGACGGAGAAAAAAGGGTTAGCTACGGAAAAAAAAAATATATTGTTGTTTTTTTTTCATGCTGCAAGTACCCGGCTTTGCCCGGGTTTAAAATAAGGTTTTCTGTTTATTTAAGAAGCGTAATTTAACGTTGAATCGTACAGAGAGAGGGAGGAGGGAGAGAGATAAAGAGAGAGGGGACAGGGAGGGAGAGAGAAGGAGGGAGGTAGGGGAGGGAGAGAGGGGGAGAGAAGGAGGGAATGAAAGTGAGGGCGAGAGGTGGTAGGGGGGGAGTCACAGGGGAAGGGAGGGTGGGAGAGAGAGAGGGGGTAGGGAGAAAACAGAAAACCTAATTTTAAACCCGGGCAAAGCCGGGTACTTGCAACTAGTATACTTATAAGACGCATTTGCTGTCTGTCTGTCTGTTTTCTTATAACTCATGATCCAGACAACCAAAATAACGTGAAATTTGGTACACGTACACATAATTACATGGGGAAGGTTATGGGACAGGTTTCGTTTTATCTCGATGGGTAGTTTAATTGTAATTAATTATTTTTTTTAGTATTTTATTATATTAAAGTAATCTCGACGGCGCCATAAATAAAACTCCTCTGTGACGTCAATTCCCGATGATACATTTTACATTTTTAAATTTTCCTACTAATAAAGTCGAAGAGAACTTGCGCGCTAGTTCTGTATCGTGCCTTTATGCTGCAAAGAATTGGTGATGTTTTTTTTTAATGCTCCCGATTTGTACAGTTTGAGGAAGGTAAAGGAATGAAGAAGGATTTTAGAAGAAGTGTGAAGCCATAATAATTAGTATATATATATATATATATATATATATATATATATATATAGAGAGAGAGAGAGAGAGAGAGAGAAAGTGAGAGAGAGGGAAGGAGAGAGAGATAAAGAGAGAGAGAGAGAGGGGGGGCAAGGGGAGAGAGGAAAGGAGGGTTGGAGGGAGGGAGGGAGGGGGGGAGGAAGTGGGAGAGAGGGAGGGGGAGAGAGTGAGAGGGAGAGAGGGAGAGAAGGAGTGAGGAATAGAGAGGGAGATGAGAGAGGGAGGAAGAGAGGGAGAGAGAAAGGGAGGGAAGGAAAGAGAAAGGAAGGGAGGGTAAGTGGGGGTAGGAAGGGAGATAGAGGAGAGGAAAAGAGAGAGAGAAAGTGGGAGAGAGAGAGAGGAATAGATAAAGCGATTTCCCGCTTTTTGAAAGTTCAGAGAAAAGTAGAAGACAGACTGTCTGTAGTTTTTGTTCGTTATCCGAATATTGTTCGTTGTGCGAACACAAAAATCTATCTTGAATGTGTTCGTTGTCCGATTTGTTCACTATCCAAACAGTTCTTTAACCGAATACCCACTGTATATATATATATATATATATATATATATATATATATATATATATATATGAGCTGCTGTTAGATTCATTTCTTTTATCTCAGTTAAGGAACAGTTAAATCAAATTCATCGAAATTAACACAATTTTAATCCACAAACTTTAATTAATGTAATATTTGTATTAAAATAAGATTCACGTCATTAGTATATTCCAGTTGCAGTTAGAGCTGCAATCAACTCTTCGGTGAGCCTTGTTCTGCTCCCAAAGAGTAGTTTTCTATTATTTTATTACTTTTGTTCACTAATTATTGTTAAATTTACTATTTCATGGCTCTTTATTTTATTTATACAATGTAAAAAGTCACACTGCGACCATATATGTTCTATAAAATAAAGAGTCAGTTAATTCATTTTCCTTCTTAAAAAAATAAATAACCTAGCGTGAAAGTGGTCACTTCCTTAATAATAAATGAGTTTTTTTTCTTTCTTGTTTTTACCATTTTCTCATACCCGGTCACATTTATGACACACTTCGCAACATTTCTCCCCACAAAATCTTATAACTTATCGCTATCCTCACAATTATACCACATATGTCCCAAAAAGAAAGTTTACACGATGTTCCATCGCTTCAAACCCAGAAGACCTCTAAATCATTCTAGGCAATTTTACAGCTGTTTTATTTAATTATATCTTTCAGGGTCATAAAATAGAATTAAGAACTTAAAATCCTTTAGTTTCAAGGTCATATAGCTTCTATGATCTTGTATATTCGTGACAGTTCCTGCATTCACCAAAATAATGCAAATATTAGCCATTTGTACAGTAAAAAATTGTGTTACTTCAATGTAATTTTTTAAATAATAAAATATGGTACTTGTTAAGGTTATAGTCCCTCCAATACCAGAAATAACCCTAAAATTTGGTTCCCCTCCCCTCCCCCTATAGCATTAACTTGAATTGTGCCCTGCACAGCTAGGGAGTGCGATTTCTAAACAATTCTTATACTTAAATTTGGTGATGGGAGTCTGATGGGACTATAGTATTTATCATTATTTTTGTTTTACTGGTTCTCTGCTGTATTCTAATTTCAGCTAACTGTGCGAGGCAAACGGTTTGGTTTTATGTAAAACTGCATTAAGTATTATTAAAAGTAATTTGATTTTTTTTACTAATGCTGATTAGCCCCAATATAAATGAATTATTATTTTATAATGCGTAAATTATGTAACTTAATGTAACCTGCAAAGCCTTTGCATAGAATTATATTCCCTTAGCTTTGTTTCAGCCTTCAAGATTATTTTTGATTTCGGATTTCATGATTTTTTACAATTTAAAGATGAAATATGCTATAGAAATAAAACAACACCAACTAAAAAAAGCCAACAAATATATAACTGGAATTTTTTTTTACATTTTGGCCTTTTGGTTTCATGTTTGAAAATCGCAAACACAATTCAAAACTATAGAATTAAAAAAAAATATCAGATCAAGATGCCGGCAAGACGCCATTTAGAATACTTGATTTCTACTTTCGATATAACGCAGACGCGAGATCGTTATTATTATATTAGATTTGAAAATGAGTCTTATCTATATGTGTTCATACCATCAGGGTAGCGTGGTCTTTGTGGCATCGCTTCCCTGTCAGCTCTATTTCGTATAGCCAAATCTGTTCTAATATCATGTAGAGCATTCTTTGCTGAAGAGATGAAACAATTAGTTATCTATCTAAATATTATGAGGGACCTTCATTCTATTTAAAAAAAATATACACATCTATCTATCTATGTATCTATCTATGTATCTATCTATGTATCTATCTATCTATCTATCTATCTATCTATCTATCTATTTCTCTATAAATATTATATTACATACTATATTCCACACAATGAAGTTAATTAATTACATTTACGATGTCTAAGGATGAAGAGTATAATTGAAATTGTCAACACCAAAGCAAGTAGCCCAACTGTTACGGACAAACCTATCACCGCACTTGGGTCCTTAGATTCTTCTTCTGTATAGAAATCAATGGCTGATATTTTACTCATAAAAATTTAAAGAAAACTGCAAATCATAATTTAAAATGAGATTTAATGATAAAAAATAAACAAGTAAAACTTCGCTTAATCTAGGTTTATAAAGGAGATTTTTAAAATGAGTCCGATCCATCAGATTTAGCACTAGATGCATACTTGAAGTTAAGGATTCAAATTGAGGCAAGTTTATTTTAATAATCTTCCAATGAAAAAAAATTGTTACCGTACTTAATTTATTTTTTAATAGCTTTATACTGCAAAACTTGTTATTGAGAAAGGCCTTAGTTACTCTTTGAGATTATCATCAAAAGGTCAATAACATCACAAGGGTCTATTTATTTTATAATGTTCTGAACGAAAATAAGAAAATTTTGAGTTTTTTTTTTCTTTCCGTTTTATTACTTAAAGGATTAAATATGAAAAAAAAACAAACAAAACAAATACACAATAAAGCCATTATTGACACTCTTAATTTGACTTTTTTATAATTAAAATGAAAATTGCTATATTATTTTTTAGCTTACACTTAGTCATAAAGTAATTGTTAGTGTCCTAGTCTTACATTGTAATTACAAAATATAAAATAGTATTTAATATAAAATAATATGATAACCGAGATATTCATTCATATAACTTATATTTCGTAAACTTTTTTATTAGACCAACTTTAAAAAAGAATTCTATTAAAGAAAATAATACGATGAAAGCAACTATTAATATTATTTGAAGAAATTTCGATTATGACAATTGTTTTCGTGTTAATATTATCGAGTTTAAACTGATACCAGATGTAAAGACAATAATAATTTGTTTGATAATTATATATATGTTACCGGCAAAGTGTGAAATGCCGGAATTCTATAGAATACCTAGGCAATATATAGAATGCCTGGTGGTTTTAGGCAAAGTATAAAATTTTTTAATTGTGCATACTTTTCCTAGGCATTCTATACAATGCCTAGGCATTTATAGAATGACTAGTGTCGTTTAGACAAAGTATCAGAAAAGAACAACAAAAGCCTTTATTGATAAAAACGTATTTAAATATGGATTGAATGCAAAATAAAACATATGATGTTCATACCGGAAAAAAACGACAGCAGAGCTGAGATTGAAGTATTTGCTTCAGTAGGTAAGACTGGATTCACACTTAGAATTGTACTGTACTTAATTTTCTTCTTTAACACAAAACACTTCGCATTTTGGTACTTTGATCTGTCATGTTCATATTTCACGAATTAATGAAGAATTAATAAATAATAAAAAGAAGTTGTTTCTGGTGAAAACAAGCAGAACACAATTGGAATGAGCTACTTGTTGCAGCAGGGAAGACTAGAATGGCATTTTGAATTGCATTTAATTCTCTTTTTCAAACAAAGACACCTCATAGTTTGGCATTTCGTCTTGCATATACATATGACGAATCCTTGGCCGCTTCCTGTAGGCTGAGAAGTAGCAGCAGATCGGAGAGCTATTTCAAGGTCAGGAGCGTCTTCCGCTTTTATTAAATCTTTTGGACATACGGTGAATTCTCATCTGGCATATAGTTGCTTCAATATTCCATGTGCAGTTCCAAGGCGGTAAAAGCCATCTTCTGTCATGCTCATAACAACTGCCAACAGATTTCGTGAGTCTCCCTGCCCTTTGTCAATATCGGGAATCGGAACTCGCACAGTGGCTCCCAAAGGCGCAGGAGGAAATTTTTTGTTCGAATCCGAAGAGCATTGGCTCTTAGGAGCGCCCCCTGGTCGTCATTGTTGTCTCTCCTAAACTGTTTGTTGTCGCCTTCCGGTCTACTTCTAGAGTCGTCACACCTTTGCTGTTTACTACTCTATTGTTTTCTGACCACCTTGTCCTAAGTCGATTGTCACTATGTCAACCATTATTTGCATTACTCCCAGACACGCCGAGAGGGGGGTAGGGGGGTCATTATCAGGGGGGCCCGCATCTGTAAGGGGGCCCGGCCGCCCCGACAATGTACATTTTTTAACGACTCATTATTTAAATAGGGATCCGCAATGATGTCCTGCCCTGGATCCCTAGTTGGCTCTCGGTGCCTCTGATTACTCCTACTTCTTATGTATCTTTTATCTTACAACGTCGAATGGGATTGTCTGTCTCTAAATCTACTCTAGTTCCTAACAAGGCCAGTTACATACTTTGCCGAACGGGAACTCGGCATTTTATAGAATGCCTAGGCAATGTATGAAATAGCAATTTATTTCATACTTTGCCTGAAAAATTCAGGCATTCTATACATTGCCTAGGCATTCTATGGAATGCCGGATTTCGCATTTTGCCGGTAATATTTATATATATTATTGTTATTTTATAATATTTTAGACTTTAAGACTCATATTTAAAACTTTTCTAAAACTGTAGATATTTTAGAAAAATCGATACGCAGGACAGAAACCATTAATTTTTAAACATGAAGAAGATTATAGTGTCATGTAAAATTAACACTTTTGCCTAATTTGAGCACTTTATTTAACTGAGGACTAATGAAAATTCGAATGATAAGATTTAATGATAGGCCAGCCACAAAGAAACAAAACCAGAAAGAATATTATAGTATTATTATAATTATAATATACACACCTGTCTTCATTTTAGAAGATTTGTAAAACATTTGTTTACTCACCTTCTTTAACTTTAAAGATGTACTGTAAATCTTGACCTATTCAATTTTTTATAATAAGGGTATAGTTTGTTATCTGACTGTCTAGCAAGTTATGCAATAAAATGACTGCCGTCATCAAAGGTAATTTGGTTACTTTTATTGCTAAGATATATGAGGAGTTATCAATTTTCTCATTTTTCAATCCCTGATATAGTTCAATAGTTTTAGGCTCAGGATAAGCGATAAACTGGAAATCTAGCACAGCTTTTCTGTCATGTGAATGTATAACTTTTTTTGCTTCAGCTATTTGAGCATCTTCATATAATCTGGGCGAACCTTAAAAGAAATTTAAGTTGATCAAACATTAATAAGTATCTAATAATATATCTTGAAAAAAAGGATTATACAAGTATTTAAATTAAAATCACTTACTTATTCATTTTTTTTGTCGAAAAATATGTTTATAATAGCAACTGAAAATGTCCAATTAAGGGAAAATTATTTTTAAAAAAGGGTAAGTTAACATTAGCTAAACATTTAAACATTAGTTCTATTCTTAAATCATTCACTATTTCCGAATTATAAAATATTTATTTGCAGAATATTAATCGTCGTTAACAATGAAATGGTCCTCTATAAATTAGTGATATATAGTAGCTTATAGAAAAATTAAAAAGACATACACATGACTGAAGATAAAAAAAATATGTTGTTTCATTTTGTCGAAAAATTTAAAGGGGATTTTTATTGCTAATTTTTTTTTTTAACATTAACTTTTACAAACATCACAGTTTTGGTGCTGTGTACAAGTTGTGTTTCCCGCTGGACATAATTTCAACGTAGACAGCGCAAAATTAGGGAGTGTAAGTTTCGTCAAAAGTAACGTATTTTTTTTGAAAGAAATCATATTAACTGATACAGAAACACAAAGAGTGTAATACAACATCTTTTTTTTAAAAAAAAAATACGTGTTTAAATATTTTTGTTTTTTTATTCTAGGTCCATCCTTACATAATCTTTAGAACTTTAAAAATTAAACATACACAGCATTTGAAAATAACATTTAGACATAATCAACACAGTCTAAGTTTTTTTAAGTTATTTCCCCCTACTTCCATTTTTTACGTTATTTCCCCTTACTTACATTTTATAAAGACCCTTATGAACTTGCTGCTCTCCGTATTGGTCACATTATTTTTTTCATTACAGTAGTAAGTGTTGGTGTCCATACACGTTACATTTTCCTTTGTATATTGCAGCAGCCAGAGATAATCATTTGTTTGATTAGCTTTATTTGCTATCACCTCACCTATTTCTGTAGTGATACTAATACTTGGATCTGGGTTGCTTTGAGTCTCACAGACTAATCTTATTGTGTCTCCTTCGTTAATTATTTTTTCCGTAGATTCCCCTTGTACCGTGTAGTTCATTATTCCGAGATTATCTACAGTAAAGACAGTAAATTATTTTAATTGTTTCTCAAATCAACTTGTTTGTCAAATTCAATCAAAATTCTATTTTTTACTGCAGTATTTGACAATTTCAACGTGAATATCATAATAAAAGTTTAAAAATTGAGCGAATTTGGGAGAATGGGATTCTTTTGATACCTCAATTCTCATAGACATCTGTAATTAATTATTTAATCCGTCCGAAGTTGCCTTAAAAACACGGAACATTACAAAAAATAAAAAGAATAAAAAAAGCAACAGTAACAAGTTATACTAGCTGTACCCGCAAAACATTTGCAGCACTTTTTAAATTACCAATAACTATGAATTAACCTCAACAATGTTCATATTTTACTTGTAAATGTACCTTAATTAAATGAACTCTACTGTTAGGCGGTCCTGAAACGAACCTTTTTATTAAAACTCATTGCAGCAAGCAAACTCAAGCTAATTGTAAAACTTTCATTAGCCCTGAAAAGGACCGTTAAGACAAAAAATATGGTAGTGGCCCTAAAAATGACCGTTAGGACACAATAAATGGTAGTGGCCCTAATAAGGACCGTTAAATACAATAAAAGGTAATAGCCCTAAAAAGGACCGTTAAATACAATAAAAAAAAGGTAGTTGACCTAAAATGGACCTTTTAGATCAAATAACTGGTGGTGGTTAATTACAGTTAAAGTAAGTTTTTGTACAATTTCTACTTTGTTACATTTTTAAAATTATGTACATAAGATTTTTTTATTGCATCAATACCTCTTTATACACAGGATTTTTAGTAATTTTTTCTCCATTGACATCAGATTTAAAATACATTTTTACTTCTTTTGCTTCTCTTCTTTCATTTAGAGCTGCCTGAATTTCTGTTTTTTCAACTTTAATTTTTATACTGAACAGCAGAGGCAAAAGGATTAATATTTTTCAGCAGTTCATCAGTTACTATCAAAAGCTCCTCTGTGCATTTATCATTTCGATTACGCCTGAAATTCATTGCTTCAGTGGAATCAAGAATGTAAAGTTGAGCATAAGAAGGGTTTTCTCCATGCAATGGTGCTAAAGCATGATAAACCTGACCGTGGATTCTGTAACAGTATGGTCCCTTTCCCGGTGGTATCTCGACTTTAGCTCCCATGGATGCAAAAGCAAAAGAACTATTATACTGCCGTATTTGATCTCTAAAATGTTTTCCTTTTGGAGAGTCTTCAATTAGTAAATTTTTTATAATGTCAGGAGATTCATGCAAAGGAGATAATTGTACTTTTCCAGCATGAAAACAGGAATGATATTGCTTTAAACAATTTAGTTCTTTGACAAACTATTTTGCATGACAGAAATTACAAACTTCTGTCATTCTTCCACAGTTTAATTCTTCCACTTCTACATCATTACTAACTGCAGCTAAAAGTCTCTGATTATTATTTTTCTTTTTAAGTTGATATTGAATCCTGCAATACTCTAAGCGTGTTTCCCTTTCAACTGCAGATTCATGATATGTTCTCTGTCGCTTTCGCAATTTATTAGATTCCAAGCGCCTTTTTTTTGCCTCAGATGATTCATCTTTTCTGGATTTCCTGACTATCTTACCATTATTTTTAAGTAAATCTGAATATTACAATTTTATGCTTTTGCACAATTTTATAGAAAATAGAAATCGTTGATGGATAGAAATCGATTTTGGACCCCCCCTCCACCCTAGTTACGCCTATGTGTTCAGATTTGATACATATTTTCAAAATGTTTTTTTTTAAGTTATGAAATAGTTAAAAACCTAATTAGTTTTTGTTTCTTTTTCTTACAACATCCTAAAGGATACATTATTTCAATAAAAAAAAATGTCAAAGAGATCTAATTAGTTAATTTTCATTAAAACAACTAATTTAAAAAGGATACATTCTAAAAAAAAAATGTCCAAGAGAGGCATAAAAAGAATAACCTAAGCTGCTTAGCCATTCAGCCACCAGTTCACACAAACATGTTGTACCCTGCAAAGCCTTTGCATAGAGATCGACTACTATAAAGCCAATGCCAAACCTAGGGATTTGGAGGCCCGGGGCTTGGCCTCTTTTGGGCCCCTGCATTTTGACGCTCGATACCATATCATGAGATTAATGTAATACTTAATATTTAATGTAAAAAATAATTTTGGGGGTCACCCCTCAAGCTGGGGCCCGGCGGGACTTTCGATTTTGGACCCCCCCACCCTAGTTACGCCTCTGTGTTAATTTTTTTTTTTTTAAGTTATGAAATAATTTAAAATCTAATTAGTTATTGTTTCTTTTTCTTACAACATCCTAAAAGATAAATTATTCAAAAAAATAAAAAAAATGTCAAAGAGATCTAATTAGTTAGTTTTCATTAAAACAACTAAAAGGATATATCCTAAAAAAAAAAATCAATAAAAAAAAATGTCTCTGGGAGAAATCGAACCCGGAGAGTCAGCAGAAAAAAAGTGCATGTTGGCCGAGTCGCATAACCACTCAGCCACGGCGCCAGAGAATTTAAACTGCTATTTTAATGTGATATTTAAAAAATATTGCTCGGTTATGTTTTCATTGCCTTTTGACCTAGTTTTTTTTAGGTCTATATTGTTATTTTTTAATTAAGAAATAATTCAAAGCCGTATTTATTTAAAATCATAAATATTTTAAAAGCTGAGAACTTAATTAGTATAGAAATTTGCAGAATTTCTTTTTTTAAATATTATATCGACTTTTAAAAAGAACTTGTTTTACGAAATTAGATACGAAAACACGGTCAATAGTCTTATCGTCGCCGCCGTCGGAGATTTTCGATTATTACTATTGTTTACGGGTCTGACGATGTTAAAATGCTCTGTTGTAATAACAACTACAATGATTTAAATAATATTATATGCTAATTATTAATTTTTAATATCGGGGACTTTTACATTTCATAATTAAAAGCACAGAAACTATTGAAAACTGTAGATATTTAAAAAAGAAAAATTCAATCAAGAGACAGGGGATGACGCCATTTTGAATTCTTGTTTTCCGCTTTCGATTTAACGCACACTGGAAATGAATAATATGATATATGATGATGATGATGATAAGACATTACAAGTGACAAATAGATATCGCTAAAATTATTTTTATTGATTGGCTTAGAAAAAAATGTAAATGTAGATAAAAAAATCTATATATATATATATATTTCTCTTCTTTGCTCAACTTTGCGAGACGACGGCCTGCGAGAATTCCCTATAAATTCACAGAAAGCAAGACACGTTCAACAATATATATATATATATATATATATATATATATATATATATATATATAGATTTCTCGCATTTGTAGAATTCCCGTTTAGGTCACAGAAAGCAAAACGCGTTCAACAACGTTCGACAACTTTCGTTCTTTTTTAATTTCTTTTATAAAACCAGATTATTTTAAATTCTCATTTATCCCCAGTTGCGGTAAATTCTGTAACCGTTTAACCGTGGAAAATGAGGGAATGCTGTACTTAAAATAGAATTTGTCAACTGATTATTGTAAAAAAATAATATAAAAAAATAAAAACACATTTAATAATACAATTATGTGTGAAGAATAAAGTAATATTGAACTAATTTCCAATTTTAGAATAAAAAAAATGATGTATAAATATAGATAAGATGTGAAAATGGTGTGGTTGGGCCCTGCGTTAACATTCTTTGTGCTGCTGATTAGGGGGAAATCCCGATGAAGTAAATTATAATGTATGTATGGCGCATTACAAACACATGTTAACTGTTTCAAAATATGCACGCAGTACAAAAAAAATATTAGCTAACATCTATCTGTACTGAATAGTGTAGGATGAAGGTTATATTAAAAGAATCTTAAGCTGTGTTGAGCAAGCCTAAAAAAAGTACAAAACAGCTTGAATGAAAAAGAAATCTTACATCAAAATAACATTATAGTGTGCTGGTGGAAGGGGTGGATTGAGGCAGACACAAAGTGAACCAAAAATAAAAAGTAATGTAAATTAAAACACCCACCCCTGGAAATATGTTTTTTAGAATCTGAATCTTAGGCATTAAAATATATCTAACCAATAAAGAGAAAATTAAGCCTGGCAGCTCATCAACAATCAAGGCATCCAAAAAATTAACTAAAAATCTGTAAACAAAATAAAAAACAAGTTGCTGCAAGGTACCAGATAGTGACCATAAAGTCTGCAAATGATAGGTCAATGTTCAACTTTACTTAGTATGTATTTTATCCGAATATGTCAGCCTGTTATTTTGTTTTATTGCTTATTTAAGAAAAAAATAAATACAGTAATTATTTTGATTGATAGGCGGCGTAGGGTACGCCGCGGGACTACTAGTAGTATTTAATTTCCTTATTTGTCACATTCAGAGAGTCAATTTATATTTTTTCGCAACCGTAAGAGTGGATAAATTGTTATGATCTTTTGAATAACACCTTCCTATTTGTAGCTAATTTGAATAAGGTCTATTAATACCTCACAGAAATATACTCGCTGAACGTAGTTTAAATTTCAAAATAGTTGCTCTACGACACAAAGACCTTTCAGCTACTATTTTACAAATACCAATGAAGCAAATCATACTAAAAAATCAAAGAATCTAAAACAATCTAAAAATTGGGAACCTATAAAAAAAACAATATTTTGTCTTTATCTGTTATTATTATTTATCTGCTTAATGTTGGTTTTTTAAACGAAAAATTCTTCAGTTTAGCACTTTTTATATAATGATAAGATGAAATGTTAGAAGCTTATCAAACATTTATAGGACTCTTTTTATGGTGCATTTTTTTCTTCTGCAACAAAGAAGATAGTGCAATAGCCATGGAGGCACCACGGGATATTATTTGATACTTTAACCACGATATAAAATATACAATGTTCTTCACCGAAAATCAAATCAGAGACCATCAGTTCAACAGTCGAAAGCATTAACACAAAGACCATCTGTCCGCCTTTAGAAAAAAAATCACCCACCTAAAAGAAACAATTTTTAGCATTTTGTAGTCTCCTTCCTTCATCCCCACTACAACCTTGGAGTGTAATGGCATTGTAGGATACCACGGGAGACATGGAGGGAACGTTCACGTCTTTTTCTTCATTTTTAGACTAAATCTTTTGAGTATATTTGGTGCTTATTTTTCTGGAACTTTAGATGTTTACAATACTAAAATTTTTGATTTTTTTAAAGATTTAAAATATATGAAATGTGCACATGATTCTAGGCAATGAAGAAAAAAGAGATAACATGGTTGATGTTCTAATACTTAAAGCAGGTTTCTATTTTGTGTTTATTTTTGTTTCTTATCCAAATGGCTTTTAAGGCGTTCGGTTTTCTTAAAGGGTGCGTCATTGTTGGAGTCTATACATATCGCAAAAATGTTATTTACCGAAGTGGGTTCGACACAAAATTTCTAGTATCTTTTGAATTAAATTAGTTTAGTAGATTATTACTAAATCACAAAGAAATTTCTTGTAGCTGCGTAACAGTAAAATAAAAAAGATTTCAGTTCATACATTTCAGTGAAATTACATGTTGTAAATTGATCATTACATAAACTGATAATTAGGATGAGATAAAAAAATAGCTTTAAAATACTTACATAAGACATTTAGGTGGATCTGTGACGTTGTTTTATGTAGACATAAAGAAGATTGCACACTGCAAGAACATACAGCTCCATGATCATCCTTTGTAATATTTCTAAAAGTGGTGAGAGAAGTCCCAATACTAAAGGTCTCTTCTCCCATACATTGTATTGTTATGTTTGATTCGGAATTGTATTCCTCAGATAAACGACAAGTTATGTTAATCCTGACAGCTTCCGATTCGGCAATAACTGGTTTATTTTCGTTTATTTGAATTTGTGGTAAACCGCCTAATTTAAGGAGAAAAAAAATCTCACAGTTTTTATTGGAAGAATATAAATAAGTAAAAAAAAATCATTACAAGTATTAAAGATATTTTAGTCTTGGAATAACAGATTTGTATTAAAAATGCTTAATGAAAATAGAATCTATCACCTACTTTAACTTACATTGCAAGTTGAAATGTGCGACGGTCTCATTGTAACCATTGCAAGGGTCAAAGTATTGAGCTTGACAAATACAAGCAGTTTCTTTCCCGTCTCTTGGGATTTCTGGATACATTGTTAATGTGGTATTTGAGAAACTAACAATTGTATGATTTCGACAAGACATCGTGAGATTAACCAACGGTCGTTTGGAGATTTCTATACTGCACCTTAGACTAAAATTCTGTGTAGTGTTAATTTCTTGCTTGATGTGTCCGTTGTTTAAAATAAACACAGGGGATGGTAAAGACATTTCTGTTAAAGTTTATAAAAAAAATAAATGATTAAAAAATTTTAATATTTTTTTTTGTTTTTACAACGTTTTTACAACGTCGTATAATATGTATACTGATATATTTAATATATGCGGATTATATACCCCAAAATATTCATGCCATATATGTATCATATACTTAAAACAGTTACATATTTATTTCACTTTTTATCATTTATTGGACTAAGACGATATATAAGTGAGTCAATAAAGCACGCATAAAGAATTTACTGCATCAAGGAATAATTATAGGAAGATATAAAAATAAAAGTGCACTGGAACGAAAAAATAACAAATAATAATTGTTCGAAACGAAATAGAAGCATTAATATTTAATTTTGAAAAGTTGGAATGAATAAAAATTTTCACCCTATATTCCGAACGACTCGAACTTTTTATTATAGGATAGTTTTTTAATAGATGTTTGCTGTTCATCGGATTTTGTTGGTGAGTGAGAAAATTCATATTCAGTAATGCAATTCATTAATGAATAATGGACGAAAATGTTTTTGTATTTGTTTTTGTTAAATGAGAATTTTAGATAAAAAAATAATCAAATAAAATTCCAAACCTTTAATAAAAAGATGCATTGTAGTCTCAGCAGTTAAATTCTCAGAGACTAAATTATAAGCAATGCACTTGACGGGAAAATGGCCCGATTTTGATCCCATTATTTCTATGTAAGATTCTAAATTAGATGACAGTTTTGAAGAATTAGACAACACATGTATAGATTCGTCTTTACTATACTCAAATCTTGAACCAGGATAATTATCTAATTCAAGAGTAAAACATCCAATTGTAGCCACCTGACATTTGTCCAGTTCCATGCTTCTTGTCACTGGCATAACTTCCGTCGGCCCGTCTTAAATGAGAAATACATGTCATGAATAATATTTTGAAATTAATGGAAATATTATAAAGAACTTATGAAAAAACAAGCAAATTACATTTAATAACATACAATTAAAACTTTAAAAACTGCATTTATATATGCATTATTATTTATTAGATAATGTACTTCATACAAATAACAATGATTTCATAGGTTGCAGTCAAACTTCCTAGACACTCAGGTATATAAAAAACCACACAAGTACAAACAGTTCCATTGTTTGATCTCGTTATGTTTCTTTCCACTGTTACTGATGTTTCGAAAACCGTTACGGCTGGTGCTAAACAGGTTAATGATAGATTTTTAACGCCTGTAAAAGACCCAGTGATGTGACATGTGATTTTGACGTTCTTCGATCTGTCTACTATCGGTTGATTATTATCAAGAGTAATAACAGGTGTATTTGTAGACAACTCTGTAAGAAATAAAAAAATATGAATGATATTTGCTTAAATTTATCACATATAAATGAATTTAAAAAAAAAATATACGAGATGACGCCAGTCGAACCCAGAAAAGTAAAGTTCGCGCAGATTAAATTAAAAAAAAAAAATAACAGAAAGCAGAAAAAATTAAACTTGTTGCTCTCCGTATTGGTTACATTATTTATTTCATTACAGTAGTAAGAATTTGTGTCCTTGCATGTGAATTTTTCTTTTGTATATTGCAGATGGCATAAATATACTTGTAACAGTCGTTGTTAGTACTTAACCATGATAGCATGCAGACTTGTAAATATAATAAATATCTAGGGGATACATTATGTGCATTTGTGTCAATATTGTACATATATTTACAAGGGCAATTTTTCAAAAAATAGTTTAAATAGATACTAACATTGCAAAGAAAAAAAAATGTTTAATCACTGAGTTTAGACTAGAAAATTTCTTTCAAATAACATAATTTAACATGCTTAACATTGTTTTTATAGAAAACTACTAGTAAACAAAGACCCGGTACCCGGACCGGCGAGTAGGCGGTCAGTTGGAGTCGAAAATGGTGATATATATTTGAGCAGTTGCCCCAAGGACATGAACAGATTATTGTAGCCAAAATACATTTGAGAATAGGGGCACCTAATAATACATCAAATAAAGTTCATATGTTAAATAGTTCCTCCCAAAGACAAAAATCCTATGGGTAAACATAAACAACAACTCTTAAAATCATATTACTTCATAATATTTTAATGTTTTACGATGTTCACCATGGCGTATTTAAAAAAAAAAAAAGAGAGACGTGAGTGAGTGCTTGTGTTAAACGAAACGCTACATGTTTATCAAGTGGTTTATTGACTGTTAAACACTTTGTAGCATAGTACAATTAACTACGAAAATATTGCCAACCCGGCACAGCAGAACCAAGGAATTTAGGGGTCCGGTGGGCTTGGCCACTTTGGGGGCTGCCCCTGCATTTTGACATGAGATATTTTTTTTTGGGCGCTTCTCAAGCTTGGTCCCGAGGAGTAAGAATCTTTGTGTAGCTTTCATTTGACCTTCATTTAAAAACAAAATATTCCATCAATGCAGTTGAGGCCGCAGATGCATAAAATATCAGACCTCTAAAAAAAAGGAAATATCAAAGCTTTAAACATTATAGTTCTGTGAAGCCAGTGCCGTGCCTAGGGATTTGGGGTTTGACCTGTTCGGAGGCCCCTGAATGTTGACATGAGATAATGTACTTAATATTAAATGTAAAAAAAAGATTTCCTGGGGCCCCCGTTCAGCTGCGATAATACTTAAATCTCATTCCCAAGAGAATAATTCTCATTATGGGCTCAGAAGCTTAACAAAAAGAACCCCCGACTATTAAACGTTGAATCTAACATCCAACTATAGCCTACATAATTTGCGCACACAACACCTTATCATTGATAAATCTTAATTCCTTCATAATATTTTAACGGACTCCTTTCCAAACAGTTCTTCATGTTATATTTTATGATGTTCAACATGACGTATTTAAAAAAAAAAGAGTGACGTGAGTGAGTGCCTGTAAGTTATGCAAAACGCTACATGTTTAGCAGGTGGTTTACTTACTGCTATACACATTGTAGTATAGCACAACATATCGTACTGAGAATAAACTAAGATAATACTGCCAACCTGGCAGTGCCGAACCAATGGATTATTGGACCCTGTGGGCCTGGCCTCTTTAGAGGCCTCTTCATTTTGGCATTCGACACCATGACATGAGATAATGAAATTAATATTAAATGTAAACAATTTTTGGGGCAACCCTCAAGCTTGGGCCCGGAAAGATATAATCGTTGTGTATCTTTTATCTGACCTTCAATTAAAAAATTTCCTATCAATCCAGTTAAGGCCGCAGACGCAGAAAACATTAGGTCTCTTAAAAAAGAAAGACATATCAAAGCTTTCAACATTATAGTTCTGTGAAGCTAATGCCGAACCAAGGGATTTTAGGCATCTTCGGGAGCCACTAAATTTTGACATGAGATTAATAATATTTATTTTAAAAAGTATTTTGGGGGCCCACCTTTAACTGGCCCCCCTCCATACACCCTCTGTGTGAAGCCCCCATCATAAATGGGTTAGTTTGCATTGTAAACATTGTGTACGGCGCTACTCAAACTCAACCCTTATTCAATTCATTCATGTGACGTAATAGTCAAAAAATGAAAAAAGATGTGACGTATTTAAGTTAGTAATAAAGGGAAATAATTGTACATTAGAAATAGGTATATTTTAGAAATAAAAACAATTTAAACAATATAAATATTCGATTATATTGAAATATCCATATTTTTTTGTTTAAAATTTAAATTTTGGAAAATAACACAGAATATTAATTGAACGATTTCTGTAAATATTTCTTTTATGATTGCTTCTCATTTAATAACAAATTGAACACCATAGATGTATTACGATACTGTAGATATACATAGGCCTATGGATCTACGTTTCGGTATTGAATTTGTTTCGGAGAATGACAAAATATATTGGCATGATTTCATGTTACCTCGCCTAAGATCGCTTATTTGTCATTTTGTAATGATTGAGGCGGTCGAAAACAGTAGGGAGCGACTGATAATCGGATCGGTATCGGACCGATATTCTCACTATCGGTTAATATCGGATCGGCCGATTGTTGTAGGGAGCGACCGATAGTCGAACCGATATTGGCACTATGGGTTAACTGTCGGACCGGCCGTTATTTGGCTGCCGATACATTGTTTTTTTTTTCACAACAGAGTTGCAGAAAAAAAAAATCAGTAAATAACCCAATTCTATAATCAGATCGGACAAGATTTAAAAAAAAGGAAAAAAAAAACCCGTACACAGAAATTGTCACGTCTTCCTCAGAGATATGACCTTGAAACAATAGGATTGGCATTTCTTAATTCTAATGTATGACCTTGAATGATACAATTAGTGAACATCTGTGTGTATTTTTTGTTGGGATGGGAAGTTGGGGGGGGGGGGGGGAACAAGACATACGTGTGGGCGAAATATGACAGGGAAGGGGTAAGCATGGTGTTACGGGCTCTTTTGTAGATAATAAACACACAGTGAAACAACCAGGTATATTAACAGATAAGTCAACGCTTATTGATTTGAAATGTAAACTAAATGAACTTTATTTAAACTACTCGTGACTGCACGACTATCTCATACAAACTCTAATCCAACACTGAATCTATAAAACTACATCTCTGTCCAAACTCCAATCTAACTCTAATGCAACACACTGACTTAAAAACTAACTTACAACTCCTGGTCCCCGATCTGGTGGGTTGGGAATGGGGGGGAGGGGTGTTTCGGACAGTAGGGCTTTTATCTCGGGAGGAGATTGGGGCGATGCGTTACGCACATCAAAGCCTGACTCGGAGGTTTTACCAGAGTCCAGTGGTGCTTTGATTTCGGGAGAAGAATAGGGGACGGGGCGTTACGGACATCAAAGCCTGACAATAGGGCTTTGATTTCGGTCACTTTAACTGTGCTACGCTGACCACAGGTGTGGCGATGAGGGAAACATAATATTGGGGGAGGGGGCTGTGATGAGAGGGGGTGCGATCGTAACATCTCTCTCCTTGTCAGTAAGCATAATGCAATCATGCAAAATAAAATATACATCAAAATGTGTACTAAACAAAAAAAAAATCATACATTGGGAAATTACATAATTATTATTGTCAAAATGACATGCTGATAGAATACACAAGAGACATAATTCTAAAATTACGTCTTCTAACAGAAGTGTCATCCATTCTACGGTCTATCAAACCAATTTGTTTGGTTCCAGCTACAATATCTTAACTAAAAAATAGAAACTAAAATATAAGCAATTTACTTATATTGGTACATCTAACAGTTTTACAAGAGATTGCATAACACAACAGACAATTAATTATACAGTTTCACGTAAAGCATGAACAATATATATGCCTATGTCACTTTGCCTAAGGAATCGCAATCTGTTACTAAACAAAATGTCATCCCAAAGTCTCCTACTGTACTAACCCATTATAAATCTTCTATAACATACATGCCTCTTTTTGCTAGAGGGAAACAATGAGACAAGAGATACTAAAACGGGTCCAACATAACGGTATTGCAATTAATAATAGCCATGTATATTTACAGGGCGACATAACACCTGGCAACAAAATGTTTAAACTGGTAACAATATATTTACAAATGACATAGTTGTTAGTGATTGGACACTCAATGCCAGCAAGAACAAAATCGGATAACAATATTAAATTAATCAATTGATTACATTAGGCAAAATACTTATATTTAAAATGTAAGTTATAAGCCAATGTGAGGAGTCATGTGACAATCATTAGTTATCACCCAACATCAATACAGTGAGAGAATATATCTATCTTACGAATTTTTTACAACACAAAAATTATTATGCAAAACCTAGGATGGTAATAAATGTACTAATGAAAATATACCCAGACCATTACAGTTACCCTTACACAGAAATTAAAATAGAACAGTACAGTCAGTAATGCAAACAGGAATTAATGTCAATTCATAATTATATTTAATAGCACTAGTCAATTACTAGTTAGCCATAATATGCGTAGAAAAATTATTGATAAAAGCTAAGTACTGTAATAACCAAATGATACATTTTTCAACACAAATAAACTGGTCAGTGAAAAAATATAACAAAACCACATATTCACCAATATACATAGGCCTAATCAAAATCATAAACAAAAATAACAGGTTATCTAATTAGAAACATTAACCATGTCTGGTACATATGAAATAAGGATGTCACGAGGTACAGAATTAATCTATTTTATCATATGCTCCCGCCAGTTGCAATCTAAATCCCTCTCCTTGCCTTGAAAGAACCCATATCTAGGCTTTCTCATTTGATAAAGATTGTTATCAACCCGATTATTTCTTGGTACTGATCTAGAAGTGAAATATTGATAGGGGTAATGAGGCCTAATGCATTTCTCTACCCTTCGTCTATCATATAAATCTGTACCCATATTTCTATGGCTGTACCTTAGACAAATATCCCCATGACAAATGTAGTTCATTCTTCTATCATCAATATTTTGTGGGTCATTTCTACGCCTGTACAGAAGCACATTGTTCATACCATGTCTACACTGTGTCTCCATTTGCCCATACTTCAACAAACTCTCATTTTCGCAACGTTTCCCTCTTACATCAAACTTCTTTCTACACCCGTACGCACAATGACATTTGTTCTTCTTGAATAGTTCTACTGGCCCATCACAGTTAGGACCAGATCTCTTTCTTACAATTATAATTCTAGGCGGCTGATACTCATTGTGTCTAACTCTCATCCTCTGCCTTTGTTCACCTCCCCCCACTGACCGACTTTGACCAGCTACAGGTTTAACACGCCCCTGAAAAGTTGTTTCTCGTTGTTGTAACTGGTTACTTTTTTTATTAACAGGATCTGTTACTGGACACTTCTTCTCATCCCATTTTTCCTGAACTATTTCTTTATTATTACCATAATGTTTGGTCTGCTTTCTGTCTTCTTTAACCACCTTTACTTGACTAATTTCTCTATTGACACTATTGATCTCGACTAAAGTTTCCGCTATGCCTAGTCTATCTATCATGACCTTTAACCCCTTTTCTACTTTAGGTTGTGATGCAGCAATCATATCTAATTTGGAAAAAATATTATGCAACAACTTCTCTACTTCTCTAAGTGTTAAATTTTCTATTTTTTTATTTGTATCTATCGGTTCTGCTTTTAGTACATCTTTTTCTTTCCAATCGATCTCAAACTTATATGAACTATCTACTCCTTTATTCCCGAACCCCAATAAGCTTGTGTCTCTGTTATCAACGCCCTCCGACACACATGGTTCGACTAAATCACTGAATCGATCTCTAGTGACACATTTTTCAATATCTAAACGTAATTTGAATTGAGCATTTTCGGCTTCCATTTTTCTAATTATCATCTCTTCTAGTCTTTCTTCCCTCTCATCATCCTCCCTCTCCTTTTCCTCGGCCTCTTTTATACTAACCCAATCCCGCAATTCTTTGCCAGTATACCCAAGGTCCTTACCCATCTCAATTAAAGCTGTTAAGGTTGCCATGGCACTGTAAACAGTATACACCAGCAAAAAGAAGCAAGTAAAAATAATTGTAAAATATTTAGCAGAAGAAGATCACCACTGCTAATTAAAATCAATAGTGAAATAAACCAATGAACTTAAATAAATGTTATAGCTGTTCCAGGTAAACCCTATTTTAACCTCCACTGTATTTAACAAAAAACGAAATACAGAATTTTACCAGGAACAGTGAACAATTAAGTTACATTGAACAATCTTACAAAAAATTCTAAATTAATATAACTTATCTGTAGATCTTCAATACTCCAAACTTGATCCAATGAATAAGAGAGATCAAAATAAAACACAGTCCGTGGTTCTAAACAATAAATGACAATATCCTGAGACCACTTTTAAAAACACTATCAGTTCAACAATGTTAGTTTACTAATAACTTCAAATCAGCAACATCAGCTATGTCAGGAACCGCAGAAACGTCGGCAGCATCAAATACGTCGGCAACATCGAATACGTCAGCAACCTCAAATAAGTCGGCAGCAACAGCAACCAGCAATGACGTGCAATATAGCAGTAAATAACATACGTACTATAGATTGCAGTAAAAAGTATAGTACTATGCGCCTAATTCATTAATTAGACAGTAACCTCATCTCAACAGCAATCTCGGTTACACATTAGCATCATCAACAGCAACCTCGGTTACATATAAACATCAGCTAAACAGCAATCTCTGTTACATATAAACATCAGTTTAAGACCAGTACTTTAACTGAAGCCTACTCAGCAACAACAATTTTCATCACAGACCAGTTCAAATGGTCGACAGCAGCATTACAATAAGTTAAACATCATTATGTCCGTAGATCACTTATAATCCACAGAAGAAAATACTCACAACGTCGTTTGTATTGACAGCAATTTTCACAATAACTCCTTACTCCGCAGTCACGAGTTCACGTCGGAGGTGCCATAAATGTTACGGGCTCTTTTGTAGATAATAAACACACAGTGAAACACACAGGTATATCAACAGATAAGTCAACGCTTATTGATTTGAAATGTAAACTAAATGAGCTTTATTTAAACTACTCGTGACTGCACGACTATCTCATACAAACTCTAATCCAACACTAAATCTATAAAACTACATCTCTGTCCAAACTCCAATCTAACTCTAATGCAACACACTGACTTAAAAACTAACTTACAACTCCTGGTCCCCGATCTGGTGGGTTGGGAATGGGGGGGAGGGGTGTTTCGGACAGTAGGGCTTTTATCTCGGGAGGAGATTGGGGCGATGCGTTACGCACATCAAAGCCTGACTCGGAGGTTTTACCAGAGTCCAGTGGTGCTTTGATTTCGGGAGAAGAATAGGGGACGGGGCGTTACGGACATCAAAGCCTGACAATAGGGCTTTGATTTCGGTCACTTTAACTGTGCTACGCTGACCACAGGTGTGGCGATGAGGGAAACATAATATTGGGGGAGGGGGCTGTGATGAGAGGGGGTGCGATCGTAACACATGGTTTGACATACGTCATTAGCTGTAGCATGAGAGAAGCACGTGTTTGGCATTGTTGTTGATTAAAAAAAAATATCGGTATCTGGGGGGGGGTGGGGGGGTTAAACAAGACACGCGTGGGGGAAGTGTTACAAAATATGTGAACTTGGCTTGAAATACGTCATATAGCACGAGAATAGCACGTGTTTGGCATTGTTGTTGCTTAAGGGGCTGTCCATTAATTACGTCAACAAAATAGGGGGAGGGGGGTCAGAAAATTTTTGACAATTGTTGACAAGGGGGAGGGGGGGAGGTCAAGAACAGTTGACGTCAACAATGTTACTTTTTAAAATTAAATATAATTACTTAATAAATAGGAAAATTAAGCAGCGTTTGTAGTTTTGTGTTACACACTCGCTTAACATTCAGTATTTTAATTAAACTAACTATATTCCTACTAATTTTGCCACATAAACATTTTGGAAGCCACCTTTTTTAGGGGGGGGGGTAATCAAATGTTGACGTAATTTTATAGGGGGGGGTCTCGGAAAGTTTGACAAGTTGTTGACAAGGGGGGGGGGGGTTAAAAATCGCCAAAAATTTGTTGACATAAATAATGGACAACCCCTAAAAAGAAAATATCGGTTTCGGTATCGGTATCGGTAAAAATGCTGGGGGAAAATATCGATATCGGACTATCGGTAAAAAGGCATATCGGTCGCTCCCTAGAAAACAGTATTTCATTGTGATTGCCATTAGGCTTTCATGATCTTACCTGTCGTATGTTAGTGTGCGGTATTATGTCACCTCGGCACTAAACATATGGCTGGTCCAATGTCATTTCTGGCAGCCATGTAGGGGACAAATCTTACTCGGCTGGCCAGTTGGTAGCCGGATCATGTATGTTAAGAAGAAAACAATAAATGTTTCTGCCATCTTTGAATTGTTTATGCCGCCATGTTGGATGACAGACGGAAGTCGCGATGACAGATGGAAGGAGCGATGACAGACGGAAGTCGCGATGACAGACACCGGAACACATGATGTATTTTTTGTATTATATAGATAAGCTATTTTTTGATAATTTGCAATTCTTAATGACGTCATAGAGCTCATATTTTACAAAACTCTATTTCTTTTTAATAGTTATATTGCTCTTTGACTATATTTAACTGTGTTTCTTTTCAATATGCTTAATGTAATAAAGCACGAAAAATTGAATTAAAATCTAATCTTCGAATGAATAAGACACTAAACGAAGATTTATATTCGTATAATGTAAAAAAAAAAAAAATTATATTTGGACAACTTTTTCCAGTCAAAAATGTGTTTGTACGCCCTTACATTTTTGTACATTTTTATCAACGGGAATGACGCTTTCTTACTAACTGAATTTTTTATCTTTGCGGACACACAGACAGACAGATGAGGTCTCCTTATGTTATAGATATGGCTCCATTTTTAAATCATTCAGTAATGTCTATACAATAAAAAAATATAAGTCTTGTATTTTTTTGTAATGGATAAGTTTAAAATAGTCAAACTTGTTTAACAAAGATGATGCCTTCATAAATTAAATTAAAAAAAAGAACAGAAAAATACTGCTTTGGATGGAAAAATAAATTTATCATACCTGCAGTTATCACGCTGACTTTCTTCTCTGCCTGAATACTACGTCTCATGGTATTTGTTGCTATGCAGGTAATCACATAAGAGTCGTTTTTCAAAGCCATAATGTTGAACGTTTTCGAGGTTGGGCTAGTAGAGCCATTAACTTGCTTTATATTGAAAGCTTCGGGAACATCTGCCGAGCAGTTGAATGCAACTGAAGGGTAGAAATCTCCTGGTAGTACAGTACAAATTATTGTTCTGGAGATGCATTTTTCCATCGTCAAGTATGTCTTGCTAACTTCAATAGCCGTGGGTCCGTCTGTGATGATTACATAATTTTTTTTTTTAATTTAAAAGAAGGCGATAAGAAATCTTCACTGTAAACCTCACTCTGGACCGTTTGGTTAGTTCGTTTTTTTATACTGGTCAAGAGGAAAAATTTATTTTTGTAAATCTTCGAGACTATTGTTAGTAAACACAAAATGCAATCTAGAAATATATTTTTAATGAATAGTATCAATAAGCTTGTTTATTCACTGCTTTCTCACGTTTATTAGTGAGCGCAGTTGATCTTAGAAAATATGATAACTCTGCTTCAACTACCCCTCCTCCTAATTTTTCAAACTTGTTTAACAAAGATCATGCCTTCATAAATTATTCCCGACTAGATAAATGATGCAATCACGACTTGTGTACAGCACATACACATTATTACTCCAGTCGTTCACCCCTGTCTTAATACAAGTGATTAAATAGTGCTATTCGCCACCTCAGCTTGCATACCCATGCAATGACATCCACATTCTGTTTTGGAGGGAAACTTATGACCAGGGTTGGGGTGTCGGCAAAAATATTCGCCGACACCGACACCGGTGTTGGCATTCCTTCAACCGCCGACACCGACATATAAAGATGCACGTCTAATTGTATATTTAATCTTCTTGGTTCTACAACCCAGTTGTACATGTAACATTTAAACATTTAAAGGTCACGAAAAATACTAGATATGGACATCAAGAGTAGCTCCAGTGAATACATTAAAGTAACAAAAGTGAATGGTTTACTTCAAGCTATGCCACAGTATGCGGGGTGTTATTTTTATGGTTAAACCTGAAGCGGCCAATTCGCTAATTTTAATAAGTTCTCATTTATGTGTAGGCTTATGCTCAAATATTGGTCAAGATTATTATTAACGATTGCTTAAGTCAGCAAGTCACTGCAAAGTATAGACACATCCAACAACACTAAAGCAATGATGCTTGGAAGTTTATAAGTGGCCACTCAGAGAATGCAGAATGCTGAAATAAAATCACGGCAAGGGCTACAGACAATGATAAAAGATGGTTATTCCAGACCTATTTTTTAGAAAAGAGAGAGACGTATGAGGACACTACATATTTAACAGTTAAAAGAGGAAAAAATCGTTATTTTACACCCAAATTAAACCTGACATATGTATTGAAAATGTTTGTATTGTAATAGGTAGTGGGGGGGGCCTCAACAGCTCCAGCTACGGACTGGGCTTTAATGTAGTGCCATTGTGACGTAGATTGGTAATGTTTCATACTGGCTGAGAGAAATTAAGCTGTGGAGAGTGTGATCATGATTTGAAGTTCTAAAAGACTTGAATAGGTTTGTGTGTATTTTTTTTTCTCCAATATAGATATTGATAGGCAGATGCAAACTAAAAAATTTCTCATGATTTACAATGATTGAGTGAATAACAGAGTAAACATAGCCAGTAGCCTTCCTATCTGCTTTCAGTCACAATTCTGTTAAGGTTGACAAGTTGTTGTAATGTAAAGAATCTCGCTTTGGAAAATAATACATTTGTTGATAAACAGATTTACCAAGTATTTATTTAAAAAAGAAAAAAAAAAACTTAAGAAAACTTTAAATTAAAGATTGCCTAAGAACTATCTGACGTTGTTCTGGATTTTTTAATTAAAGTTCCAGTATTTTTTAGGGGGAAGTTTTTGCGCCGACACCGAACCGGCTCCGGACAATTACAAATGTCGACACCGACTCCGGAAAAAATACAAATGCCGACACCGACAGAGGCGCAACTAGACCAAACTTTCAGGGGGGGGGGCAAAAAAAAAACACTTATATTAAAAAATCACATTATTTATATATTTGTATTTTTTTTAAACACATTTTGGTCTAATTTTTTAATTTTTTTTTATTTCGGAGGCGGCAAATGCCCCCAATGCCCCCCCCCCCAGTTGCGCCACTGGACACCGACACCGGCAAAACTACCGACACCACCGACACCGACATTGACACCAGTTCCCCAGCCCTGCTTATGACGCCATAGACGAGGGTGGTATGTCAATAAAATGCAACATGCTGTGTTAAAGACACTCAGAGTAATGGTCAGTAACACGCCAGTCAGTAGTGAATTATTTATCGACACGTCGCCATTACACGTTAACTAGCGCAAGTGGCTCAGCTGTACTTATAACAGACTCTGGTTTCGCCTGTACATTATAGACTATGAATAAATCTTGTAGTATTCAACTAACGAACCCATGTGTCATTCAGTGCACACCTATAGAAGGAAAGCCGTAACAATATTAAATATATATATATATATATATATATATATATATATATATATTTATATATTAGGGTGATAACAAAAAACAAATTTTATGAAACCACTTGCAATCGAGGAACTTTTATGTGTAATTTAAGAATATCAATTGCATTTTAAATTTTTTTGAAAAAAGTTCCCCCACCTCCCCATTTTTCGGATAAAAAAAAGTGAAAAAAATATTTTTTTTTTCAAAAAAAGGACATGTTTATTTTATTTTAATTCAAAAGAGTATTAATAATAACTAATCAACTTTTATTAACAAATAAGATATAGAACAGTTAGTAATATGTACAGAATGTACAAGAAATGTTCAAAACATATTTCATCCTATGAACTTCAGATTCAAAAATTCAATTTTTCTCGATTTCGCATGAAGTTCCGCCATCAGTTTCACAGCACGTTCAGCAATTTGGTTAGATCTGGGAATGTGAATTAATGACTTCTCGACTGACCAATGGGTCTTTAAACACTTAATTGCCTTCTTGCATTTTATCTTGATGAGTGAGGTAAACAGTTCATTGAACGACGCTTCATTGTAGTGTTGCGAATCGAACCAAGCATTTGCCCATTCGTAGCAGATGAAGTTGCAGGCAGAAGCGAGAATACTGCGCCACTCTGGTATCAGAAATAATGCTATAACAGTAAATATTTCATGTGAGTTCCATCTTGCCTGGTGTAAATTTGGTAATTTATTCCAGCTGATGCAAGGCCAACGTGGGTTCTCGCCTGTGCTAACATCTTTTGTCGCAAGAAGCGGTAATCAGCTTGAAGAGTGACATAGTTTTGTGTTAATTTGCCCATGAAGGTATAGTTGAGTTCTTGTTTGCTCATTGGCTCTTGAATAAGAAAATTCATGACATGTTTCAGAAGAAGGTTGAGTACATGGTGATGACAGTCAATATATTTTGGCTTCTGAAAGCCATTGCTCAAGACATCATCCTGTATGAGCTCTACAATCCCGTGCAAATGGTCAATATTTCTGCGGTCGTGTTGCAAATTAACATACAAATACTTTCTCAAGCATTATATTCATCTATTAGCTGATGTAGTTCATTGTGAATGGCCACGGCAGAACCACTCTCACATTTGAGAATACCGAGTTTGATTTCGGTTGTCACCTTTTTCAGCAAATCTACTTGATTCTCTTCCCCTTGCACTCTTTTACCATCAAACTGGATACAATAGGGATCTTTGCTTTGAAGTTTTTGAACAATTTTAGTTTTCGTTTTCCGTCCTTCAGAGATTACTCATTTCCAGACACCCGCCTGACTTGGAACCGGCACATCATGACCCTTTTCAGCAATGGTCGCAAGAACGTCATGTGCTTTATGTGTGGAATTGTTTTTCAGTACTAGTAAACCCGCCGTTCTAGTGCTTGCTCTTTGGTATTTCGGTTTGCATTCAGAAGATGACGTTTAAGAAATAGTTGGCGACTCGGGTGAAGAAGCAGAGGTTTCAGAATCCGAAGATTTTGAGACAGTTGTATGTTTTTGTGTAGGTTTTGAGACAGTCGTGTGTGTTTGTGTAGTTTATGAGACAGTTGTGTTTGTTTGTGTAGGTTTTGAGACAGTTGTGTGTGTTTGTGTAGGTTTTGAGACAGTTGTATGTGTTTTTGTAGGTTGTGATTGAGAAAAGCTGGCTTGAGATTGAGTTTTGATAGTCGGATTCGTTTTCTTGGGTGGAATGATTCCAAAGGGGCTTGTTTGACCATTGAATAACCAATCTTTCCTCCACTGTTAACTTGCCTCTGGTAGAGCTTTTTATCCTATGTGCTTTTCCATTCTCCATTAACGTTGGTGACATCAAATAACTGAGAAAGTGTTATCAGATGGTTTCTTTTTGTTTTTGTCATATAAATCAATCTGACCATTGAGTTTCATTCTGATTAGTGTGCTGGATAATAGTGGAAAGTCTAGAATTTCCCTCCAGTGCAATTCTATATCAGTAATCATAATTTTGTTTCGATCCAGTCGCCGTTTCTGGCTATTGAACAGAAAAGTGAAGTTTCCAAGAATTTGACGGTTTGTGGGCATCCATGTGAGATTGATTAGCTTTTCAACAGATAGAATTCTCGGATACCTCTTCTGTTTAGAAGATGATAGAAGATGAGTATAGTAAATGCCTTGTTTATAAACAAATGGAAACAGATGACTGAAATGTGCTTAAAAGCAGTCTAGAAAGTCATATATAATAATTCAGTGTGAAAACAAAAACGAGCGTCAAACTGCGCGATATGAGAAAACAAAAATTAAAAGGTGGGGGAACTTTTTTCAATTTAAAAAAAAAATTAATGTTGCTACTGTCATCTACATACAATTGTTCCTCGAATCTAAGGGGTTTCAGTTTCGTTACGAAAAAAAATGAATATAGTTATCACCCTAATATATATATATATATATATATATATATATATATATATATATATATATATATATTTCATTTCCAGTGTGCGTTGAATCGAAAGCGGAAAACAAGAATTCAAAATGGCGTCTTGACCGCGTATCAATTCGATAAATGTTTTTTAAAAATCTACAATTTTAAATCGTTATTGTGGTTTTTATTACGAAATGTGAAATTCCCAAACAATAAAAAATTATAATAAACATATATTATCATTCAAATTATTGTAGTTTTTATTACAGCAGATAACCTTTGAAAATCGTAAAACGTAAACAATAGTATAAATGGAAAATCTCCGACAATAGTAGTATTAATACTAGCTAGCGCGTTTTCGTATCTAATTTCGTAAATAAAGTTATTTTTTAAAAGTCAATATAATATAACAAATAAATGCTGCATTTTTCTATACAAATAAAGTTCTGTAATATTTCATTTTATTTAATAAATAAGGCTTTGATTTATTTTAAATTACAAAATAAGATTAAATGTAAATGCCTAACACTAGGTCAAGTGGAAGTGAAAAAATAATCAAGCAATTTTTTTTTAAATACTTCATTAAAATTCTCTCCTCTATTGTGTGACTTGGTGGCTGAATGGTTAAGCAACAAGATGATATTTCTTTTTTTTTTTCATTGTTGACTATCCAGGTTCGATTCTTCTCAGGGACTTTTTTTTCTATTTTTTTTTCAGAATGTATCCTTTTATTTGTTTTAATGAAAAGTAACTATTTAGATATCTTTGACATTTTTTTATTGAAATAATTTATCTTTTAGGATGTTGTGAGGATAAGAAACAACAAATAATTAAATTTTTAATTATTTCATAACTTAAAAAAAAAATAACACAGAGGCGTACCTAAGGTGGGGTGGGGGTCCAAAATCGAAAGTCCCGCCGTGCCCCAGATTGAGGGGAGACCCCCAAAATTATTTCTTAAAATTAAATATTAAGTACATAATCTCATGTCATGGTATCGAGCGTCAAAATGCTGGAGCCCCAAAAGAGGCCAAGCCCCGGGCACCCAAATCCCAAGGTTTGGCACTGGCTTTACAGAAGTCTATCTCTATGCAAAGGCTTTGCAGGGTACAATATGGTTGTGTGACGTGGTGGCTGAATGGCTAAGCAACTTGGGGTATTCTTTTTATGCTGACTATCCAGGTTCGATACCTCTTTTGGACGTTTATTATTATTATTTATTTTTTTAAATGTATCCTTCTAGTTGTTTTAATGAAAAGTAACTAATTAGATCTCTTTGACATTTTTTTTTTATTGAAATAGCGTTTTCTTTTAGGTTGTTGTAAGAAAAAAAACAACAACTAATTAGGTTTTTAACTATTTCATAACTTTAAAAATAATCAAAATATGTAGCAAATCTGAACATAGAGGCGTAACTAGCGTGCGGGGGGTCCAAAATCGAAAGTCCCGCCGGGCCCCAGCTTGAGAGGAGCCATCCTAATGATTTTTTACATTAAATATTAAATACATAAACAGATGTCATGGTATCGAATGTCAAAATGTGAGGCCCCCAAACCCCTAGGTTCGGCACTGGCTTTACAATAGTCTATCTTCATGCAAAGGCTTTGCAGGGTACTGCTAGTATTGTTATAACTCTCTAACCCTTGCCCTTGATGGTGTGCTATTTCCCTTAGACAAACGCATTGTATAATTTACTTATTGAAAGCAGTGAAAAGCAGCAGCGCTATGAAGTTGAAGCCGGCAGTATAGAATGGTGGCCATTGTAATGTTGATTGTATTTAAATTATTAAATGCCTTGTTTTTGAATCAATGCCTGTACTTCAGTGATTCGTTAGAGCATTTAACAGTACATATATATCTATTTAGTAACAATTTTCTTTTCAAATATTAATTACAAATTATAATTTAGTATGATAATAATTACTTACATACTACTTTAAGAATAAATTGTGTCGATCTTTCCTTAAAACAATTAGATGCATAGACGGCAGTACAGGTGCACACAGATCCATTATTTTCTCTCGTCAACTTTTTAGAAATTGTTGCATTTTCAGATGTAACGGTTATAGACTGTCCCAGGCAGGTTAAATTTAATGTACTGATGTTAAATGCACGTGTAGCTACATGGCAATGGATATTCACAATGTCATTTTCAGCAGTCACATTTCCATCATTTGCAATTATGTTTGGCAAACTGTCTTCGCGTTCTAAATAAAAAACATTGTGATGCATTACTATGAGTATCATTGAATACGCCTTTTTAAAATTAAAAACCTATACAAATAATAACGGAGTGGGTTCTGCGTTAAATCGAAAGTCAATAATTAATACAAAAGTATTCTAGTTTAAAATAAAATCATGGCAAAATCGGATCTGCCCGACACCAAAAAATAACGTAGCCTACCGATCAAGACTAAAGGGATATAACTCTATTCAAATGTTTTGCAGGATACAGCTAGTAAAACCATATATTTTATAATCTGACAATCAACTAAATTGTTTTGTTAATATTAATAAAAAACAACAGCACAAACCTCTTACAGTAACTTCTGTTGTGGCATTAGTTGATAGATCAAATAAATCATTAACACTTTTACAAACGACATTGTGTGTGCCGATAAGAGCTGCAGTAATGACGGTAGTATAGTTAAATGGCGAGACCTTTACAGCATTGTTTGATAATCTTAGTGCCGATGTGTTGTCTGTAGAAAACTCAAATGTTGCCTTTGGGAAAAAATTGTCTACAGGAGACCAGCATGATAAAGTTGTGCTAGAGCATAAGTCAAGGGTAATGTTTTGATGTGATAGAAATATATCTGTAGGTCCATCTGTAAAATTACATGATAAAAGAAAAAAAATATTGTTTGAAGAAAATTAGTCATAATCTTTATTGATTGTATGCATTTATTAAATAATGTTATACTAAAAATATAGTGTATCATATATTTATAAGCATTGCTAATTATTGGAGATATAATGTTTTAAAATAAGACATAACAAGAGATTACATGCAAACATTGGTTGAAAAACTTCAGGTCTGTTGCTTTGGTAAGGGCGACCAACACAGAGGTAGGTCTGGCCTAAATCTACAAATTATATGAAAGAAAATATTTGAGTAATGCGCGTACAATTAAATATGTAAACACATTTTAAAAGATCAATAGAGTTTTTGTTTCTTTATTTTTTCATTTATTTTTTTATTGTTAAGTTTTCTGAAATTGATGTTGAAAGAAAATAAAACTTTTTTTTTAAATCAATAGAATATAATTTCGGTGACTTTCGTAAGGATTTTGTATTTCATTAAGTTACTTATATTCCGAAAAATGTTTTAAAATATCTAATGAGAAATTACAGCAAATTTAGGGCAAATCGTAAAAATATATGTTGTACATTTAACTGAGAATGGTCAGAGTTATGATAATCAAGAAATAGATTAAGAAACTGGAATCTTTATTTCATACCTCTGGCATTATTTAACTACGAATGTTTGGAAAATAATAACAATAAGACAAGCTCATGGAAAGCACACTTTAAAAATTTCCAGTTTCATATTTGCAGCTATTTTTCTTTCACTTATTGATGGTAAATGTTCGGCAATGATGTTTGGAAGGCCAAATTCAAATATGTTATTTGATCTCACCACCTGAAATCTCTTTTAGCTTAAAATAGAACTTGTGCCCCGCCCACATATTTTATAAGCGATTAAAAAAAAACTATTAAATTATCTTTTCAGGAGTATTTGTCTTTTGCTTTATGTTATGTTACTTTAAAATTCCGAGCATCCAAAACGCTTTCAAGTAGACTCTATTTATTTAAATGAAACATTCAAATTACCTTTTGGATAAGAAATAGATAAACTTGTGTATACATTTCCTTGTGAACTGACAACTTCGCCATTTTTAAGCCACATGACACTTCCAAGCGAAGTTAGATCTTCAGACCTACTACAATTACAGACAGCCGTAGTTCCAGCTTTAATAAACTTGTTGATGACATCTGAACCATATGGGCAACCTTGATCTATCTTTGCTTCAAAGGGAACTTAATATGCACATAAATAATTAATGCCTCAGTTCCACACCTTTTTAAATCTACTTTATATAAACGATATAATTGAGTCCCAATCAGTTGTGCTAGGTTTTTAACTTTTCGTAGGTTTATTATTTTTTTAATATATTTAAAACTATATATGTTCTTAAGATTAATAACGATCTATTTCTCTTTATACTTACCAATAGAAATAGCTGGGTCAATCAGAACTTCATAAGAACGGTTTTTATCTTCATGATATGTTATATTTAGATACAATTGATGTCTTTCAATAGTAAAATAAGAAGTTGATAAACTGATGCCACAACTAGTGTTGAAATTACTTGTATTATTCAATGGCCTTAGCTCTGAGTAAATAGTCTCATTTATAAACATTTTTGTAGTGTTCTGTAATAGAATATGGCCTAAGTTCATTAGAATTGTTTAATAATTTCCTAAAAAAATTTAAAAATAAAAATGTGTGTATAAAATAATTTTAAAGGTATCTAAATATGTAACATATAACTATAGCTTTAAAAAAGAGTAAAAAAAAACAAACAATATCGTTGATTTTAGCTTAAAACGGAAAGAATTACCAACATTTATCAATTCACCAAAATTACATTCTGGTAATTCTTGAACACCTGATACTTCACAGTTGATGGTAACTTTAGTAGCCAATGCATCAAGTTTTGGAATCATACACATTGTTTGATTTGAAGTAACTAGAAGTACTAAACAAAATAATTCGTGATAAACAATGTCTACAAAGTGTAAATTATTTTCTATGAATTCTGATGACTTATTGTTTGTATTGTCTGTGTTTGACAAAACACTTTACCCACAAACTACATCATTATAAACTGCAATAAATAATTGAAAAAAAGTTAATTTAGTCACCTTCAAGTAGATAAGTTACGAATAAATATCATGCTTTTCATGATGCTCATGATATATATATATATATATATATATATATATATATATATATATATAAGGTTGACAAACAAATGCTTGGTAATTTTTTTTTTTTTAATGCTCTCAACCTTTTTTTGGTTCCATTTAATGAAAAAATGATATTGGTAAATTTTGGAGATAATCCGTTGATGTTTTGGGGTTGCTCAACGAGTTTGAGTTTGCAAGGTTACTCGAATCCACATTTTTCATACGTTTTTGATATTTATCTCTTCTATTTTAATAATTGGGTTGAGAATGTTATCAATATTTTATTTTTTGTTAATTTATTTATCATCATACATAATAAAAATCGTTTTTTTTGGGAAAATTAATAAGTTAAAAAATAAAATAAGTTTGTCAAAATTTAGAACACCCACTATAGTATTGCATCTTTGGACAAGCTTTAAAAGATTGGAACATTTCATATGACAAAATTATGGCACTTAGTTTTAATACTACTTCAAGCAACACAGGTAATACATTCAGGTGCTTGTACCCTGCTGGAGAAATTTAGTGGAAAATCTTTATTATACACAGCCTGTCGACACTATGTTCATGCAGGGATTTTATCCCATTTTTACAAAACATTTTAGGAGCATCTTCTGGTCCATAGATTAAGTTGTTTCAACGATTTCGTGATCAGGGGAGTAAACTTAATTCTGAATCATGGCATTTAACTGATGCAGATCTCAAAGTTAATGGTTCGCTTGTACCATCAGCAGTAGAATTTGCTGTAAATATGCTGCAAGGAGCAAAACAACCTCGCGACGATTACAAATAATTTTTGCAACTGTCGATACTTTTTTTAGGAGAAATTCCTCCAGGCCAAAGCGGAATAACTTTCGTACTCCTGGCGCTATGCACCAAGCATGATGTATGGCAAAAGCACTGTACTCTATTAAAATTTACTTGTTTCGACATCAATTTCAGTTAACAAAAAAAAGAAGAAAAATATCTACGATTTTTGATTTTTTTAAAATTGAATTATATGGAACATTGGTTTCCATCTCTTCATCTGCTCCTCACAATGACCTGACTTTGATTAAGAAATTGAATAATTTCAAAATATTTCACAAAGAAGTTGCTGAATCTGATTTTAAAACCATTGCATGACATTTATAGTATTTAACTGAAGACCTGGTGAGTCTCTTTTTTAAGCAGAGATGTTGATAACCAAACTAAAGAAAAAATGTTGATTACACTTGAAAAACCAGTCAAAAAACAAAAACAGGTAAAAAGGCTTAAAGGTAAAGTATTAATGGATAAAATTGTAAGCATGAACTTAGATGACTTTGTAACAGAGAGATTAAAATATGTATTTGAAGTGCTTGAAATAAATTGGGCATTCATGAATGAAAATCACACAGACACGTGGAGTACAGCAACCGAATTCCAGGAAACACATACAATTGTTAATTCTATAAAAGTTGTAAATGATACAGCCGAAAGAGGGGTGAAACTAATTTCAGATTATGCACAAGTTTTAACAAAAGATGAAACTCAAATTGCAATATATTTTGCAAACCGTGGAAGAACATTGATGTCTAATTCCAGGTATGCGAAAGTCTACAATTGTGAACGCATTAATGAAAACACACGAATAATCAACAGGTGAAGTATTCTGAAATCAAACATTGTATAAAATCATATAAATAACACTTTATTTGAAAAACATAATTAAAAGTTTGTATTAGAAAAATAAAATAAAAATGCATTCTTTTTATTTATTGTTGACCATTAAATCTGATAATTTTAAGTTCATTGAGCAACCTCTAAATATAAAAATATCTTAATAATATTTTGCAGAGTTTATTTTTGCATTAAAAGGAACGCAATTAAGTGTTGAGAGTCCAATTTAGAGCACTTTGATTTTTTTGTCACTAATATATATATACACTCACACACTCAACACACTTTCATATATATATATATATATATATATATATATATATATATATATATATATATATATATACACATACACACACATACTTTTTGCTAAACAATTCTAGCCATGATAGAGTTTTGTGTGTCATACCAGCTTCATTGGTTAAGCATGATGCGTGATTGTCAGGTGTACAGAGCGTCGAAGTTAGTGTACCCGCTACATTTACTGGCATGGCAGACAAAAAAAATGTTATAGTACAAGGCCAGACCAGAAGGAAAGATAGGTGTGGGTTTTCTCCGCCACCACGGACAAAAATCAAGTGAGAGTGTTTCACCTCAGTCTTCCAGAAATGGCAGGCTGTAAAAGTGTGCTTGTGTGTGAAAGAGTTAGGGGGGTTTTGTTTTCTTACGCCATTCGTCAACACAGTCGTGAATACCAGCTTTTCGGCTCAATTTATTAACCATAGTGTAACAATATAAAAACAATTGTAAGGAGACACCAATTATCTCCTCAAAAATAGAAACTGATAAATATAACATGCATCAGGCAATGCGATCAAAAGTTAACCTTTAAGTTATTATTTGGAAATGAATTTAGATTGTGTTTCAATGAATTTTGGTTGTTCCTATTGCTGATTGGGAGAAAAAATTCTGATTTAGGAATAAATAGTAATAAATAACATGAATGACCGTAATATACATAAATAATTTTTACAAATATTTGATATTTCTATGTTAATGTGTTGTTTAAATTATAACAAACTATTAATAGTTTTTTATGAACATTGTAATCATTATTATTATTTTTTTTTTATAATTTTGTTTTTACATTTTGTTATCAATGCTTGTTATTTCACTCAATATAAAACGATCCAAATTCTTTTTTTTTCAATTTCCTTAAACGGCGTTGTCGTTGGGGTGGGGACGAATTGACACATCAACAGATGTGATTTCAAACGTCCATACTGTAAGCTTATAGACTCGGCGGCGACCATACCCTCTTCTATACTTATGGCTTTACCAAGGGAAGAACCCTGTACCCTTTGCATGTTTGTCGAGTTCACTATCTACTTCGCTATCCAGCCGTCAATTTATTGTATGTAAAATGGATGAAATTATTAGAACAGGTTGCAACAATGTATGTATTTTTTTAAAATGATATTAATATTGAATAATATGCATGGGTTTATCATTCATCAACATATAATAATAGACAGTAGAACATTTAGCTACTCTTAATAACCTTTCTTGAACACATTTATTGTGGCTCATTATGTAAACTAGTAAACGTAGCTTTATACTAAATGTATACATATATATATATATATATATATATATATATATATATATATATATATCCTACTAATAAAGTGCTTATCTTGTCGTCCGTGCGTTATAGGAAAGCCGTCGCTATAAACAATATATGACGTCATTTCCCGATGTTACAATTTTTTGCAGAATGGGAACGCCGTCGCTATAAATAAAAATCCTCTATGACGTCATTTCCCGATGTACATTTTTAATTTTTTTTTTACTAATAAGGTCGAATTGAACTTGTACGGGGTAGCTGTATCATGCCACATCAACATGCCTTGGTGATGCAGAATGGTATAATAAAGTAGTTATTTTTTACTTTTCAGCTCAATTGTTATAAAAGTTTTGTTCACGCTTCGTTTTGATTTTAATATTGAGAGAATTAAAAGTACAAAGTAATGGGTGACAAAACTTAGCACCCATATCTTTACCTAATTGTGTTTAATTCGGTTGGCAGGTATGTTTGGCAGGTATGCTTTTGTTGATTTGGTTGGTTTGGTTGGTTGATCGGTTGGTTCAGTTGGTTTGTTTGGTTAGCTGTTTTGGCTGTTTGGTTGGTTGGTTTGGTTGGTTAGAGTTGACGGGTAAAACGTAATTTGTTACGGGTTTGGCTTGGTTGGGTTGGTTGGTTGGCTGAATTGGTTTTTTTGGTTGATTAGTTAGTTGGTTTAGTTAGTTGGTTTGGTTGGTTGTTTGGTTTGGTTGGTTTGATTGGTTGGTTCAGTTTGTTGGCTCGGTTGGTTTGTTTGATTGATAGGTTAGCTGGTTAGGTTGTTTGATTTGGTTGGTTTGATTGGTTGGTTCGGTTGGTTGATTGGTTTGTTTGGCTGCTAAAACGGGTAAAACGCAATTTGTGACGTATAAAATGTAGGCCATTTTTTCACATTAAGAAGGTGGCATAAATCAGCCCCAAATTAACCGTATTTATAAATTCAGTAGATTAGGAAGGGGTTTCACATTACACCTTGATTTCCCGGGCAACGCCGGGCTTAATATCTATATCTATCCATCTATATATATATATATATATATATATATATATATATATATATATATATATATATATATATATAAACAAACCTGATGATTTCTAGGATTTGAAGCCCTTCCTCATTTTAAAGCAGACTACTTATAATTTTCAGTCTTTGACCAAAGATCTCAAATTTCCAATTTTTAATAGGATCACGTCGCATTTATTATGTCACTAAGAATACATTTCTTTCAAAATCTAAAACATAACATAATTTTAATACATAATTGTAACCTAAAAATGTACGGATGGTTGACAGGTCTGAATTGAAATGACAGCCTAGGGTCAGAACTTCGCGGAAAAGTGAGGACTTTTTAAACCATTTGAATTTTCTGTGTGTGCATTTATGGAAATCGCACCATCGCCTAAGATTGGGATCAAACAATGGCACAACAAAACTGCCCCATAAATGTTTATATGTTTATATGATCTAAAGCATATAAAAACATATACATAAACAACAATTGAAAAAAATTGTCCTCGAATTAAAAAACAACTAATCTATGAGGTGGCCAGTTTTGTTTGTCATATGAATGAATCTTGATTCTCTGGATTATCTAATCAAAGACATATTTGTTGTTTGGAAGTAATTTTCTTTTGTGATATAGAATAATCAATTTATTCCTGCTACAAACGGTTTCAAGATTATATACTCTATTTCTTTTTTTGAAATTTAAGTCCATTATTCATGATAGTTCGTGAGACGCTTTGTTAAGTGTGATGTACGGTGATATATGGTTATATATGGTGATATACGGTGATATATGGTTATATATGGTGATATACGGTGATATATGATGATACAGTGATATACGGTGATATACGGGGACATATGGTGATATACTGTGATAAACAGTGATACATGGTGATATACGGTGATAAACAGTGATATATGGTGATATACGGTGATAAACAGTAATATATGGTGAGCTTCTCTATTACAATGGGGATCTTTATTTTTTTGCTAGTCTTCTTTGGAACTTAAGATGAAGTTGATCTATTTAATTAAATATATCTGCAGTATTAAACTTCAATTTTGTAGATTTTTAGAACATGGGGTAAATGAATATATGTAAGTCATGCTAATATTTCAATAATTGCAGACTATTTCCATTGTTAATTCGAGAATTCCTAAATGCATAACCAAGATTTTCAGTGACTGTTTTTAGGTGTTTCTTCTAAATATATCATGCTCTTATTTGTTATTGTTTAAAAATTGAACACAATGAACACCACACACAAAAATGACCGCATAAAATATATTGATAACATTATAACCTGTCCGTTCCACCTTTCACAGAATCCACAACCATAACATTTTAAATGGACAATTTATAAGACTTCAAGAGTATTTTTCATTTCAAAAGTTAATTTGTTTATAAATGCTCCATATAATTTCTTTTAGTTATTGTTTCATGATAGTTCTACTTAAAATGCTTCAAATATAAATAACAGAAAGAGTAATATATTCAAATACTAAACCTAGCTCTTTCCATAAAAGTCTTAATACTTACATTCACATGAAATTATTAACACTATAAATATAGTACAAACGTCCATAATTTCAGTCACTGATATTTATTACATTTTAAATTTAAATCAAAGTTTCTTTGATGCGAATAATATGAGCTGTTACATGAATACTATGCCACGCTCTAGTACGAAGTGTATATATAGCCTAAGTTTATATTTAGACCGCATTCTGTCCTTATCAATAACTAAGATAACACTATTAAAGTAGTGTCTGGCTTTGTTGACTTAATACTGTGTCCTGATTCTAAGTTAAACTGACATTTCTAATATAAATATTACAAATTAAAAACAAAAATTAAAAGTTAAGCTTTACTGAATTTATGTCACATAAATTAATGTATGCTAATCAGAAAATCTAATAAAACGATATTTTTTTTTTATATTTTTAATATCTAGAATAAAACATTAAATACATGTATTTAAGAAATACAAATGTTTACAATTTTTGCTTTTTTTATGTTACCAAAGTATACACCGAGGCAGGTCTAATCTATAATACGAATGCTCTCTGGTACAGATTTCATTGCTATTTTTGTAGTTTATCAGTAAAATATGTATAAGTCAACGTTATTTCATTGATCGAATACATTCAAGCTATCTTGACAAAAAAATCAATACGGTAACTATGTAGGAGGCAAAATAGATAAGATAGTTCCCCTCCCTTCAATATGTTATTTAAAATATTTTCTTTTCATTGAGCTAAGAAATATGATTTCAAAAGTTACAGGAAAATAAATGTTACACACGGTTGTTTGCTAATCACGGGTCTAGATGGATAAATGTTGCACACGGTTGTTTGCTAATCACGGGTCTAGATGGATAAATGTTGCACACGGTTGTTTGCTAATCACGTGTCTAGGTGGATCAATGTTACACACGGTTGTTTGCAAATCACGGGTCTACGTGGATACATGTTACACCTGGTTGTTTGGTAATCACGAGTCTAGGTAAATAAATGTTACACACGGTCGTTTGCTAATCACGGGTCTAGATGGATAAATGTTGCACACGGTTGTTTGCTAATCATGGGTCTAGTTTAGTGGTTCCCAAACTTTTTTGACCCATGGACCCCTTTCTATAATCAAATCTTGCCTACGGACCCTCAACTGATAAGCTACAAAAATGCACAGGATATTTTTTTCTTTAATTAATTGAATTGTGTCGCAAATCATTGTCTTTGCTTTCCAGGAATATCAACATTGAATCAAAGAGCGCATAAAATTTGATTTAAACATGCACCTTTAGATAACGAACGTACTTATGTGTGAAGTAGTAAACGGTTATAGTCTTCGTCATTTTTCAAACAAAGTTGAGAAAATAATATCTCATTTAGGCATTCCTTTTGATTTTATTAACGACTTTAATGACTTAATCTAGTGATCCATTCAAACTTTCACTAAGATTTTTTGCAACCAAATGATGTCGATGAATGACACAATGCACTGAAAATACGATTGGTACAGATTGTTGTAATATGCCAGAAAGTCTCGGTATCTTCCTAACATTGCCGGAGCACCATCAGTAGCAACAGAAATGATATTAGTCGAGGGTATAGCTTTTACATTGAAAAATCTTTTTAATTCAGTAAATAACGTTTCTCCTTTTGTACCGAACATTTAGCAAATATTTTATCTTTACAAATCTTACATAAGCTAAAAAGTAAAGGTTTGGTTCCTGATAAAGTGAACCAGTGCCGTAGCGCTTAACTCACGCCCGGGGCACAACACCTTTTAAACCTTCTCAGCACCCCCCCATTCGAAAACAAAATAATATATGTAAACTATACCATTTGACTCTTCTTTGTGAGTAGCACCCGTGGCATGATGCCCACCCCCCGCTACACCTCTGAAGTGAACTCGTCAAGCTGTATAGAAAATTCAGATGTTTTTATGTAATCACATAAAGAATTTTCAACGGACTGAGCCATGTGTAATTCTTTTTATAATGTCGAAATGTGGTTTGTGCAAAACTGTGCGTATTACACAACTAGTAAAATAAGTTCTTCATCAATAATATACAGCTTTCTAGACTCTGTAATCAATAAGAAGCATGCAGTCATCATCATCTTGCTTAGATGTTGTCCCAATGAATTGTTGCAGAGACGCTTCTCGGCCTTTTGGCTAAAATTAAAGTGTGGAATCTGTACTATAATGGATCTTAGCCATTTAGCTAACCTGGTCTAGAAGGCATACCATAGTCTGTGGGAAAAAGATCATTGGGGTTCTCCTGGCCAGGAAAAAAACTTTTAGCGACGGTGGTGGGACTGTGGTCAACGAGGACAATCCGACACAATGATATTCACACCCTTCCACTCTGTCCCACTCAAGCACACCGTCGCAGCCTGCCATTTCTGGTGGTTTGTCGAACACATTACACCCTACCCTCTGTCCGAGTGGCAGGAAAAAAACCCTTGCATTGCCATTCTGGCCGATCAGCAGTACCCACGGCCTGCTGGTCTGGTCAGTTTTAATAACAATTTTCTATGCCGTGCCGACATATTGAGGGGAAACAATATAAACAGAGTTTGATGACGCCATTCCCGCATACTACGATGCCCAAAGCTAGACTGTAGTAATTGTACTTCTTCTGAGTCAATTCAAGTTCATGCAGTTATACTGAAACATTGAATATTACTATTGTTACTTTCAACTAGACCATAGAACATTGTCTATAATTGTAATATTTGTGAAATACGTCATCAAATTGGTCTCAACAGCAACAATTTTTAGCAGCTTCAGTACTGTTGACATTTTTTTTCTATTTTTCAAAGCAACATAGCTGCTCTTCTGAATTTTCATCATGTTATAATTTTGGGCTCATTTTCCACCACTAGTCAAACCCAGAGACAAACTGGAATGATGTTTCTGTAACACTAATAATATTGAGCTTGCAGCAAAACCAGTACAGTTTTCATTGATAATGTGTAAACCATCCTTGACATCAGTATTTTATTACTATTTGGCATCATCTTGTAAAATCTTTCTTTGTATAGCTAGCGCACTGAAAGCTCTAACATTGTTCTGATAATTTATTCTATAAATGATATGGAACTGGTACATGCCAGAAAGAAACATCTGATAAAATATTTCAAAGTTCTTCATTAAATTAATCAATCACATTTTCAGCTTTCACTTCAGTATGAAATTTGTCCACATTTCTGCTATGTATATCTGCGACAAACTTTTCCAGTTCTGCAGAATACAGGCCGCTAGCGTAGGATGAATCAAACAAAGTACCAAGTGTGATATAAAGAGCTGGTGAGCATTGATTTAACCAGTTCATCATTATGTCTCTTAACAAATCAAACTATGGATCAATGTAGCAATTTTTTTTTTCGTTTTTGACATTCACTAGGTCTGTTTGGTTTGTGTACTCGATAAGGCATGATGGAATATTCTTGTGCATGAAAATAAAAAAATATAAACTTTCATTTTTTATAATTCTGGAATTAATATTACTATACTATTTTAAATGATAATATCATTGTATAATTGAACATCTAGTAACAGCACTGACATGGTTATGCTAGGATAGAAGCGTTTTTTTTTTTTATTTTGTATTTAATGTGGCAATGCTGGATTTATGTAATATTTTGTCGATATAAATTATAGTATTGCTGACTGTATTTGAGAAAGAAATATATTACTTTCATTAAACTGCGTTTGTAAACATCAGCTCTTATTTCATGAATCCACGTGACTACATACGCTATTTTGTTTGCGCGTTTGCAAATAACGACAGATTGATCCGAGCAGCTTTTTATTTTATTCATATACCTCAACTTTGGACGCTCTGTATGGTAGCACCCTGTACTGCTGCTAATGGTTTTAACAATTATAGGTCACAAAACCCAACTAGAACAAATTTTTTAATGCTATTAAGAATTGTTCATAAAGGTGCGGCCCGCACCCCCCCCCCTCATTGATGTGTCTGCAAATGTAACAGTTATATACAGGTGGCACTTTAGTACTGAACCGAATCTGTGGAGTGTGGTTTACGAGCTGAGATTCAAACGTATTCATTTACCTACCTATGCCTCCGTTGAAACTATACATTAGCTACGTTTATATGAACAGTTGCAATATTTTATAATTTTCCCAAAGTTATGTGTAGGGCCTAGGAAATATACCTCTAAAGCGTACATAAACATAATTTTAAAAGGACAAAAAAAAAGCGAAAGAAAGACAACTGCAATACACGTAAAAGGCTGTACAATTTCAGCTGCATAAAGTGTTCATAAGGGTGCATCATCAAAAAAAATTCTAATATTTGATCTGTCTGCTATTTAAATTTGTTCCATTGACCAAAAAAAGCATTGTGTAAAAACATAAAAAAAAATATTTGACCATGTTTAGAGGTCCCCCGAACTTCAACAAAGTTTGCATTATTAAGCGAAAATTAGATAAAACCATCCTTACTTGTAAAGTCTAACAGACTTACTTACAAAAAGTGAAGCGCTATATAAATTGTTTCATAGTCTTTGGTTTTATAGTGTTTGGCAGCCATGATTGATTTTGATAAACAGTTGTGCTAGAAATTAAATTTAAAATTCACATTTTATTAGCAAAAACAACACTTTTCCTTACCACATATTGATGACTAAGGTAAGCATTTTAATTTCTTTATTTATATAATTTTAAATTCTGATACAAACGAACTTTAAAATTAGAACTTGGAAATAATATGGAAAACAACAATATCTTTTTTACACCTTCTAAGGACATGCTGGCTGACCCTGACACCACTTCAACAGTATCATATCCCGTTATTACTTCGTCTCCTGCCTCACGAACAAAGAAACCACCAACTCGTAGGAAAACTGCATTGTTTGGCATTGGCCCTGCAATCTTTGTTAATGATGCTACAATTACTGGTATTCGACTACCAACTTGTTTACAAGTTATGAGGTGCATGATGTATCACTGCAACGTAGCAGCACACAGTGAGCGACCAGGTTCTCATGGTGCACCATCTCGATTTACAACTGCCAAAATTGTGCTGAATCAAGTTACTGCTTTCAACAAAAATGCAAACATTCCAATGGTGACAGAGAGGAGAGCTTGTGAGAAGATTGTTCAGCTTCTTGATGAAAACAATAAACTTTGTTCAATTGATAAAAGTCGCCGAAACACACTAGCCGCCAAATGTAAACTGGAACAAATAAAAATCGATGTTGGCAACAACTTTTTAACTGTGGCCACCAAATATTGAGACTATTATCAAGAATGCAGAAGATCTAGCATTCTTGAGGTCTATGAAAGGAGACAGGTCTTCCAGCTTTGGATCATTTGACAAAACACTTGCGAAAAAGTCGCTCGACGCCATTCACGAGATGCCGCCGCATTGGAACGTCAGAAACGCGCAAGAGAAGAAAATGCAGCATGCTCAACGATATCAGTTCCTCACAACGAGGGTAGCAGTGACGAACCCGATGTTTCTACTTCTAAATCTGAAGATAATATGGAGTTTGTTGATAACTGTTTTGATGATATAATGCCATTGCAAAAGCGAAGACAGCCATCAGGTACTTTGGTATTTGTACCTCCAGATGTTTTAAGCCGACCAAGTCTTGTGTCTCTAGCGACAAGATTAAAGAATACACCAACACAGCAGGCAGCTTTCATAGAGGGCATTAATATTTAGTCTGAGGGTGATGTATCGATGGTGGCTTCTTCCTATACCACTGCAGATCGTTCACGTCACAAAGATGTAAGTGAGATATCTACAAAGATCCACGACTCTTGTGAACCACACAAACTCTGCACGTTCCACTGGGATGGCGAACTGACAGATTCTCTAATAAATCATCGTGTCACTGTAGAACGCATAACAGTTGTAGTTGTTGATGCAAAGCAATTGAAACTGTTAGGAGTGCCAAGGCAACAAAGAAACCCGTTGGTGAAATAATTGCAGAATTAACAATGACAGGAGTGGCATTGTAATATCGTTAATATGACATTCGACACAACAAGCTCAAACACAGGCCATTAGACTGCTGCCTGCATTATCATACAAAATAAGCTGCAACGTGCTGTTATTTGATCAGTTTGTCGCCATCACATTGGTGAAGTTCTCCTCTTGCATGACACCTAGCCGTTCTGGTAGGATCTTAGACCTAAACGGCCCAGGCTTGACAGATCCCTGGACAGTATAATGTAATAGCTGATTTGTTATAATATAGTCTACGTATTGTATGTTAATACTATTTGGGCCATATGCCAGTTTCTATGCTGTATTAATTTAACTGGATGAGTGAGGGAAATTGACATATAAATATAACATTTTCTGTCTAGTAATTTATAAGTGGTATGAAAGATATTTGTTTGATTATTTATCAAGAGTTATTGATTTGTATATGTTATATATATATATGTATATATATATATATATATATATATATATGTGTGTGTGTTTGTGTGTGTGTGTGTGTGTGTAAAACCTACGAGGACCTTGGTGAAGCTCTCAATGTACTCCCAGACCACAAGTTTTCCAATTTGGTTGTGACAACATTTACTTACCATACTTTTAATTTTTGAGTTTATTACATTCCTATTTCTTAAAAAAAAATGTACAAATACGGAGCAGTGTTCTAAACGTCATTTCGAGAACTGTTTTAATAACATTTATCAGAGTAATTTTGAGGGAACATTAATAAAATTTTGAAAAACCTACGAAACCATTTGCGAGTTAGGGGTGCATGTAAATATATTAATCAATAAACAACAGATAAACATTTCTTTTTTTCCTTGATATAAAAATGTCTTCTGAGCTGTCCCCATTACCGATGCAATTTTCAGCTTTGGTGAGGATGTATAAAGGTCATTACACAAACCTACCCAACTGTAGAATTTATGATCAAGAAGTCAGCATCTCAACTATAAATTACTTTACTGATAATGTAAAAAATGAAATGAACATCACATATCTATACTCATAAGACTCATTTGTTGTCTGTCTGTCTGTCTGTTCCCTTATAACTCAAGATCTAGACAACCAAATAACGTGAAATTTGTTACACATACACATAAATACATGGGCAAGGTTATAGGACAGGTTTCGTTTCATCTCGGTGGGTAGTTTAATTGTAATTAATAATTTTGTATTTTACTATATTAAAGTAATCTCGACGGCGCCATAAATAAAACTCTTCTATGACGTCATTTCCTGATGATACATTTTTAAAAGAGGGGTAACTTCCGGAAACTCCAATTGTAAACATGATGAAATCAATAGTCATATCTATTTACCTATCGTTTTTTGTATTCAGAAGATTAAAATTAAAGGTGTACTTTAATAAACCGAAATACGTTAATTAAAATGTTTCTGTGACATTATTAACATTATTAATACAATCTCAATGGGTAGTTTAATTGTAATTAATTATTTTAGTATTTTACTATATTAAAGTATTCACGGAATGGGATCGCCTTCACTATAAATAGAAATCCTCTGTGACGTCATTTCCCGATTATGAACTTGCGCGCGGGTGCTTTAAATGTTATTGCATTCAAATAGTATCAATGCACAGGGAATTCCCTGTATTCGCGCACCAAGTGAAAGTGTAATTGAACGGACGGAGATGAAAGGGTTAGGGACGGAAAAAAAATTAAAATATTGTTGTTGTTTTTTTTCATGCTGCAAGTACCCGGCTTTGCCCGGGATTAAAATAAGGTTTTCTGTTTATTAAAGAAGCGTAATTTGACGTTTAATTGTACAGAGAGGGAGGGGGGAGAGAGATAATGAGAGAGGGGGGGGGCAGGGAGGGAGAGGGAAGGAGGGGGCAGGTGATTACGAGAATTTTTTTTCATTTTACTAACCGCCATACCACATTTGCACCGGGAATCGCAATTGTATCTACAGTCAATTTAGCTTGCAAATATATTAATATACATCAAATTGTTTTTTTGTTCTATACAAATGTTAAAACAATATGAAAATATTCGACGACAATTTCAAGGCGAGAGTTACGTCTGCATTCACACAGGAATGATATTAAACCAAAACTAATAGCAACACAACGACGTTACACATAAATAACAAAACACAGATAATGTATAGAAGACACAGGAATGTAGGACCATATATATAAACTATATCCTCGATTTTTTTATAAACATTTTATAATTAATATAATTTCTCTGCATTGGAATCAAACAATTTAAACACGGAAGTTCTTTATAATGTCTTAATTGCTACAAACATTTGTAAATACACTTTATTTAAACTATGTTGGAGAAAATCTAGACTAAGCAGTGCATTTTAATGTATTCTAAAATGACAAAGGGAGATACATAGAAATATTTATTGACAGCTTTTTATTCACATACTTCAAAAGTTATTTCCCTTTTGTTTAATTATTTTTCTTGTATCTCCCCTCTTCCTTATTTATAGAACTGCAATATGTTATTTAAAAAAAACGTATAAAAAATGAGAAGACTGTGAAAAAGATATTTTAAACTTTCACTAAAAACGTATGTTACATATAAATAAAATGAATTTAGATACCAAGAATAATTCAAACTTCCCTTACTACCACTCACTCGTAGACTTTTAACTACTGCCCCGGTAACCCATCCATTAATAATACTAACTCCTCCTTTTCAAAACTCTACATCCCACCACACCCACCCTTACCTGACCCCCATCATAATTCGTTTCTCACTTGCCACAATCTTTCTTCGTTGCCAGTACCATCTAGGAGATTCTAAAGCATCTCAGTCTAATTGTGCTGCTATTCGGTTTCATTTTATAAGTGTTAGTTTTCTCCTCAAATGATAGCTAGAGTTGAACTATTGACACGGCCCAATGGATAGGTCCTTTGATTTATGATAGTTGTGTACGTGGTACGAAGCCATTTAATATAACGTTTAGCAGAAATTATGAACGGACGATTCTCAAAAAAAATTAAAAATAAAAACTGGTGCAATGTTGTTGTTTTTTTTTTTTAATAGAATAAACTAATACTAGATTGGAGTAATTTATTTTTAGCGTGTGCAGACATAATTTTCTAAAAAAAAATGGTTTAATATATATATATATATATATATATATATATATATATATATATATATATATATATATATGCTGTATTCTGAATTGTTGCGCATATCATATTCTGAAAAGCTGATAATATTGTTTTCAGAAAAGTGGCTCATAAAGTTTTCTTAAAAGTTACTCATGCTGTATTCTAAATAGTCTCTTTATACTAGTCTATACTTTATTCTAAATAGTCTCTTTATACTAGTCTATACTTTATTCTAAATAGTCTCTTTATACTAGTCTATACTTTATTCTAAATAGTCTCTTTATACTAGTCTATACTTTATTCTAAATAGTCTCTTTATACTAGTCTATACTTTATTCTAAATAGTCTCTTTATACTAGTCTATACTTTATTCTAAATAGTCTCTTTATACTAGTCTATACTTTATTCTAAATAGTCTCTTTATACTAGTCTATACTTTATTCTAAATAGTCTCTTTATACTAGTCTATACTTTATTCTAAATAGTCTCTCTATACTAGTCTATACTGTATTCTCTATGGAACTGCTGTGCTAGATGTGTTCAAGATGTCAACCCACATGCAATGTCTGCACTGGAGTCCAAACTGTGTCAACTGTCAATATTCCTTGCATATAGGTTACATGAAATCGATTTTTATTTTTCTATACCAAAGAATTATATTTCAACAATATGAACATATTTAATGATTTATCCTATACGCTTTCAAGCTGCTAGTCACGTCTGCATTCACACATGAATGACATTAAAACAAAACTAATCCCAACTCCACACGCCTGTACACAAGAATAACAGAATACAATGAACAAAATAACATGTATAGAGTAGAGTATTTGTGACACAGTGGTATGAAGGGTTGTTGATCATGGTTGCTCGAATTATGAAACTTCAACCAAGAAAAGTACAAGAAACTATTGGGAAAATAAACCATTATAAATAATGAGATTAATACACGTATTTTATTTTCTTGTAAATTGATTGAATTAATTAATGTTACGTGCTCTAAGATATTTACAAAACACAGGCGTAGGTTCAAAAAAAATACAAGAAGAAGGTTTAATAAAAACACAAGTAGTCCATTACATAATAAAAACACATAACTAATCTTGACATTTAACTACTCATAAACAAAAACACAGAAGTAATCTTAACACATAACTAATCATCAACAAAAATACAGAACTAATCTTAACACTTAACTATTCATCAACAAAAATACAGAAATAATCTTAACACTTAACTATTCATAAACAAAAAAAAACAGAACTAATCTTAACACTTATCTTTCATAAACAAAAACACAGAACTAATCTTGATATTTTACTACTCATAAACAAAAACACAGAAGAAATCTTAACACATAACTAATCATCAACAAAAATACAGAACTAATCTTAACACTTAACTATTTATCAACAAAAATACAGAACTAATCTTAACACTTAACTACTCATAAACAAAAACACATAACTAATCTTGATATTTAACTACTCATAAACAAAAACACAGAAGAAATCTTAACACAAAACTATCATTAACAAAAACACATAACTAATCTTAACAGTTAACTATTCATAATCAAAAACACAATAATAATCTCAACACTTAACTATTCATAAACATAACCACATAACTAATCTTAACACTTAACTATTCATAAACAAAAACACATAACTAATCTTAGCACTTAACTATTCATCAACAAAAATACAGAACTAATCTTAGCACTTAACTATTCATCAACAAAAATACAGAACTAATCTTCACACTTAACTTAATCATAAACAAAACACATAACTAATCTTGACATGTAACTACTCCTAAACAAAAACACAGAAGTAATCTTAACACATAACTAATCATCAACAAAAATACAGAACTAATCTTAACACTTAACTATTCATCAACAAAAATACAGAAATAATCTTAACACTTAACTATTCATAAACAAAAAAAAACAGAACTAATCTTAACACTTATCTTTCATAAACAAAAACACAGAACTAATCTTGATATTTTACTACTCATAAACAAAAACACAGAAGAAATCTTAACACATAACTAATCATCAACAAAAATACAGAACTAATCTTAACACTTAACTATTTATCAACAAAAATACAGAACTAATCTTAACACTTAACTACTCATAAACAAAAACACATAACTAATCTTGATATTTAACTACTCATAAACAAAAACACAGAAGAAATCTTAACACAAAACTATCATTAACAAAAACACATAACTAATCTTAACAGTTAACTATTCATAATCAAAAACACAATAATAATCTCAACACTTAACTATTCATAAACATAACCACATAACTAATCTTAACACTTAACTATTCATAAACAAAAACACATAACTAATCTTAGCACTTAACTATTCATCAACAAAAATACAGAACTAATCTTAGCACTTAACTATTCATCAACAAAAATACAGAACTAATCTTCACACTTAACTTAATCATAAACAAAACACATAACTAATCTTGACATGTAACTACTCCTAAACAAAAACACAGAAGTAATCTTAACACATAACTAACATTAGCAAAAAAACAGAACTAATCTTAACACTTAACTATCATAAACAAAAACACAGAACTATTCTTGAAATTTAACTACTCATAAACAAAAACACAGAACTAATCTTGACATTTATCTATTCATAAACAAAAACACAGAAATAATTTCTACATTGAACTATTCATAAACAAAAACTCATAACTAATCTTGACATTTAACTACTCATAAACAGAAACACATAACTAATCTTGACATTTAACTTCTCATAAACAAAAACACATAACTCATCTTGACATTTAACTACTCATAAACAAAATACATTACTAATCTTGAAATTTAACTATTCATAAACAAAAACACAGAACTAATCTTGACATTTAACTATTCATAAACAAAAACACATAACTAATCTTAACACTTATCCTTCATAAACAAAAAAAAACAGAACTAATCTTAACACTTATCTTTCATAAACAAAAACTCAGAACTAATCTTAACACTTAACTATTTATCAACAAAAATACAGAACTAATCTTAACACTTAACTACTCATAAACAAAAACACAGAAGAAATCTTAACACAAAACTATCATTTACAAAAAAACAGAACTAATCTTAACACTTAACTATCATAAACAAAAACACAGAACTAATCTTGAAATTTAACTACTCATAAACAAAAGCACAGAACTAATCTTGACATTTATCTATTCATAAACAAAAACACAGAAATAATTTCTACATTGAACTATTCATAAACAAAAACTCATAACTAATCTTGACATTTAACTACTCATAAACAGAAACACATAACTAATCTTGACATTTAACTTCTCATAAACAAAAACACATAACTAATCTTGACATTTAACTACTCATAAACAAAATACATTACTAATCTTGAAATTTAACTATTCATAAACAAAAACACAGAACTAATCTTGACATTTAACTATTCATAAACAAAAACACATAACTAATCTTAACACTTATCCTTCATAAACAAAAAAAAACAGAACTAATCTTAACACTTATCTTTCATAAACAAAAACTCAGAACTAATCTTAACACTTAACTATTCATCAACAAAAATACAGAACTAATCTTAACACTTAACTACTCATAAACAAAAACACATAACTAATCTTGATATTTTACTACTCATAAACAAAAACACAGAAGAAATCTTAACACAAAACTATCATTAACAAAAAAACAGAACTAATCTTAACACTTAACTATCATAAACAAAAACACAGAACTAATCTTGAAATTTAACTACTCATAAACAAAAACACAGAACTAATCTTGACATTTATCTATTCATAAACAAAAACACAGAAATAATTTCTACATTGAACTATTCATAAACAAAAACTCATAACTAATCTATAACTAATACATACATTTATAAATACAATATTCCGAACCTCTGGTGCCAAAAGAAATATAAAATCAAAAATAAAAATAACTGTGTAATGAAATGTAATATTAGGGGAGGTAACTAGATTATTAGTTTGGCTATCGCAAATTCTTTGGCTAATTTCCCTTGGTGTCAAAGATAACTAAAAAATAAATACATAATTAAATGTGTTTGCCTTACAATGCAAAACCTTCGCAATGAGTTATATCCCCTTAGGCTTGATCGGTAAGCTAGGACTGCTAGGTTATTTTTTGGTTTCGGGCAGATCCGATTTTTTATGATTGTATTTTCAACTGGAATACTGTTTTATTAATTCTTTACTTTCAGTTTAACACTGAACCTAAATCGCTATTATTTTATTAGATTCTCATCATCGACATGTGTCAGCCACATGAAACATTCAAAATCACGACAACAACTTGCTATTGATCTCACCATCTATATACATACAATCATATAAACATAATCGACTAAACTTTTGCTAGCCAAAGAGAGCCACAACTGTTGCCATATTTTTACGCACATACAGAAAACAAGTTGGTAAAGGGCAACTATTTGAACGATAACAATTATTTGCCAATGATGACTATACTAGATACTGCAACGGGACGGATGCTCGTGCGGTCATGTACTGTATTGTCGACCTGAGGGTTCATGCTTCTATATACATGGATGAAAAGTAGGCATGTCATGTCATAGTGACAGTCCCCGCTATATCAGCCTTGGTACCGCCATGGCCATATTAATTTCGGCTATAGTGGGGAATACCAAAGGGCATCACCCACTAGTGGATTATTAATACAAATGTATCTAAGAAATTTTAACTTATCCTTTCAGTGACTTTACATATAATTCATACTTTATAGAACCTCACTTTATAAGCAAGTTGTCACGGATGAAGTAAAGTAGATACATAACATGGAAAAAGAGACAAAATCGAGTGCACACAAAACTTAACGAAAAAAAACCCGTGTTGCTTAAGATATCCTATTTAAAAGCCGCATTGGATCATTGCTGTTTACTTGTAGTGGACAATTGAATATCTTCGAGCTGCATTGGCACAATGCTGTATACTAGTGGTGGAAAAGTGAATTTATGTGAGCTACATTGGATCATTGCTGTGTACTAGTGGTGGACAATTGAATATCTAGGAGCCGCATTGGTTCAATGCTTTGTACTAGTGGTGGACGAGTTAATATCTGGGTGCTGCATTGGATCAGTGTTGTATACTAGAGGTGGGCAAGTAAATTTCTAGGAGCCGCATTGGTTCATTGTTGTATTTTATAAAAACCGAAGTACGTCGATCATCGATCTCATGCTTGGCAATCTGTGTGATCTACGTATGAACCATGTGGCAATCTGTGTGATATACGTATGAACCATGTGGCAATCTGTGTGATCTACGTATGAACCATGTGGCAATCTGTGTGATCTACGTATGAACCATGTGGCAATCTGTGTGATCTACGTATGAACCATGTGGCAATCTGTGTGATCTATGTATGAATCATGTGGCAATATGTGTGATCTACGTATGAACCATGTGGCAATCTGTGTGATCTACATATGAACCATGTGGCAATCTGTGTGATCTACGTATGAACCATGTGGCAATCTGTGTGATCTATGTATAAACCATTTCGTTACCTTAAATACAATTTATGCATAAAAGCCAAAAAGCAAATATTTTACATTACGTCAGTTTGATAACATTTCTACTTAGAATATCTTGGACATTTTTTTTTCAGGATTTATTGTTTTCATTTTGGTGTATTTATAATCAAATTGTCACCAAATATTATTACTGTATGCCTCAGATATTATCGGAAGTTATTTTATTATGTTTTTATTTACTTTCACTGTTATATGAAAGTTCAAAGTGAATGATGAAAAGATACAAATCTCATTTTTTTCCCCCAGCTGTGCAACACGTAACAAGAAAGTTAATCTCTAAGTAAATTGATTTAATAATCTGATTGTCAATAATTTTCTCGACACTTAACTCTGTATAGCCCTTGCTATGATTATATCAGGCCAAGAAATACGTGTAAATGTGTAGAGTTGATTTAAATTGTGTTTCACAGCTAGCATAAAGTCAACACATAGTCTATATGTTAGTGTCATGCGCATTGAATGCTGTTTAATCAAACATATCACTCTTCATTTGAATCCAGTCTAGATGATGTATGTCCAATGTTACTTTCATTGTGTACACATTAGTCATATCAAGGATGATTAAGTCAATGAAGTTGTTTTTTCTCGCATTCATCGGTGTTGCTATCTTTCTCTTGATATATTTGTCGTATATCGAAACGTTTGAAATATTATATAGAAAGTATTTCACCGTCAGTGTTGATAATAGCACAGCGTTGTTGCGACGTGTTCATACTTCAACAGACGCTGTCATCTCCGTAGACTTGTTGTATAAATCAAATGTCATTAAGATAGGAGATTTGGATACAACAAATGGTAAGTAGACATTTTTTTTCAAAATATTTTACAACAATCTATGTGACTGAGTTGGATAAATTTTTTAATGTTATATTGAGATGATTTTTAACCTTGTGTGGTTTTTAGAAGCAACAATCACGGGTGTGTCTTTTTAGTTTCGCTATTATGAACTATTAGGTTAGCCAAGTTTATAACTTTAAACAGTGCTCGATCCTTTGGTATGTTCATCTCAATTTCTTTTCTATCCTTCGTAATCTTGTACACAATTTTAAGGTTGTTTTTTTGGTACGTGTCCTACAAAGTCCTTTGTAAATATGAGATGGAATCTCTTAGATCCTACACACTTCTACTTGGACGGTTGTTATGGTGCCATTCTTTCATCCCAACCATAGCCGATAGTGCAGTGTACCTGGATGCATCACTTGAGACATAGCGGGGATTTTCACCGAGACCTGAAATATGTATTGGTCCTCACTTGAGATCGAACCAGAAACCAACAGGTTGACATTTGAGCGTATTACTAAATGACCATCAGACCCTTTTTTTTGTAGGCTGCAAGAATCGGCCCTGGTTATTAATTATACAAGCACATGAAATCTGTTGAATTATATTTTGACTTAATTAGATTAATGTGAAATATTTTCAATGTCGTAAATTGCAATTTTATTAGACAGAATAATGTACAGACAAACTGCAATTCTCACAAATAGTTTTTTTTTTTAATTTTTGTATTTCTGTAAATTTTGTAACTAAAAACACTGTAGCTTTTCTTTTCCACTTCGTTTATCGCTATTCAGTAATAACTTTAACGTTTACTAAATTAGTTCATATATGCATTAAAAAAAACTGGACATATGGTATTATTTGAATGACATATATGTAAAGTTCCTTTAAATTTGAACTGTAGCATTCATCAGTTTCTATGACCTCCGCAAATAAAGGGATTGTGTTTTTAGCCCAATACCCAGACATCTATTCTTCCCGAACTCAAGTCAGGTACTCATTTAAAGCTGGATGGACTTGTGAGAGGTTAACCCACTTTTTACTAGGACCTGAACACATTCCTTGATTTCTCACCGAGGCTCGAACACAGGACACTCAAGTTGACAGTCGAACATCTATACCACTCGGCCATTCCTCTCACAAATGAAGTATATTTTAATTTATATTTTTCGTTATCCCATTGAAGGAACAGAGTATGTTGGCGTTACAGGGAAGCGTACAGACAAGGTGAGAGTTCTTGTCTGGGTTATGACCTCACCAGATTCTCACGCAACTAAAGCTAAGGCCGTCAAGGAGACCTGGGGGAAACGATGTCATATTCTGTTATTTTTTAGGCAAGTGATATTTCAATTTAGAGAATGTAGACTAGTTAATCAAAAGCTGTTAATGTAGACATGTAATGATCGCTTAAATAATTTATGTTAATATTTTTTTTAAAATTTTATATGACAATTTACTAAAATTATTATTTAGCTCAAAAGACGATCCATTATTACCAGTCATAGGGTTGAATGTATCCGAAGGTCGGGACCATTTATCAGCTAAGACATTGAAAGCATTTCAATATGTATATAAACTTTATTTTGATGAAGCTGACTGGTTTATGAAGGTCAGTGTTAATGAGAATTACTTCACGCTTATTACTATGTACTAACTGTGCCCTGCAATGCCTTTGATAAAGCTATATCCCTTTAGGCTTGATCGGTAGGCTAGGTTTTTTGGTTTCGGGCAGATCCTTTTTTTACATGGTTGTATTATAAAATGGAATACTGTTGTATTTATTCTTTACTTTCAATTAAACGCAGAACCCAAATCGCTATTATTTATATTATTTTTAATGCATTTATTTATTAATCTGTGTAATTTATGTTGTTTTTTAATATATGTTTGAGACTTACATGTGTCTTTATCCTACTAGGTGGACGATGATACGTTCGTTATACCTGATAACTTAAAATACTTTTTGTCAGACAAGAATCCAAATGAACCAAAATATTATGGGCACCATTTTAAAGCTTACATAGAAAATGGATATAACAGGTAATCGTAAGTTGCTATAATGCTCTTTTTTTTAGAGATTTTTAAGAGTACTACATCTTTCGTGTTGAAGTATACATTGTATAGGTAGAAAAGATTTTTCAAAGAAATAATGTATCAAGTAAGTTAAGCTATGAACATAATGGTTATGTTGCACCTTTATAATTATACACATATAAATATATAAATGTAACTAAATTGTGTGTAGTTTAACTTTCGCGCATTAATACATTAATCTCTAGCCCACAGGTGGGCAAACACTTAGAGTCACTGCACACACAATGTTTAACTGGCTAGTCTACGAGTAGTCGAGTAGTCTACGTGTAGTCTACGAGTAGCACATGGATGAAGTGTTTATATAAACTAATATGATTAAATATAAATATCATTACATAAGAGGCTAGAGCTGTATCTTATTTTTAAACGAGAAGTAGAGCCGATTGCTGGATTTAACACTTCGGTGAAACGCACATGACCTGCGGGTCGAAGTTCACCCATGTCTGCTTTCGTTATTGCAGCTCGTCTGAAATGTACTTAGGTAACTTCACGTAAATTATTGCGATATACAAAACTATTTCTGTTTTTTTGTTAAAATAACTTTAACGAATATAAAAAAAAGATGTATAAGATTCCTGTAACCTCACTAGGGAGCGACCGATATGCCTTTTTACCGATAGTCCGATACCGACATTTTCCCCCAGCATTTTGCCGATACCGATACCGATATTTTGCTATTAATGAAAGGGTGCCTTGCAGATGATTAGAAGATTATAAAAACAAAAGATTTGAAAAGACAGACCAAAAGACCGAAGTCAGAAACACAAACCATGCCTGCATAATCTCAGAAATCTGCATGTTTATTGTTTAAAATTAAACTTATAACAAAAAATTTGTTGTTTTTTCTTTTTACTTGTTCACAAACAGAAAAGTAAGATAAAGTTGTAAATAATTCATGTCAAACTAAAAAAGTAAAAATGTATTAATTAGGGCTACTTATTAAACTGCGTTAATTTGCGATCAACACGCCAAAAAAAATTTGCGATTAAATTTTTTAACGCAACACTTAAATGCGTTAATTTGACCAAATGCGGAAAGTTCACCAAATCGATAAATAACAGAATTTCACTCAACCATTTGAAGGTTAAGTTCCGTCCACTTACGCACACACTCTCACCCCCACGTATGTCGACTGAAGCCCCACTTATAATATATAATGAAGATGTTTTGGTTATTTAGCCCTTCGACAAGTAAACCTCCTGCTCCCTTCTCTGTCAGTGTAAAAAGAGAAAACGTTCATTCACTAGTTAACATTATATACTGTAGTGTATCGGTGAAGGTACTATAGCGTATAATGAACCCGTTTATAATGATAATTCTCTAACCACGGCTATTGTATGGGATTGTGTGGGTCGGTACCTTTCCCAGCCTCCTTTTATTTACCCAACAATATCCCGGGAGAAGAAAATTTCCTGGGGCCTATCCTGGGATTCAGCTATCCAGAGAGAATAACACAGGTTCTAACCAATGTAATGTAACACCAATAAAACTTCGTATGGACGTTCAGCAATCGGAGGTTGTAAATATAGTATTAATTGAAGCCAACTTATCTTTCAACTGCTGCCTACGAAGTTAAAATCTATGTTTCGATTGTTTTGTGAATGTTTGTCAAGAGCTAGGCATCATTTATTGCCTGGCAAGTCTATTAATTAATTAACGTTCCGAAACTAGCGATGTCAATATGATAAGGGAGCTATTACTTTCTTGCTATATTATTATTTTAGGAAGGAAAGGCACATTTGAGATATAAAACCCATAGTGCCAATATCGGTTCGACTATCGGTCGCTCCCTACAAATATCGGCCGATCCGATATTAACCGATATTGCCAATATCGGTCCGATACCGATAGCGATCCGATTATCGGTCGCTCCCTAAACCTCACATCTCTCTTATTATGAAAATCACAATTACACAATGTTCTTCTACCATTCCTGCGTTTTTTTTCTTTCCTATTTCTTAACCTTACCGGTCATTTCGGTTTCATCCTTTTGGTCTTTCACTCTTCCGGTCTTTCATTCCTATTTTCTTTCATCCTTCCGGCATTACAACAGTTTTTATGCTAGCATTTGTCCTTAATATACTACTGCATTTTTCTCTTAATTACAGTACACAATAGACTCTTCGTATTAATCAACCTATAAACATAACCTTTTTTTTTTACATTTAACAAAACAAATATTTTCCTCTTTTCAAAACGTCGTTGTTAACAAAAAATGGCATTCCCCCCCCCTCCCAATTTCTTCAAAAAAAAAAAAAAGCGGAGGTGCTGGCTATGTATTAAGCAAGGAAGCTTTGAGGCGATTTATGGAAAATTCAACATTATTCAACGGTCTATTTGAAGAAAGGAGTGCTGAAGATCTGGAGATAGGGAAATGTATGGAGAAGCTGGGAGTTGAAGTATCTGACAGCACTGATTCACTCGGGAGGTCAAGGTTCCATTGTTTTAATCCTTTCTATCATTTACAGGGGTATTTTCCTGACTGGTATTTAAAAATGGATTCACATGGAGCACAGAAGGTATAATCTCCAGCTTTGAAGTAATTGTAAAATAATGAAAAAAAATATAAATTCGTATTATCTTAAGTAGTGAATGGATATTATGTTTTTTTTTATAAATATGTATGTGTGTTATAGTTCAACAAAACATTTTATAATTAAAATATTTTTAAAAAATGTAGACATATTTCTGTCAATGTTGCTGAGCAATGTACATACAATCTGTGCATCGCTCTGTTTAAACACTAGCTGTAACATATAGTAAGCGAGGCAATATAGATAGATATGTATACCTACATATAGACTTTTAGATATGTAAATAGATAGATAGATAAGATATTAAGGCACATATAAATTTAGATACATAGACCGATTTATATAGAGATAGATAGATATATACATAGATAGATAGACAGGTTGATACATACATATCTTTAATTAGTTTCGTATTTCAGGGTATCAGCGACAACCCTATCAGTTTCCATTATATAACTCCCGAAGAAATGTACACTCTCGAATACTTCATCTTTCACTTCCAGCTAGATGATGGTTCGCAAAACTGGAAAATTTGGAATCAGAAAAAAATTCGAGACAGAAAACATTTTCAAAAGATTAACACGTAACGCCAATTTTTCATTGTTGTATTCATCTTTTTTAACATTAATTTATTTTATTATTGTGCCCAGTATTTAAAATAATGTAACATAACCAATGGAAAGGCAGCGTGGAAGATTCACCAACAGTGTTATGTTATGTAACAAAATATGATTTGAATTTTCTATGTTATTTTAATACCATCATGTTGAATTTACTAACTAAATAGCTTTTTAATATGTAAAACAACTGATTCTACTATACGCCTAAATTCAGGAGGAAATAAAGTAGTAAAGTAAAGTTCCCTTAGCCCTAACAGACCATCGGGGCAGATGATGTGTAGAATTCATCAGTTTCTATAACCTCGGCATATGAAGGTATTGTGTGCTTTGCACAACGCCCAGCCGCCTTTACTTCCCCAACTTATGTCAGGTACCCATTTAAAGCTGCATCAAATTTCACCTGGAAAAATTCCATGGGCCTCACCGAGGATCGAACCCAGGACTCTCAGGTCGACAGTCGAGTATCTACACCACTCGGCCATCCGTCCCACCAAATTCAAGAGGAAGGGATTGTTTATCTCGCGCACAGACTAAAATCTAAAGACTTAAACTAATAAAGTTTAAATATTTTTTTTTTCTTTCATTCTCTTAATCGACGTGGTCTTCGGAGAAACGGTTGGACACATCAACAGATGTGCTTTCATACAATTTGTGTTAAGGCTTATAGACTTGGTGGCGCCTATCTCCTCGTCAAGTTTGTGTTGAATATTTTTGGCTTTATCAGGGTTTAAAACCTGTACCTTTCGCATAAGTGACGAGTTCGCTATCGACTTCGCTTATCCGTAGTTCATGTTATAAAAAAATATAAAACTTCTTTTATTTATCTCTATGCCTTACTAATAACATGTCTCAAGTAGCGTAATGAAGTGGGCATCATGCCCCGGGCGCTACTCACAAACGGGCGCCAAACGGTATATTTTACATATAATATTATATGGTTTTCGAGTAAGGCGGTGGCGCTAAAAAGGTATTGTGCCCTGGGCGCGAGTTAAGCTCGCTACGCCACTGCATGTCTCGCCTAAATATTAGAGGAATGGTTGTGCGTAGGCCAAGAAAGTGCGCCTAAATTCTAAACTTTAATTGTTTAGTACTTTAAACTTGACTTCGATAATTAAAAGAATTATTATCGAAACTCAGCTAATTCAATTGACTTAGTTGTTTAAAGATGAGTTTAATTTGATGACATCTTTGGCAAAAAGTAACACATATTCTTTTCAAATAACATTAATATTTTTATGTTACTATAATTTAAAATGTTTTTAATTACACTTATATATATCATTTTGTTTAATATAGAAGGAAACGATAATATAAAAACTCACACGAGACAATAAATTCTTAAAATGTGCGAAACTTTATTGTGTTGACGTATTGTAAAAGCTAATAAACATATATTGCTTTCTATTTGTTATTGAAGATTTTATGCCATTTTTATTAAAAGCTTATATAAAATTTATTTATCAGGCTTAGCTAACGCCCTATATAGTTTTAACTAAGTTGGTCAAATATTTGCCAATTATCAACTGATTTACAGAATAAAATATAGGGTCTAAAAATGTAGGGCATTTGTTAAAATGGGGGAAGATAGTGTGGAGAGATGTTTTTAATATCAACAATTTGATCCTTTCATTTTAATCACACCATTTTAAATATAACATTTGTTAACAAAAGTGTTATGATTTTTATTCAGTTTGTATTCACTATCGATCTCTCTTAACATTCTGTATTTTTGCTCTCACCCTTTCGGTTTCAGCATTCTTTCTCCCCATCAAATATTTTATTGTCTACGTCCCCTGCCTCTTTTTTATACACTCAACTGTTCATTATTTTAATCTCTACCTTTGTTTCCAAAAAGGGTTTTCTCTATTCCCTTTTTATTCCTTACTCTTTCTTGTCGCTTTCTTTAGTCTATTTGTATACTTTTTTCATTTCTAATAGAACATTTCTATTCTTTACTCTCTAAATATTCTGCAATATCTCCACATCTCTCCCTATTCAGTACTGTTTCCATCTATATCATAATCTGTATTTTCCACTCACATGACTTTTGTATCGTCTATTTCCCCTATCACATTCGTATTATTTCCTCCATATTATAGACTATAAGATAATTATATTTGGTATTTTTTCCCACATAAGAAATGTCACATAAATGATTGACAAATAAAAAAATAGCAATATCCAGAAAATTTAATAAGAAAAAAAATATTCAACCAAAAGCATTGTATTAGTAATAATGAAGTGGCATGCCATGTTTGGTGATTACATTATTCGAGGTTTACTTTCAGTCATTTCCCTTTCTAGTCGTTAAATAAAGGAAATTGACAAAAACAAACTTTTTTTTTAATTCACAGATGCTGTTTTTTTTTTTTGTTTCTGATGAATTTCGCTACGGGAAAATCTAAACATTTCAATGAAATTTTCGGCGCTGAAATATTCAAGTTTTAATATATTGAATAAAAAGGAAAATTAATTCTTTTAAAAAAAAATGGCGATCGATGGGGTTTCAAATAGATTTTCATCTAAAAATATTTTCGATAGAGATATCTAACTCCATTCTCTAACTTTTCTAAATCGTGAAAAAAAGAAATCTATCAAACTATATTTATGGATTTGAGAATTAAATGTTGATAGAAATTTCCATACATAATTCTGCTTAGTGGATCACATACCTTTCAATATTTATCAGATAAGTGTTTCTTTAAATTCGCACTAAATATGGTTTTTCAATCTTGTTTAATTAACTGGAGTATAAGGGTTTTTGTTTAACTGCTAATATTAACTAATTTTTTAGTTGAAAAAAAATATATAATTTAGCTAAGGGAGTCAGTTAGTGGCTTTCGGCAGACTAAATGAAATAAAATAAAATATGATGATTTAAAAAAAGACAGAACTCGAGCTAACATTAACTACTAATTTTTAATTCATAATTTTAAGGAATTACAATTAAAAGAAAAAAAAAAAATGTCCGAGAAGTTAAACAAAACACACACAAAAAAAATTATCTAGAGTAGGCTACTCCATGTGACATACAAGTCAATAAATATGTAAACACTTTCATTTTTTCGACTTTACCTTCGGCGCCAAGAATATGAGAAACCGGCGCCTAAATTTGTTCCATGTCCTTCATTCCATCCGGCAGTAGCTCCTGCCCTGAAATTTCCATTTGTGTACGTCAGTCCTCCAGAAGCTCCAAGACCATTATTCTTATCGTATCCAGCATTTAAATTTGTTGACCAGCTTCTCCGTAAGAGAGACTTTTGAAATGAAAAACAAATAGCATAGTTACTTCAATACAAAATGTGTTCTTTTACATAGTATTTCAGTTTAATATCTTGTTTTATAACAAAAAAAATTATAACAACTTAAACGCTTGTTAAGTGATATTAAAACACTTTTTAATAAATTTAAATTTATCGTGTTTATTTATCAGATTTACTGGGTTTTTTTAAAATAATATAATACTACTTAAGAGTAACACGTTTGTACACAAATAACTGATTTATTTATCGTATACATTGATCACTTACTCTTTGACTTATTTTCTTTTGGATAAAATTTTCTGTAAAAGAAAGAAAAAAAAATAAAATTCATTTTTAATATAAAGAAATTATCCTATTATAATAAATCATTACTACTATGTTCAGTATTTATTACTATATAGCCTACATCGTATAAAACCGAGTTAGCTGAACAAACTCAAGCGCGATATGGCGAAGACGACTGAACATAGAAAGTGCTGCATCGAGTTCTTTACCCATTGTTGTCTAGTTTTAAGCATTACAAATTTACAGGCCCTCTTTGATATATTGATATCTCCTGTGAGTTGCATGAAATACCACGCAGTGGACGGGTGGTCTTGCGGTAGAGCGCTCGACTGTCAAGCTGATTCGATCTCCTGTGAGGACCAAGGAAATTGTTCAGGTCTTGGCTCAAGTTCTCGATACATCTCCCTTGGTGCCTCCATGGTCATTGCACTATCGGCTATGGTGGGGATGAAAGAAGGGCATCATAAACACCGTTCCACTAGTGGTTCATGGGATCTAAGCGATTTCGTCTCATCCTTTTCGGGACTTCACACACCACGAAATAGACTAAGTTAAATATTGACATAGTAAACGTACGCCTGTGCGTAGAGGACGGATTGTCTATATCCGACGAGGACCAAACCAAAAGATGTTTTAGGCAATGAAATTTCCCCGCCATACCCCCCTTGGTGCCTCCATTGATGTAAGAAGGGCGCCGTAATAGCCGCCACATTATTGGTTTATAAGATCTAATACATTACATCCTTACAAAAGACTTCACACACACAATGACGAATCAATTTTAAGTAATTATGGATTCAAGTTTTTTGTTTATTCTTAATAAAATAACGTATGAAATATGTAGGGAGAAACAAAAATTATGTCATTTGATAGAGAGAAACAAAAAGATATGTTATTTAATAGAGAGACACACACATATATGTCATTAAATACAGAGTTCGAGTGAAATAGATCACTGAGTTTTTGTTCTCTGTTTAGATATATTTCCTTTTCTTCACACATAGAGATGAGTACCTTAATCACGTAGGTTGGGAAAAAATTAATTTAGCCGGGGGTTGAACTTAAAAAAAAATTATCTCTTTATTATTTTTATTTTATTTATTTAGATTGAATTTAAAAAAAAAGAAACTACCAAATACCTGTTACTTTTAATATATCACTGATATCGTCACATATCCAGACTATTGCAGCAAGGGTAGGGCTGTAGCTATCACCTGAATCTGTCAAATAAAACATTTGATAAGATACAGTTTTTAAAACAAGAAAAGTATTGATTGAAAAAAAATTACGATATAATGCGAATAATTTTCCTAACTGCCCTAGATAATAATAATAAATTATACTGTATTTCTCTTTTAAAAGTATAAAGAAATTTTAAACTAACATGTACAATTTCAAAAAAGAAATGTTTGGGACAAAATGTTTAGCATATATGTGAAATACATACTATTGAAAAACAAAAATATTTTAATGAAATTTACCGGAAATGGTTTTTTAATCTTTAGTCTCCGCACCAAAAATATTACTCACATTGTTTTTTTTTATTTCTTAATCGAATAAACTAAAACATTTTTATTTAATTTTGTAGAAATCACTGTAGAAAAAAATGAAACATTTTACAGTTATTTCTATAAGTTCAGAGAAAAGCACTTCTTAATTAATACAAGTTTAAAAAATAAATACCTTTTAGATTGCCCAGTCGTGCTTGAAATAGTTGTAAAGATGCAAATGAAACATTGAGTCTCTTGGCTTCATACGTCACTAGTCCTGTATAATAGTTTATATTAATTAGCTTTGCTTTAAAAGTTTATAATGCGAATTTAAATCTTACTAGCTGTACCCTGCAAAACGTTTGCATAGAGTTATATTCCCTTAAGCTAGGTAATTTTTTGATTTCGGACAGATCCGATTTTTTCATGATTTTTATTACTATTGCTTACGTTTGACTATTTTAAACTGGAATACAGATGTATTAATTCTTTACTTTCTATTTAACGCAGAAACCACATCGCTATTATATATATATATATATATATATATATATATATATATTGATATATATATATATTGCAATGCAATATCTAAACGTTCCCTTTTTGAATTTTTATTTCAGTGAGAAAAATAATTGTATAATCTACTTTATTAAATGCAATAAAAACATCTATTCCTAAGTAATGGATTTGGTTTGACGTAAAGAATATGCCTTTTGATTCTATTATAATACATATAATTATTTTGTCATTCAGAACACTTTTTTTTTTCTCTTAAGAATACTAAAATAATGAAGTAAAAACAAGTCTTTATTTAACAAATTTGGTATTATTGCCACATTATAAGGCTTACCATTTATCTTGGGACCTAAAATAACAAACATGTAGGACTCAGCAGCTGCTTCGACTAAAAGATTTTTAATGTCTTCATCGGAAACTGATTTAATAAAATTAAAACAATATATTTTCAACGATGATTGGTATACACCTACTAAAAGAACAAAAACATTTAATGAAAATTGTATTATTTCTTAAGATCTTAACACTGACATAAACGTCTTAGAAAGCAATGACTTTTAAAAGTATAAAGATAATTGCATGCATTCATGTTGTTGTCTACATGTATTTGTAGCTTTTTATCTATATTTTGTTTTAATCAAATATTTCCATATTTTTTTTTGAAACGGATGGATTTATCAAAATTAATGTGCTTTCAAACTTCCTAGCTTTGGGTTTATAGACTTTGTTGCGCCCATCTGTGGGCTTATAGAATTGGTGGTGCCTATATGTGGGCTTGTAGAATTGGTGGCGCCTATCTGTGGGCTTGTAGAATTGGTGGCGCCTATCTGTGGGCTTGTAGAATTGGTGGCGCCTATCTGTGGGCTTATAGAATTGGTGGTGCTTATCTGTGGGCTTATAGAATTGGTGGCGCCTATATGTGGGCTTATAGAATTGGTGGTGCCTATATGTGGGCTTGTAGAATTGGTGGCGCCTATCTGTGGGCTTTTAGAATTGGTGGTGTCTATCTGTGGGCTTAAAGAATTGGTGGCGCCTATCTGTGGGCTTATAGAATTGGTGGTGCCTATCTGTGGGCTTATAGAATTGGTGGTGCCTATCTGTGGGCTTATAGAATTGGTGGTGCCTATCTGTGGACTTATAGAATTGGTGGTGCCTATCTGTGGGCTTATAGAATTGGTGGTGCCTATCTGTGGGCTTATAGAATTGGTGGTGCCTATCTGTGGGCTTATATAATTGGTGGTGCCTATCTGTGGGCTTATAGAATTGGTGGTGCCTATCTGTGGGCTTATAGAATTGGTGGCGCCCATATTCTCTACAAGTTAGCGGCTTATAGTTTAGGCTTCGAGTTCACTGTCAACTTCTCTATCTAGCACATAACACTAATTGGCCTTGTTGATTATTTCAGAGTTCCCTTAACCCTAAAGTGCCACAGGGACAGATGTGTAGAACTGATATGTTTATGTATCTGCGGCATATAAAAGAATAGCACAACGCCCTGGTGCCTTCACTTCCCTTACTAAAGGCAGGTAAACATTTAAAGATGTGTGGGCTGATGGAACTGGACACATTTCCATTGGTTCCCACCGAAGATCGACTCACAGGTCGTCAGTCGTGCATCTAAACTATTCGGACATCCATCCCATAATTATTATTTCTTATATTTCTTATTCATTTTCTGTTAAAATTACAACTTTTTTTTAGTAAAGTTACTCTGAAAGTGTGACTTTGTGTGTTTTTGGAATTCTTAGCGGGTTGAGAAAAATCGTATTATTTTGTGATAGAAAATAAATGTGTGAATGTTCACGTCTGATTCACTTTTTTTTTTACAGAGTGTTGCGAAGTGTAAATGTTTGAGAACTTCTATCCTACTGATTAAATAAAATTACGATTGAGAATCTAACTTTTGGAAATATTTCATTAAAATGTTAAATCAATCATTCCCTTAGGTAAAAAAAAAAAAATATATCAAACAAAGTAAATGATTACTTAATAATGTAAATATATACAAACCGGTATCATTTAGACGACTCAGAACACTTTGAGCTTGTTCTTTTAGATCTATAGTTTCCTTTTTTAATAGTTCAAATGAAATACCCTCAGCTGCAAAAAAAATTGCTTATGATAATGTATTTGTACTTAAAATAAAGTACACACATTTTATTAATCAATGCATGTTAACAAACATTGCCTTTGAAATTAATTTCACATAACTTAAAAAAATATAAACACTGTTATCTTCCTTTTATTCTGTCAAAACTACATAGTCAATTTAGTTTATACCATCCATTATTATCATAATCATTTGGGATAAACAAATATATGTCACATAGGTATTGGTTGGAAATTTTATTGTTCACTTGCTAATGGCCATGTTAGGTGACTGTTTGTTTATATTATGGAGTTCTCTATAAGCTACAGGGAAAATTGCCCACATACATACATTGGAACAAACATTGTTTCATATTTTTTAAAACAATTGACCCAGGTGAGATCAGTCGGTAAGTATGACACGTCACTGACATTGTTGACTTTTTAACATTAATAAAATTGCTATTTAAAAGTTTATAATGGAATACATTTTTTTTTTCTAAAATCAATAAATTGTAAAACATGTGTTATTATTAACAGCAGTGAAACAGCAATATATCTTATTGATATTAAATTTGAGAATATAAAAATAATTTTATTTTATCGACAAAATGAGGTTGGGCTTCTCATTATTTTTCTTTCACTCTTTATCAGGTCAGAGTTTATAATTTAAAAAAAAATGTAGGTATTTCAGTATGAATGTCAATAGTTCAAAGGCAGCCTTAAATGAGTAGCTTATAAGATGAGCATAAAACTTTTAGAAAAGTTAAGCATGCCTATATCTCGACAAGCTAAAAGAAAAAACAATTCCTAAACGTGCATTTTAATTGTTAAAAGATTGCCAGTTTCAGTCATCTGTGTTTATCTTAAATGATTTCTATGCTAAAAAATTTAGCATACATTCATACTTACATAGGCCCACACATTGTTTTTAAATGTATATATATATTAATTTCTAACCAGATGTAGCTTTGTTAAAAATCTCTTCTATTTTCGCTTGAATTGATTTGATTTCATTATCAAAGACTGGGTTTTCCACATCCCGGCTGTATACTAATACAAAAGGGTCGTCCCATCGATAAGGAAAGCTCTAAAATAAAATATTGATATTAAAACATTGTTTAGTTGTTTGTTGTTGTTGAATATTTCAGCATAAATATAACCTATCGCAAATTTAGATTTTTCGTATTCGCTAGTAATGTTATAGTTAAAGCGTACATTGCTATTAGTTGAGCTATTTGACGGTGATTCCAACATTCACAAATATATATCTGTGATCAGGGATACGTGTTATTTAAGTATAAAAATACTGTCATGGGTTGTTTTGTAGATTAGTATTACAGTTGTATGTATATTATATTTCTAAGGAGCTTGTATAAAAGGTAGTATGGTCTCTTCGGAGTTATTCTTGTTGACTGCTTGACTTGGGTGTATATATATATAATTTGTAATTAAATGTCCACAGACGTAACACATGTAGAGAATGGATATAAAGCACTGAGCAGATAAATATATATATTATTTATTCTTCTATATTACATACATGATTCAATGATAATTGATGTGAAAACCAAGTTACGTCAATCCAGTCAAGAATATAAAATCTACTGTATCATGTCTGAAGAAATCTATCGTCTCCTTCTTGTCTAATTATTATCGTCTGCTCTAACTAATATTTTCTCTACTTCCGCTAAGCTAAGTGGCCAGATAATTCCAACCATCTCTGTGCCAACTATAAATTCTATAGCCTAAATCTGATTATTACAACATCCCCCTTCCCTTTAAAAACTAATGTTATACATTTAGTTTTTTTTAGCAATCTCTATGTCTTACTGTCATTAACTTAATAAAATTTACTTTTGTCAAAATAAAATACAAATTACAATAGTAATCTATATAAAAAATGTCAATGTATATACAAAATGTCATATTAGTTATGATACAAAATATCAAACAAAATGGTTATGATATCAAATATCCATTAATAACAATATTCTTGTCAATACTATATCTCATATTTCAATTTTTAAATGCATCATATAGCATATCATAATATTGACATAAAAATTTATTCAATTTTCAAAAATATTATTATCAATCAATTTTAAAATAAAAAAAAATTTATACAATAATAAGTGATTATTCACTCAAGTTGATACCAAGTACCATAACTTCTTCATAAGTTTTAAGTGCATTTTTAATTATCATTGTTATCTCCCCTCTTTTCTCTCTCTCTTCTCTTTTTTTTTTAGTGATTATTTTCTATCACCTTATGACTTAATTGCCATTTCTTTGTACATATTCACTTAATGAATTTATTCACTCTTTCATATTTTTCTTCACATCATTATCATTCTTTTCTTTTGTATGAGAGCATTTTATTTCAGTACAATATATTTTTCATGTTGTCTTTTGACAAACTTCTTCTGTTGCAACAATATTTTGTTCAACTTATTATTTACCTTGCTTTATCTAGCAAGTCATTTTTCTCTCATTTATTATGAAGACCTTTTCTTTTGTCTTCTGTCAATAACACTTTCCTTAGTGATTTGACAATATTTATTTTGTGCTCATCAATTATATAAGACATTATTCTTATGTCTTTCCCATCATTTTATATAGTGTGAATATATTAACTTTGCACTTTTCCGTGTCAATTTATCTTGACATATTTAATATTATCATCATGTACAATTTATTATGTCTTCTGACATATAAAAAAATTTTAAACATCATTTTAATAAAATTCATATGTTATTACAATCTTCATATCTTTGACTTCTTTAGTCAATAATTGTTCAAGTTACATATTTGAGACTAATAAGTCTTCTTGACAATAATCAATGTCATAATCAATAATCCTTTGATTGGATTTAACACAATTTAACTTTTTAAGATCATTATAAAAAATTGAACAATTAACTTCAAACAATGAACAAATTCAATAAAATATGCATTAGTAATCATTGCATAATAAAATCTTTGCATAAACTTCAATAATATTTTCATCAATGTGAATGAAATGAATGCGTAATTAATCATTCCTACAACATATTCTCATGTACATTATACTTGTTTGGTGTATGTGTTTTATTTTAAACACAATCTCTCCTCATTCTCATCTCCATTAAGTATGCATATTTCTATTTTAAATACATTATTCATCAAAGTGAATTCTTTAATATATATTATTAAAAAATATTTGAGTTAATATACTCAATACAATAGTGTACTTGACAAGTTTAAATGTCATTATCATTACTCATGTGTCATATTTTCTTTTCAAAAAAAATTTTCTTTTCAAATACAACTCTTATTTGTATTAATCGTTCCAATATCCATATAATGTGTATTTATGGTTCCAACATTCATCTTATTTATTTTAGTCATTATCCTTATTGTTCTACTATATTTCATTTCTACTTGTACCAATATAATTTATATTTTCTTATTGTTCCTATATTCATATATTTATACTTGTTATTTCAATTAATTATATTTATTCTTGTTGTCCCAATACAGTATTTTCTATATTAAACAATTCAATATGTTTACTCACAAAAAAAAATATACTTATTTCTGACTGAGTCTCGACAAAATATCTGGGATATGGTTACTTGACCCTTTAATGTATTTTATGTTAAATGAGTAGTCTTGCAATAACAAAGACCAGCGTGTTAGTTTGGCATTATTTATGCTTTTGGTATTCAGGTTAGCTAAAGGTTTGTGATCTATTAACACAGTGAACTCATTTCCTAGCAAGTATTTGCTTAATTTAGTTATTGTCCAAACTAAAGCTAAACATTCTAGTTCTATTACTGAATATCTACTTTCAGTGTCTGACAGTTTTCTACTCAAATAAAGTATTGGTTTATTGATATTATCCTGCTCTTGATATAGACATCCACCGATTGATGTCTTGCTAGCGTCTGTGCCTACAATAAATTTTTTTGTCATATCTATTGAACTTAAAATTGGTTTTTCTTCGAAACATTGTTTTATTCTCTTTAATGCATTGTCACATTCTGAATTCCATTCAACTTTTTGTTGCATCTTCTTCTTAGTTAATTTCACTAAAGGTTCGATTAAGTTTGCAAAGTTAGGAATAAATTTTCTATAAAAGTTGCATAATCCTATAATAGATCTAACTTCTTTTTTCTTTTCTGGAATGCGAATATCAAAAATTCTTTTAAGAATATTGTTTGTTGGTGTGACTAATCCTTGACCAATATGATATCCTAGAAAATCTATGTTTTTAAAACCTATTTTTATTTTCTCAGGTGAAACTGTTAAATTATTAATTTGAAGAATTTCTAGTAATTTATTCAAACTGTTTATATGGTCTGACCAGTTTTTAGTGTAAATACATATGTCATCCACATAGTATTTAATGTTTTCAATGTTTCTTAATAACTTATTCATCATCTTAGTGAATGTTGCAGTGCTGTTCACCAGACCAAAAGGCATAACATTCCACTCATAAAATCCTTCATGAGTTTTAAATGCTGTATATTGTTTAGAATCTTCCTGAACTTCTATCTGCCAAAAGCCTCTAGTTAAATCTAAGTGTGTGAAAATATTGGCATTTGACATTTCCTGAACTAAGTCTTCTATGTTTGGTAAAGGTTGTTTATCTATCACTGTAATAGAATTTAAGCTTCTGTAATCACAACATAAACGAATTTTGCCATTATTTTTCTTTACTACCACTATTGGAAAACAATAGCTGGAATCTGATTCTCTTATTAATCCACTATTTAGTAATTGTTCTATTTCTTTTTGAACTTCATTTCTGTATTTAAATGGAATGTCATAGTATTTAGGTTTAATTGGTTCTTCAGTTTTTAATTTGATTGAATGTTTAATTATGTTTGTCTTTCATGGTTTGTTAGAAATTACATTTTGAAAAGAATTTAATGTTTCTATAAGTTGTTTCTTAATATTTTCAGGTATGTCTGTTGCAAAATTAATTTTATTCATGTCATCCTGTTGATCTAAACTTATTATTGGAATTTGATCAGTGTCATTAATATTATTTTCTAAACTAAAAGTGTTGTCTTCTCCGATTAAACAATTTAAAGATTGAATCTGTTGTACAATGGTTTCTAATTCTGTAGGAGGATCTAAAATATCTCTCAATCTGTCAATATGAAATGTTCTACCCTCTCCATTTATTTCTACTGAATAGTCCACATTTCCTATTTTGTTTATTATTTTATATGGACCTCTCCATCCAATTTCATTATCTTTGGGTATCAATACATAAACTAGATCTCCAACTTTAAATTCCCTTAAGTATCTGTTTTTGTTTTTAAGATCCCTATGGTATTTGTTTTTCTTTATAAGGTTTTCTTCTGCATATTTGTTTGAATACAGTATGTTATTTCTGGTTTTGTCTACCAATTCAAATGGACTAATATGTTCCTCATCTGTATTAATTATATTTTCACTGAATAACTGTAATGGTCCTCTAGGATTTGAACCGAACATGAGTTCAAATGGTGTAAAACCTGTTGTTTCATGAGGTATTTCTCTATACGCGAATAAAATTAAAGGTAAGAATGTGTCCCAATCCTGTCCATGATCACTAATTACTTTTCTTAACATGGTCTTTATGGTTTGATTTGCCCTCTCTATGGAACCATTTGATTGAGGTCTGTACCTAGCTGTAAATACCTGTGTAATGTTAAGCATATGAGTAAATGCCTGAGTAAGATGTGATATTAAATTGAGTACCATTGTCTGATAATATAGTGTTAGGAAAACCAAAAGTTGTAAAAATAGACAATAATGCTTTGCAAATTGTTTCTGCAGTTATATCTACTAATGGACTTGCCTCAACCCAGCGTGTTGCTAAGTCTATCATTGTTAAAATATATCTATGTCTTCTATTGGACATTACTGAAATAGGTCCAATTATGTCTATGGCAATTTTATAAAAAGGAATGTTTGTTGTATCACTTTCTTGTATGGGAGCTCTGTGTTTTGGTCCTATGTGATTATATTGTTGACATTTCTTACATGCCTTAACAAATCTTTTTACGTCTCCTATGACACCCGGCCAGTAACAATATCTTCTAATTCTATCTAGTGTTTTCTTAACACCCAAATGACCTGCTAAGTAGCAATCATGAGCTGCTTTTAGTATGTTATTTCTTAAAACTGTAGGAATCATTATTTGTTTAAATGACCTGTTATGACTAGTGTATTTTCTTATTAAAATGTCATTTTCTACCTTATATATTATGTTTTTATTTTCATTTTCCTCTCTATTGAAATAAATTTTTAAACTTTCATCCTGTTCTTGTAATGTTTTAAGTTTATCCCTATCAATATCTCCAAAATGTTGTTTTGTCTACTAGATTCAGGGTATTGTTTTGTACTGTTTTCTTTATTAGCTTGTGCTCTAGTCATTGCATTTAATTTTTTAGTTAGGTTGTAATTATGTTTTTGTTTTATGTGTTTATTTAATCTCCTTAATGATCTGCATTTTCTACTGCAATCAATGCATTCATGATCAGATTTATTTACTGTATTTGTATTCTTTATAGTATTTTCTTTTACAACTTCAACTGAATTATTGTCATAATTTAATTTATTTATTAGTTTAGTTTTTAATACTGTATAATTGTCTTGGTTGTTTTCTGCTAGTGATTTTGCCAAATGGTGGTTGTGTAATTTATCTATTAGAACTGTTATTTTATCTTCTTCTTTAACATTGTTTTGTGTGGCTACTATGTCTACTCTCTCTAAAAAATTTACAATGTTCTCAGTACCATTCCAATTTTGTATGCTTTTGAATAGTGTACATATGTTTTTATCTGTATCTGTCTCTAAGGGTTCCTCTATAATTGTTTCTAATTCTCTATTTTCTAACCATTTCATATAAATTTCTTTGGAATTATCTTGTATATTTTCTACATTTCCTATTATTAATGAGGTTATTGGTGAATCCATTAAAAGTGCTTTTATTTCCCCACTAATCCATGGTGTTTCAATATAAATTTTTGCTGTTTTACATTTCACTATTTCTCCATTTCCCATTCTTATTTCTTCTATGCCCTGTAATATTTGTTCTTCCTTTACTAATTTTGAATCCAGAATAATACATGTACAGTCACTGTCTCTCAAGCACATTACTTTCCTACCATCTACATAACAAGGATAAAAAATTAACTCTCCCTTGCCCTCCATCATGTTACAGTTATGTATGTTGTTAAAAGAGTGTCTTTGACTTGATCTACCCCTATTTTCTTGTTTTCTAATGGGACTAGTGTTTGGTGATTGTCTCTTATTGTTATATTTATGTTGTCTTTTATTGAAATATTTGTTTCTATCCCCATAGTTATAATACTGTCTGTTTCTGTTTTGATAATTGTCTGTATGCTGTTTCCTAAACCAACAAGTGTGCTTGTCGTGTCCTATCTTGTGACAAATTTGACATGGATTGTTAAACCTAGGAGGTAAGCTACTAAATCTTTTCCTGGTAACACTATTTTTCATGAGATTAAATTTATTTTGTGTTGAACTGAACATTGGAGTGTTTACATGACTATCCCTAAAATCTGACATGGCGGAAATTAACTCTATCTTCTTATGAACTTTTCTTTGTTTTATGAATGTGAATAGTTCTGATGTACAAAGTGTAAGTACTTTGTCCACCAGAAGTAGCTCTTTTATTTCAATCACACTATTTTCGTCTATTCCCGACATCTTTATCCAATTGTTCAAATTGGCCTCTAAATTATTAATATATGCCTGAGGATGTTCATTAGAACCTAATGTACTGTTATGAAATAAATTTCTATAGTAGTCTTCTGTTTTGTTGAAATGATCTAATAGTTGTTTCTTTATTTCACTGTAATCTGATGTGTCGCTATCTCTAATGTTGTTTAGGGCTTTTAGTGCATCCTCTGTAACTGATTGGTATAAATAGTTTTTCCATTCTGATTTGTCTATGTTATTTAATTTAAATTGCATTTCCATATTATGGAAAAATTGGTCTATCTCTCCAGATTTACCAGAAAAAGGTTGTATTTTTATTTTATGTTTATATGTTTTTTGATTCTCTTGTTTTACTATAATATTCTGACTTTGCGATTCTAGTTCTAATCTTTTAAGTTGTAAGTCTCTTTCAATTTCCATCTGTATTTTATCTCTTTGTAAAGCTATTTCCTGTTTTATTTTATCTGCTTCTATTTTATTTTGCCTATCTTTATCCATATTATCATTTGCAAATTTAACTAGTTTATCACCTGCTAGACCTGCACTTCTGCCTTGTTTAAGATATGTTTCCCACGGATCAGAGGTTTCCTCAGCCATTCTAGAATTTATTTGATTATTCTTTATTAAATTGTTTATATAATTGATCTCTTAATTTTTTTTTTTTTTTTTTTTTTTTTTATGCTGTATTGGTTTTTTATTGTATATATGTATATATAGTATATTTCAGTATTCAATATTCTTGAGTCTATATGCAATTCTATGTCAAAACAAAATTAAATTACCAATGTAAAAATAGTTCTAATAATAAGTGACAAATGAAAACATACAATAAATAAAATATTTCTAAGATTAATATGCTATCACTAAAAAAATGTAAAAAAATTTTTTTTTACAGACTAAGTTAAAATTATTTAATTAAATTTAGAGTTAGACGAGCGAAAACAAGTACACCACTTGACAAGATTACTTGTAAAAAAAATTTACGATACGAATAAAACAATTACTTCTAAACAAATATTTTAAGTAAAATATCTAGATGAAAACAATATATTAATTTTAATTTAACTAATTTTGCAATTAGAACTTTTCAAAAAGATATTTAACTATATACTAAGGATGTAAAAAAAATTGTTTCTAAACATTAATACTAATATAATAAAATTGACACAGTTTGCAAATAAAACAACAATTATAATTAAACAACATGAAATCACTGTAAAATACCTTGTTACTTCGGACTTCGGATCTCAGGTGTAGAGTGCTGTAAAAGTATGGTTTCGGAAGGTGTAGACTCACTTCTCTGGTAGATGTAAATGGTAAGGTCAGAGTGTAGTCATTTCATAGCTCTCCTGGTACGGTTACGGTCTGCTAGGCTTACTATTCGGTAAGGTCTGCTAACTTTTCGGCTCACCTTCTTTTTCACCCACACAAGGATTTAGTAAAAAGAACTGATGGAAATGTTCTTATGAATGTACCGCTGTAGCGATGGTTCCACAGCAATAAATTATGTAAAAATATAAAGTCCAACAATTGAAGTAAAGCCAAGGCAGTTGTATATAATACAGTTAAGAACTGTATGTTGGTGGATGGAATATCAGATGAAAAAAAATCAGGAACATGTAGATCTTGTAGTATGGTAACATTCGTCTTGATTACATCAGCCGACCATTATGTATAATATATTATGTTCTTTCAGGAACTACCACCGCCGCCGCCATTCATGTCATGGGTTGTTTTGTAGATTAGTATTACAGTTGTATGTATATTATATTTCTAAGGAGCTTGTATAAAAGGTAGTATGGTCTCTTCGGAGTTATTCTTGTTGACTGCTTGACTTGGGTGTATATATATATAATTTGTAATTAAATGTCCACAGACGTAACACATGTAGAGAATGGATATAAAGCACTGAGCAGATATATATATATATTATTTATTCTTCTATATTACATACATGATTCAATGATAATTGATGTGAAAACCAAGTTACGTCAATCCAGTCAAGAATATAAAATCTACTGTATCATGTCTGAAGAAATCTATCGTCTCCTTCTTGTCTAATTATTATCGTCTGCTCTAACTAATATTTTCTCTACTTCCGCTAAGCTAAGTGGCCAGATAATTCCAACCATCTCTGTGCCAACTATAAATTCTATAGCCTAAATCTGATTATTACAAATACCTATTGCAGTATATTCACAATAATGATTTTTTGGTGTAGTTAAAAAGAATGAAGGTTTAGATGTAATAGAATAACACATTTAATCATATTTGCTAATAACACGAAAAATATGAAATTTTAAAATCCTGGATGGAATTGTTTTTAACATTTTTGATACACTCAAGTTTAGGTGTCATATTTAAGACTAAATAAATTCCCTTTTTTTACATTTTTGTAAGAAATAACTTTTGTTATATATTTTATTTATATAGTTATTTGTTATTGTTTTACATTGCTTTGAGGGAATGTAAGCCTACGTAGCACTGACGTTATTTTTAAAAATTTCCACTGGTTTACGGATTTTATGGAAAATATTCCTTTTTTTTTAAATAAAGATATTTAATTTTTTTTTTATTGCAGAAAACTTTAGTATGTTCACCATAAATAACTTTTTACTTAACTGTACACAAAGATAATGAAATGACTGCATTAAAATTGACATATTCACTAACATAATTACATTCCTACATGGAGATGCAACATAGATACAGTACAACATATTTACCGGATAAACTCCAAGTGCGTGATGCAGTGACATCAGAACCAGCAAATAGCAGAACATTTTTGATTTTTGTCACAAACACTCAGCTGACACTGGTTATGCTCTGCCAATAGATGCCGTGGTATTTATTATGTTGTGTGCAACATTTAAAGTGTGAAACATAATTAACTATTTCAACAAATTCCATGAGCCATATGTCACTTGTTTACAAACACTGAACAGCATCCTTGATCAAAATAAATAATATCAAAGCGCAAGTGTACTTATGTAATGTATAATATTAGTAAATCTTACAGTCTCTATCTATCTATCTATCTATCTATCTATCTATCTATCTATCTATCTATCTATCTATCTATCTATCTATCTATCTATCTATCTATCTATCTATCTATCTATCTATCTATCTATCTATCTATCTATCTATCTATCTATCTATCCATATATATATATATATATATATATATATATATATAACTATACGTTATTTTGTTTAATAATCGACTTCATTAAAATGATATAAACACTATAACAGATTAAAAAAATTCCGTGTTTAAAAAAATACCACACATTTATCAAAATTGTAAAACTAAAATTTGAGTTTAAATAATTTGAAAAAAAATGAACTATCAATATTTTTCTTTGGAAATTCTACCAACTAAAGATAAAAACATCTATAACAAATTTAACATATGAAATGTGTATGCAATCGATACTATAGCTATTTAGCTTACTATATAAAAAAATATACAAATTAAAGATATTTTTTTCATTTTAAAATAACAGGTACACCTTTCACGTTAAAATTTTTGATTAAATGAACACTTTATTTGTAATGTAGTATTATAAATCCACGACGTCATTTTACACCGGCGAAAAGTGAAAAATAAAAATCAAGTGAGAAATTATGTACATAGATGGTATTGAGGCGTATTTTTCCCTTTAAAATGTTATGTTGTTACCCATTTAACTGTTATTTCTTGATAAGTTGGCAATTTTCTCAGTCCCTTTACCAAATGCAAATGATAACGTAATAATCTTCAAAATAGTAAGTCATGCTTCAAACAGTCATTAATACATCGGTGACTTCAGTCGAAAAACAAAATGTTTCCAATAGAGACTGCCAATGTTTTTCATTCGTTTTGTTATTGTGATAGATCAATTAGCTTGATTTAATTCGTATAGTCCAAACATATCTTTTGCAAGAATTTATTTTTTATATATTTTATAACATTTAATTATTCACAGTATATCAGATAATTTTTTTCGTACCTTTTGCAAGCTAAATCAAATATGATTTTTTAAAAGTATTATTCGTGTAGTCATGAAGATGTGTGTGAAGTCCTTGTTAGTCTGAGATGAAATCTCTTAGATCCTATAAACCACTAATGGGACGGTTTCCGCAGTGCCCTTCTTTCATCCCCACCGATAGTGCAATGGACATAAAGGCAACACGGGAGATATAGCAGGGTCGTAAGCCATGAGCTGAAATATCCATTGGTCCTCACATAGGTTCGAACCAGGTACGTTTAGGTTGACAGTCAAACGCTTTATAGCACGACCATCCATCCCATGTAAATGAAGATGTGGAGGCCACCATTCGAGGCCCCTGTATATGTGATCGGGTCAGAAAGGTATCCGTAGCCTAACTGTAGAGGTTCGGAGCTGCATTGTCGACTTCAAGAGCCACAGTACTGTTAGCTGGTGTCTAGCCTGAGTAGTTCGGGGCTGATTCTGTCATTGTCAGTAGACACGCTACTGTGTATGTGACCTAATCACTGAGATTTGGGTTCGATTTTATCGTCTCAAAATAGACTACTGTGTAATGTGGCTTATTATTATTGTTCAAGGCCACATCTGTCGTCAGCAGAAGACATATAACTGGTTAGCCTGGCCCCATTGTCCCCATGGTGGAAGATCATTTGGTCTGATGAAAACTGTCCCTGCTGATCGCCATATCGCCCTGCCTGCGCTCTACCAGCAAAACAACGTAATGTACTGATTCTGAAGGATTATTCTTGCCCTATTCTCCGGTGACATCTCAATGTACCCTAAACAAGACACAGCTCATGGCATTTACTATTACCAGATGCTGTTCAATTCTTGCAATTTAAATAGGCAGTCTTTACCTGTATAGTGCTTTGTGAATTATTAGTGGGTAACACAGACTTTCACATATCCTTTACCCAAACATAAATATCGTATTTTACGGCTGCGGACATACACTATTATTCTCTAGCTATTTAATAACATTTATTCTCAATTAAATTGAAACCCACATCTATTATAGCGTACATTATACAAACCAACCTAATAGAGTTAATTACAAATGAAATTTTGTTTTTGTCTATAAAAAAATAAAGCTGGCAATAAACAAATAAAATTATAACTTTATAATTTAGATTTTGTTTAATTTTATGTCTATATTTTTTTTTATATGTCAACATAACCTTATTTTGTATGTTTATTTTTTTCTAATTTATATGCATTTTTAATGAAGTCTTTTTTGCGTACGGAGGTTTATGCGGTGAAACCGTTGATTTGATCCTATATGATTTTTCAGGTAAGAGTTTTAAGTCACCTCTTAAAATGGGTTCTGAACATTCGCGTGAAGTTGTCATATTCACCCACAAATGGATTGATGGTTTATGCATTCTCAACAAAAGAAGGGAACAAAATACTAAAGTAGCTTATAATATGTGAATCTCAGAGATAAATTGAAAAAAAAAGATAATTTTCTTTAAAGCAGGGCCGTTTCAAGGTCATCCTAGGCCCTGGGCACTTTCAAAGTCGTAGGCTCTCCCCTATTTAATTTTTTAAATATTTTTCAAGAATGAACTTGTTTTCACTTTATGTTCTGGCTTTCGTAGGCCCTTGAAAAGTTCGTAGGCCCTAAGCACGGTGCCTACTGTGACTATAGGATAAAGCGGCATTGCTTTAAAGCTGCAAGTAGATAAGCAATACCGTTATATCTTGAAATTTTCACGTTATGGTCAAAATAAATGAACAACCAATCCGCTTTCAATTAATATGCCGGATGCACTTTGCCAGAAAATAATATTGACATCTGTTACAGCAGAAAGATTTAATTTACATCTGCATGTTACTATGATGTAAACAATTTCGTAATGTCTTGATAGACTCGTGTACTGACACACAATACTAAGTGTGATGCATAACATCCTGTTTACTATTATCGATTACGACTCTGACAATTTTAGTTTCTGTTTCAGTTTTAGTCTATATGTATTGAAATTTAACTTTGATAATTTAAATTATAATGCTATATTGAAGGCTTGAAGTACATATTAAACAATAAAAAGTTTATTATAAATAACTAGCTGCAGGCTAGGCTATTTATTTTTTTTTTTGGTTTCGGGCATTTCCGATTTTTCACGATTGTATTTTTAAACTGGAATACTGTTGTATTAATTCTTTACTTTCGATTTAACGAAGAGCCGAAATCGCTTTATATATATATATATATATATATATATATATATATATATATATATATATATATATATATATATTACTAGATGTACCCTGCAAAGTCTTTTCATAGAGTAATCTCTTGTAAAACCAGTGCCAAAAGTAGGGATTTGGCCCTTTGGAGTAACCTCTTTTGGGGCCCCTGCATTTTGACATTCGATACCATGAAATGAGATTATGTACTTAATATTTAATGTAAAAAAAATTTTGGTCCCGGGTCGTCGTGTGATGTGGAGCGATCAACAGTCGCTCGGAGAGTTCTGGGTTCGAACCTCAGTGAGAGCCTTGGAATTATTCCATTTTCTGTTGTAAGTCCATAAGTCCGCCCAGCTATAAAAAGGTACATGAGTTTAGTTGGAGGAGTACAGGAGGCTGGCCGGTGTCATAACCACACAAATCATTTACTGAAACAGATGAATTCTACACTTAGTAGCATAAGGATTTTTTTTACCTTTGTATTGTCAGGTACTGGGACAGAAAAAGTAAGAAATAGCTCCTATAGTGCATTTTTTACCAATTATTATATAAATTGACCCTAAACTATTTAGTCCGCCAAAAATACAAAATAAGGGAATGTAACATACAAAAAATAAGGGAATATAATACACAAAATAAGGGAATATAATATACAAAATAAGGGAATGTAATATACAAAATAAGGGAATGTAATATATAAAATAAGGGAATGCAAAATACAAAATAAGGGAAAGCAATATACCAAATAAGGAATGCAATATACAAAATAAGGCAATGTAATATACTTAAATAAGATGTAGTGGTCTAGGCTGCTTCATTCAATTGGCTATTTGTCTACCTTGCGTCATAGATAACGATTTAAAAGCTCTGACTCTAGTATGCTTAACTTTTGAATTATGACAAATTGATAAATGTATTTAAGAAATATTTCCACGCAAATCAGTGATCATGTATTTTTTTTCTGTAAGGTTGCTTTCGGTTTTCCTCTTTTACCGAATGCAAAATAAACGTATACAACATCCAATCTCTTTTTTGTAAGTGAAAGTGAAAACTAATTCTGTAGACATGTGTTCAGAAAATTGATATAATAGCTTGTATGTGAGAAGTATCCTTAGAAAGGAAATCGACCGAAGCGAAGTTTGTTTACTATAGTTCTTTGTGATTTTATTACATTTTTTAGAATAAAATGAATAAAAAAAATCCAAAATGGAGTTTTTGAGTGCACATCCTGTTAAGTGGACTTATTTTTATCTGAACCCAAACACACACATATATATATATATGTATATAAATAAAAATTTAATGCATTAATAAATGTTTTTCAAATTTCAAACAATAATTCATTATGAAACTTTTTTTTATCTGAGATAACTATATAACATTCTAACATTTACAAACATTTATGAAAGCTGTTATTTTGTGTGCATTTCATAGCAAAATTTAAAATCTTTATGGTTCTTTGTTTTTTTCTAACATAACGTTAGTTAATATTTGTATTTTGCTGGACTTATCTCACTTTCCGGTTATTGTACCGCCACCCTAACATTACATTGCTGTACTCTCGTTATTTTATTTAATGCTTACTGTGTTACCTTTTTTGAACATAACATGCAGATCAGACCATCAAGTACAAACATCTAAATGAAACATACACTAAAGTAAAATTAATTATTGACGTCTTTATATTATTAAAATACGATAAATGGTAAGAGATTTTACATATGATTCTATTTTGTTCTCCTGACTTGGATAGTTTTAAGGACGATGTGTTCATTGCAAGAGGCCAGTAAAATATGTTTATTTTATTCAATCGTTTATAAGAAAAAAGAAAAAAAATTAGAAATAATATTCAATATAAATGGGGACGGATGGCCGAGTGTCGTAGAAAATCAACCCTAGATTTTAATAGTCCTAGGTTCGATCCTACATGCTGTAGTGAGATTTAAATTCACCAGAGTCCAACAAACTTGACTTGGGATATTTGGCCTAATTTGGGAGAAGGACAGGGGGCTGGGATTTGAGCTAACTCCAGAATCTCTTTACTCGACGAAGATATAGAAACATAATAATTGTACACTTCATCTGCTGCGATTTTCCTTTAGGGCTAAGGGAACTTTAATTTATTTTTCACAAATGGTTTATTATAAAATTTAATTTAATTTCTAACATTGTTTCGAAAAGTGTTTAAATGAAAAGAATGCGGTAGGAGTGAAATAAAAAAAAATATCATGGTTTGTGGAGAAAAAAAAAAGGAATGTTAGTTTAACGTGTAGAACCGTTTTCGTTGTCAAGACTTAACGTTATGTATTTTCTTAATCGTTATAAGTGAGCTTTCAGCTGATAATAAATCAGACACATTATATAAAAAAAAAACATGAACATGTTGCAAATGCAAACTTTACTACTGCAGATATGTGTGGTATCAATGTACAGACCTACACAACCTTTTTTTTTAATTCTCCAGGCTATATGCTACACATTTTTTTCGTGTAATAGCTAGTTGACGATGAATGATTGTTGATTGCATAATAAACAAAAAAAAAACATGTATATATACATAAGAAAGACAAAGTAGACAGATTAATGAAACATAAAATATCAAGTTGAGATTGAATGAATATAATAATAGAATCACATGAGACCATTTGATAATAATCATATTGCTGTGTGTGTGTAATTTTTATTTGTTTTTGTTGGTTAGATACATCAGAAAAGATTAAAGATCTTTATATAAAGGAAACATATTCAGTAAAAAGCTTATCCCATTTAAATGCATCAATCTCACTAATCCCCAGTCCACCCAGCTTTAAATGAGTACCTGACTTTAAGTTGGGGGAGTAAAGGCGGCTGGGCGTTGAGCTAACCATACAATCCTTTCATATGCCGAGGTTATAGAAACAGATTAATCCTACACTTCATCTGCCCCGATGACCGGTTAGGGTTAAGGGAACTTCACTACTACTACTACTACAATAAGCATAAAACCTAAAATTTGTATGATTGTTTTAAACACGTCATTTACGTATGTACAATGTCAGAGAACATATTCCAATCTATAGGATTCAACAATGACTTTCGTCACACAACTTTGAAAATGGCAAAAGGTATCTACATTGTCCAAATTCACTCCGCCTAGGCACATTAATTTATTTAGCCTCATTTAATCCAGAGGATCTAACCCTGATTTCAGAATTGTATATATATATGTATGCATATATTGACACATTTTTCATCAATTTTTTTGTTTCCTAGATAATTAATTAAACTTGCTACAATTCAAAAACAAACAAAATGGCTTCCTTTTCCTCAAGCCTAACGGTGGGGTCAGTCAGATTGTGCTACTTCGATAACTCACTACTACTGAGGGTATCTGCAACAATAAAAGTTCGTGTGTAGCGTACAACTTTAGTCTAATTACTAATAATACGAGTTCAGCGGCGAATAGTGAACTCGATAATAAGCTCGACTCATTAGCAATGGGTACAGAGTCCTAAATGTGGTAAAGACAAAATTATTCGCTCGCTGACTTGTAGTGGAGTTGAGTGAGTAAGACCAAGTCTGTAAGCTCAAAAATAAGACGTACGAAAGTACAGTCATTGGATTTTGTATATGCCATGGCCTACGTTTGCTAAATCAGCAGTATTTTAAAGCCAATATAAAGTATAATAATGAAAAAGTCACTCCATTCTAGTATGTACATAAACAATACTAAAACTTACATTAATTATTATATACATTTTATAATAATTAAAATGTTAAAAATAATTACATTTTGCAACAATAAAAGTAAAAAAAAAAATGTGGAAAATACAAATAAACTGTTTTTATCGATCAAAATTGTTCAATGATCATTTTTTAAAAAAAAAAAATGTACAATTAAATTTATACTATATCAACAATGTTGGACGGGTGGCCGAGTGGTGTAGATACTCGACTGTCGACCTGAGAGTCCTGGGTTCGATCCTCGGTGAGAACCATGTGGAATTTTTCCAGGTGAAATGTGTTTCAAAGTCGTCCCACAAGTTCACCCAGCTTTAAATGGGTACCTGACTTTAAGTTGGGGAAGTAAAGGCGGCTGGGCGTTGTGCTAACCACGCAACCCCTTCATATGCCGAGGTTATAGAAACAGATGAATTCTACACTTCATCTGCCCCGATGGCCCGTTAGGGTTAAGGGAACTTTTTATATCAACAATATTGAGGATACCATTAAATTAAATGATCGACTTTTGATTGTTTTTTATTTGTTTATCTTGAGGGCAGGTGTCTCTCTTAACACAACATGTTTTTTTGTATTTGATTTCCAGCCAATCATTTAACGAGCCGCTAACCGAGTCCTCAACATTTCTCTAATTTCGTATGTCAACTCCCACTCAGACACGACGATGATGTTTTCATCATTGACTGCACTCAGTAGCTCAGTGGGTAGTTTGTGGACACAATCCCTGTGTACCATTACGACTATCTTGGAACTATTCGCTGGACTCTGCGCGTAGATGGATGACCTCATTGTAAACAATGACCAGTCATCGTTCAGAAAAGCCTCACTACATACAAGAACGATTCTCCAACTTTTGTTGATGGCATCAACTATACCACTGGCTTTATCTAACGAAGGTAACAAATCACGGTCGTTTAGAAACGTGGTCAGTCGTAATATTTTTTCAATATAATAACGCAGTCCATTACATGGAAATTGATAGTCTTTGTCTGCGTATCCAATGTATACCCCTATATTATAATCAAGCATTGTATGAAATCGAAAATGACCTAGAATTTGTAAAAGATATGAAACCAAAAATCGCTTATTTCTCAGAAATAGAAACACAGTGACAAATCCAGCCGCGTACAGACACATTACAATTAGAGCTAAGTACAGGTAAAATTGTCCCCAGCATTTTCTCCAAAGTATTTTCAGATCGGAATAAGCTGCAGTGTACGACAAAACACCTTCTTCATTTATGCAAGTAAAATTTGCATTGTGGTCGAATGTGACTTTGGTATCTTTAATCCATTGTAAAAAATTTAGATCTCTACAGCCACAAGATAAGATGTTGCCACCTAAACTCAGCTGAAATTTTCCATTTTTAATTAAAAGATTTTCTATGTCTTTCAAATTTTCAGATTTAATTGTAGTAATGACATTATTGCTCATGTTTAGCTCCAGAAGCTCAGGTGTGTATTTTAAATTAAACGGAATTTCTCTGAATTGATTTACTGATAAATCTATCCATTGCAGTTTTGAATTGTAGGAGAATGTTTCTAAGCTTAATATGTTAAGATAGTTAATCGATAAATCCAATCTCTGTAACAACGTAAGTTTTTGAAAAACCCTGTTGCTGAATAGTGAGAAAAAAGTTTGAAGCAAATGACACTTGGCTATGGCCAAAGATGTTAAGGTAGGGAACGTATCGAAAAAGTCAACTGCAAGATCTGACATACTATTTCTAGAAAAGATGGCAGTTTCTAGTGATGTCAAGCCTTGAATCTGGCCTTGAAAGGAATAAAACATGTCATTATCTGAAATATCTAAATACTTCACATTGTCACCATTTAAAAATAATATGTTCGTAGATAGAAACTTGGAGCTTAAAGAACTATGGATTGTAACGGTTTTCAATGTTTTCGGTACAGTAAATATAAGCTTTATATATTTTGTTTTAAAATTCTGCTTTATCTGGTTTTGATAGGGGTTATCGTTATGAGTGATCAATCCATCATTTCTGTTTTCACGGTGTATGGTTGAGATTTTAGAATCGTATGAAAGTTTGGAAAAAGGATTACATGTCTTCAAAAATTCATTCGCAACAAAGGTTTCCAGGCTCCGTAAAGTGAACAGTGTTAGGAATGTCATTGTATTTCCTAGAATGGGATTGTAAGATAGATCTATATATTGGAGACATCTGTGCCATTTTTCTGACGGTCTGAACGCATCTTTAGTAGTATAAGATATGAGGCTACGTCTTATTGTCAGACTATGGACACAAATATTTCTTAAATAGGTCGTGTCTTCTTCAGTAACGTAGACATCCCTTAATGATATTGGAGCATTTAGCCGTCTGCTGATTCCATCTAAAGTGATCTTCGTCATTTTTCTATTCGTAAAAGGCCATAACATAGATAAAATTTGTTGCACTGGAAAATAAATATCTTGTATCGTGAGAGACCTTAGATTTATTAACGGTTGAAAGACGTCTTGACTGATGTTAGTTAACATTTTCATCGATGTGATGGTCAATTCCTCCAAGGAATATAGGTGCGTAAAAGATAACTTATCGAAAGTTCTTGCCGTTCCGGTAAGTACTAAAACTTTTAAAGCAAGATGATATTGACAGAACTCCATCCCGAAATAGACTTGTTCTCCTGTGTATTCCAGGGATAACTTTCTTAGTTTAGTCAGTGGGTCCAGCAGTGTATATGAGATAATATCAAAATGACCACGGACATTGTACATCAGATTTAATTCAGTCAAATTTGTTAACGGCCTGAATATTTCTTTCAAAGTAAAAGGAGCAGTCAAAATGATGAGATTGTTTGACAGACTCAAATACAGTAAATTTGATAAATTTTCGAAAGCGCCCAATTCTACATGAGATATTTTATTGTGAGACAAGTCCAAACGTTTCAGTCTCGGACAATTATAGAATGTGAGATTGCTGAGGTTGGTTAGATTGTTGTTATTAAACAAAATGATTTCCGTGGCGATAGTAAACCAAGACGGACCAATTTTGTCCAGTGACAGTCCAGAACAGTCAACGGTTACACCCGTCACTTTGCACGGTGACTTTGACTCAGTCTTGTCTTCCAAACGTTTCCGATAGGTCGAGGAGTTTACTGGCAGTGAAGTTTTGCTGTCAGAAAGTCCTCTCGACATTGAATTCTGCATTTCATTATGCAGAATTGAAACTTCTGTAAAGAGAGAGTAAGAAATCACTTCATTTGTTTAAGACTGATTTGAAATAAAAGGCGACCAATAATTACCCCTTGTTATAAAAGTTGTTCTAATAGTCCCTTATTTTTACCATACTAGTTTTTGAGACTCGTTATTAGCTATCTTTTCAATTAATAATTTATATTACTCACATTATCTTAATAAATTAATTATTATGAGTCTGTTTAAAATATATATTTAGTACATAAGTAATCAATATGCTGATCTCACCAATGCTCATGCAGATACATTTTGTTGTCTAAGTAAAATCGTGGGCCCCAGAAATAACTAATCCGTATTAGAGCTCACGACATTTTGTCCATTTGTTTTCTATAACTATGTGTGAGATATAGACCTAAAAGATATATCTAAAGGAAATATAGACCTAAGAATATATATCTAAAGGAGATGTAGACATAAGGAGATATATCTAAATGGGATACAGACATAATGATATATATACAGAAGGAGATATATCTAAAGGATATATAGATATTAGGAGATATATTTAAAGGAAATATAGACATAAGGAGATATATTTAAAGGAGATATAGACATAAGGAGATATATTTAAAAGAGATATAGACATAAGGAGATATATTAAAAGGAGATAGACACCTGAGAAGATATATTTAAAGACCTAAAGAGATATATCTAAAAGAAATATAGACCTAAAGAGACATATCTATAGGAGATATATCTAAAGGAGATATAGACATAAGGAGATATATCTAAAGTAGATATAGACATAAGGAGATATATCTAAATCAGATATAGACATAAGGAGATATATTTGTACTTGAGAATATTTGAATAGAAGTCTTTATTTTTTTCTAAATGTTTTTTTTATTATTTTATTTTCACTTCAAATAATTCAGATTTTATCTTACATTAATTTAAGCATAAAATGAATAATTACGGAACACTTTTAAGTAATTATTTGGCAACTATGCACTCACCAGAAACTTTCGCAATGTAAAAAAAAAATATTCAAAGGAAAATGATTGTTATAATAATCCAACAGTATGCATTTAAAGAACAAAGTCAATGTCAAGGACATATATTGTCATCAAAGATGTTTTGCACAGACCAACACACACAACCAGAAACCTACGGTATAAATATATTCATTATGAATATGGAATAAAGAGAGAGAGAGAGAGAGAGAAAGAGAGAGAGAAAGAGAGAGAGAGAGAGAGAGAGAGAGAACTGTTGTTACCTTTCCTTAAGTCGTGGAATATACCACACACCAAAACACACTTCATGCAGAATGTTGAGAGAACAAATATTGTAACTATGCTAAACATATTTAGATTTTAAACTTGAAAATGTAGATGTATAGATATATGACTACAAATGTAGATGTACAGATATATCACTACAAATGTTAATGCACATAAATATTGCTACAAATTTAGATGTACAGATATATCACTACAAATGTACATATACAGATATATAAGTAATATAACTACATATGTAGATGTACAAATATATAACTAAACATTTCACTCAAAATCTAAATCGCGGTATTAAGATTTCACATTTTTAATACAGCAAATTAAGCAGCAAATGAAAATTCACTTCCTTGACAAAAAAAAAGAATGTATACAAATACATGTTTATGGGTCATGTGTAGGTGTGTATGTGAACTTAAGTTATTTAAGTGTGTAAAGGTCACATCGTGTGCCTGTGGAAAACCAGCTTTTTACTCTCCTGGTTTATCTTTTGTATGTGCGTGTAGATGTAAATCTCATAGGTGTAGGCTACATTTAGTTTGTATTACTTAGCGAGACAAATGTATATTTCTAGAACTCTTATTTTAACATTATAATATTATTCAAAACGAAATAAAATTTAAACAATGGAGACAATGTGCGAGTTTATTTTCTTTGTTCTAGTTTCTTATGAATATTCAACGAAATCAACTGAACAAAAATAAAAATACTAAAATAACGCAGTGAAATTAAATTCATATAGTTATTGAAAAAAATCTATTGTTAGCCTTGTGAGAAGTCCCTTTATCTTAAACACGCACAAAACAACATTGTAGACAGTGACGTCACTAGGGCTGGTTTCATCCGGTGCGGTAACTCATGGTGTCACCCCTCTCATGACACCCCATAGACATACAGCATTCTTAGCAAAATTTATAAACAAATTTACAAAGACAATAGAAGAAAAAATAATTGACATCTATAGGTCAGTGCAAGTATACCAATAATTTCATTAAAATAATTAATAATTAAAAAGTACTCAGTGTCTGTTAATAATCCGAGATATTTTTATATTTGGCATTATTTTTTTTCGAAGCCTTATAAAGTCATTTGCTGTTAATAATCGGTGATATTTTAATTTATTTTTAAACATTAAATACGGCTTTGAATTATTTTAAATTACAAAATAAGAATAAAGGCCTAAAAGTAGATATTTTGCATTTTGGTGTCACCCCTTGTGAGGGTGTCACCCGGTGCGGTCCGCACCCCCACACCCCCTAGTGACGCCACTGATTGTAGATACATTTATTATGCAAAATCAACATGACCAAATTTGAGGTTAATCGGAGAAATCTGTTTCATAACTAACACAATCTATTTTTTTTTTTACATGAATGTAAATTTTCAGAATTGAAGATTACAAAAAAAAAACAACCTTTCAAAGCCTTGTATAGCTGGCAATATGGGTCATGAATATGGCCTATAAAAATTGTTGTCAGGCTTTTTTTTTTGAATGTATCAATTGACCTACATTTTACTCTTGTTCGTTCGTCGTTTCCAGCCCAGACACGACAATAATCTTTTCACCATTGAATGCATTCAGGTGTTCAGAGTGAAGTTTTTTTAATTTAGTAAAATGTCAAAAGTTGTCAGTATCATTGGAATAAGTAAAGTCCGGATATTAAAGTCGGATATTAGTCCCAGATGAGTCAGTAAAATATGGATAGTAATGTCAGTACCAGTTGAATTAGTAAAGCCCGGATATTAAAGTCCGGATATTAGTCCCGGATTCGAACCCGTAAACTATAACATGCAGATCGAGTTGCATAAGTAAGATCCAGCTCGCTACCGAAGCGCCACTTAGCCACCAGTCAGTACAGGAGAGTTAGTTATTAATAACAGTTGAATTAGTACAGTACAATTAGCTGTCAGCACCAGTTTTATCAATACAATAAAGCTAGTTAATAGTACCAGCTTAATTAGTACAGTACAATTAGCTCTCAGTTCCTGTTTTATCAATACAATAAAACTAGTTGCTAGTACCAGTTGAATTAGTACATTACAATTAACTGTCAGTACCAGATTTATCAACACAATAAAGCTACTTGCTAGTACCAGTTGAATTAGTACAGTACAATTAGCTACTTGCTAGTACCAGTTGAATTCGTAGAGCACATTTAGCTAGCTTCTAGTACCATTTGAATTAGTACAATACAATTAGCTAGTTGATAGTACTAGTTGAATTAGTATAATAGAGTTAGTGGTTAGAACCAGTTTATTATTTTTATTTTTTTTCAAACGAATATAAGAAGAATAATGGGACCATAGAGGAAATGTTTATTTTTGTGTTATTTGTCTTGAAACATTTATGACATACCATCACACATATTACCATTACATTTATTGGTATTACATTTAATAACTGGCTATCAATGTGTCTTTTAAAAAAAATTAATTCAATAAAATAATTTTATATTCTATAAATTTATTTGTAAAATTCGTCACGATTTCTACAAGTAATAAAACAGAAATATATCATATCATTCAGGTTGGCAATCACAGGTGAAAAAAAAAATATTCACACTTTACTTCCTTCTTGAGTTCAAGGTTACAGGTAAAGAATGAACTTATTCTTATAACACGTAGTTTTTCATCATGGAGGTGTTTACAAATAGAGAGACATCCATTGCTTAATTTGGTTTTAAAATCATTTATTAGTGAAGATGGAATGTCGTGATCATAATCATTAACATAATAATATCATTACTTGTTATTCTTTTTAATAGATAAAAAAAAGTCTAAACCTTATTGGTTTCAATTTCATATTTTTTTGGTTGTTTCTAACTGATCTTTGAATTGTAGCCATACAGGACGTGTGTACACAAAGGCTGTATATTTGAAAATTTCGACGTAATTAAAAAAAAACAAACCACATACAATAAAGTACCAGCAATAGTAATATCGTTCGACATTATGTGAATGCAATGGATTTTAAAATGTTGTTTTGTTTGGAGGAAAAAGTAGAGCAATAATAAAAAAAAGACTGCATATTAACATTTGGAATTAACACAAGGAGATGGATAATATTTCAGTGTTAATTTCTGTTTCACACACACACTCTCACACACACACACACACGGCACATATATATATATATATATATATATATATATATATATATATATATATATATTCTCTTACCGGAACACCGTATTGTCATAAAGACGTAACACTGACAATAGTGCAGTAAAAAAAATCTACGGCAGGGGTAGTAAAACTTTTTCTACATTGTAAACGTGATTGTTATCGGCGGGCCGCATATATATATAGAATTCCTAGGCAATGTATAGAATGCCTGGTGGTTTTAGGCAAAGTATACAATTGTGCATACTATTCCTAGGCATATATATATAGAATTCCTAGGCAATGTATAGAATGCCTGGTGGTTTTAGGCAAAGTATACAATTGTGCATACTTTTCCTAGGCATTCTATACAATGCCTAGGGATTGTATAGAATGACTATGTCGTTTAGGGAAAGTATCAGAAAAGAACAACAAAAGCGTTTAATGATAAAAACATATTTTAATATGTAAAGCATATGATGTTCATACCGAAAAAAAAAACAACGACAGCAGAGCTGAGATTGAAGAATTTGCTTCAGCAGGTAAGAATGGATTCACACTTAACATTGTATTATACTTAATTGTCTTCTTTCGCACAAAACACTTCGTATTTTGGTACTTTGATATGTCATGTTCATATTATGAAATCTTTTGGACATAGGGTGAGTTCTGATCATATAGTAGCTTCAAGATTTCCTAACGTCCCCACCTTAATTTCCTTAATTACGTCACAGTCTCCTTCAGAATAGTTCTCACCTAAGGAGCGCCCCCCGGTTGTCGTTGTTGTCTCTCCTAAATTGTCCGTCGTCGCCTCCCGGTCTACTTCTAGAGTCGTCACACCTTTGCTGTTTACTACTGTATTGTTTTCTGACCACTTTGTACTAAGTCGTCTGTCACCTTGTCAACCATTATTTGCATTACTCCAACTTCTGATATATCTTCTTATCTTACAACGTCGAATGGTATTGTCTGTCTCTAAATCTACTCTAGTTCCTAACAGGGCCAGTTACATACTTTGCCGAACGGGAACTCGGCATTCTATAGAATGCCTATGCAATGTATGAAATAGCAATTGATTTCATACTTTGCCTGAAAAATTCAGGCATTCTATAAATTGCCTAGGCATTCTATAGAATGCCGGATTTCACACTTTGCCGGTAACATATACATACAATTTACAATTTACAACGTATTAAATATGAAAGAATGATAATAACCATGTATTTGTCATTTATTTCGCATTCACATGCATACGGGCCGCATAATATACGCTTAAAGACCGCATGCGACCCGCGGGCCGTAGTTTGCCTACCCCTGGTCTACGGATTTAAAGGTGCCTGAACGCCATTCCGGTGCGTACCCCAAGAAAAAAAAACACTGACCATTATAATATAGTACACGTACTTGTTCCTCGCCCGGGTATCTTTCATGAGATAAAGACCACGCTGGACTAAAGGATTCCTAACTTGTTTCGCTGCCCTCAACTGTGTCTCGATCTAACAAATCTTATATACATTAACTGGAAATCTATTTGGTCTATGGGTTGAAAAAAACTAAAAAAAGCCTTCATTAAACATCTATTACTTTCATAGTCTGAGAAATGCATTTTGTATAGTTGTAATAATGCCTGTCATCTTAATGAGGTTTGAATTGGCAAGTAGGCCTAGTTGTATTCGTGTATTTTAGTAATTATATTAAAAGTGGTGAAAATGCACAAATTCCAAAATAGATATCTAGAGCCCGCGCCAATCTGACAACGCACCCCCTTACCTTCAAGCAACACCCGAAATTGTGCCTTGGTGGTTGCGCAACGAAAGACGACAGCGTTCAACTAAACAGCGCTATACAGATTAAAGATATGTGTGGCTAATTAAATGAGTCAAGGTAGTTAGGAAGTTATATATATATATTAGTTATATGTGTGCAGTAAATTGTGTAGTTGTTGTATGTATAGTTATATGTGTGCAATTAAATTGTACAATAATATGTGCAGTTATATATGTGTAGGTAAATGTTTGCAGTTAAATGTGTGCAGCTATATATGTGTGCAGTTATATATGTGTGCAGTTATATGTGTGCAGTTATATGTGTGCAGTTATATATGTGTGCAGCTATATTTGTGTAGTTAAATGTTGCATTTAAATGTGTTCAGTTATATATGTGTGCAGTTATATGTGTGCAGTTATAAATGTGTGCAGTTATATTTGTGTGCAGTGATATGTGTGCAGTTATATGGGTTAAGTCATATGAGTGCAGTTAAATGTGTGCAGTTATAAATGTGTGCAGTTATATATTGTGCAGTTATATATGTGTGCAGTAAGCCTGTATATGTGCAGTTATATGGTTTCAGTCATATGAGTGCAGTTAAATGTGTGCAGTTATATATGTGTACAGTTATATATGTGTGCAGTTAGCCTGTATATGTGCAGTTATATGAGTTCAGTCATATGTGTGCAGTTAAATGTGTGCTTCTACACCTGTGGAGTTATATGTGTGCAGCTATATGTGTGAAGTTATATACTTGTTTTTTTGTGCACAGGCATACGTGTGCAATTATTGGTGTGAAGTTATATGTGAACAAGTATGTATGTGCAGTTGTAGGTGTGCATTTATAGAAGTACACTTATATGTGTAAAAACATACGTATGAAGTCATATGAGTGCGGTTTTATGTTTGCTGTCATACTTTTAGTTAAATATGTGATGTTATATGTGTACAACTATATGTGTTCAGTTATATGTGTGAAATAATATGTGTGCAGTTATATGCGTACAATTATATGTTTGATGTTATATGTGTGCACGCATATGTGTACAGCTTTGTAGTTAAATGTGTACAACTACATGTTTATAAGTCTATGTGTTCAGGTAAACTTTCCCTATGCGAGAGCAAACATTACAAAATCTGTTACGTGAAACGTGGTCCACTTTTTAACAGATAATTTTTTTTTAATTACTTTTTGAGTTTACTTATATGCAATAAACAGGTTTGGTCTAGCGTGCGTTGAAATGAGTGTTTTATATTTTTAAATATGTTTGAAATAATTTAAAAAACAATGTTTAGAGTAACGTAGCAAAAATGTATATGGTTAAGAGTCAATTGAACTTTGATATTGTATGTCTTAATAACAATGGGTCTTTCCATGTCAACTCAACCAGTGGTGTTCACCCGACCCTCTCAGATCTTCCTGAAATTTTCAGGGCTTGTTGTACATTTAAAGTTGAATGATTCATGAAAATTTCAGACAATTTAGTCAAAAAATTTCTGAGATATGATTTTTAAAAAAAAATTTAAGGGTAGTCGCGAGTTCGCGTCACATTTACATTTTTGCGATATTTGAACGTGAATATTTCAAAAACTAAAAGAGGTACCAGGCTGAAATTTTCAGTATTTACTCATTGTTTTGTCCTGAGTTGTAGGATGTATTTATCTCAAGTGTAGTTTGCACACAGAATGCCCTAAAAACAACATGAATGTAAGAAACCATTGAACAAAAAAAATTGACACTTGCAAAGATAATCATGCAATGTACAACCAACGGAAGAAGGAACAGAGGAAGACAAAAAAAGAGATGGGAAGACAACATCAAAGAATGGACCGGCCTGTCGTTCGTCGACTCCCAAAAGGCAGCTCAGGACCGGAGAAAATGGCGGGAATTGGTTTTCAGTCTACTACGGTGCCCCAACGACCCACCCACGGGTTAAGGGATAAAGAAGAAAAGAAGGTGGTTTAAATGAGCTTTCTTTTTGTTATCTGTTATTCCTGGTTTAGCTCAAAATTGGATCTCTTCTTCCATAGAGAATAAAACTGAATTTCTACACGATAGTATAACTAAGAGATATTTTCTCCCAATGTTTAGACTTCATGTACTTATATTTTTTTACATAATACTTGTGACACTTACATATAGGACATTGTTATTATTATTATTCAGAAACTAAGTTTATATCGAGCAATCATTTCCGTTTAATTCGAACTTAAATCAAATTATCCTTCATTTTAAATTTATTTTAAACTTCCAGAAACAATTCTTCATGTATTTTATATATAAGAATAATGTGCTGGATTTTTTTTACCAATGCAATTTTCAGCAATTAAATACGTGTTTAAATTTGATTATAGTGTTGTTGGAAAATTTGAATTAACAATACCAGCTGTATACTTATTTACCGTAAGACAACATCTCTTGATGACATAAGTACAGTGAAGACTTACATTGAAAAATTAATAATTTTCTTTCAAAGAATTATTTTAGGTAAAAACAAGCGAGTCCTGAAAGGTAACAAAATGCAGGCTTCTTATACATTTTTAACCTCAAAAGTGAAATCTTTATTTTATCATTTCTTTTTCAAGATGTTTTGTAAACAATTTATCTTTTGTTTTAAAAAAATTTTGAACATTTCGTTACACATTTGTCTCAAATAGTTTCTGAGCACCCGAGTAAATTAGTACTAACATTCATATATGATAACCACATTAAACACAGATTAGCCTGCCAGTGAATCTGCAGCTCTTTGATAGTGATCTCAACCCACAATTATGCCTTGTAAAATTGCTAGTACCAGTGTAATCAGAGCAATAGAAATACGGGTTATAACTAGTTGATAATATAATTTTGAAACGAATGTAAGAATAATAATGAGATTATAGAGGATTCGTCTTCTTTTTCTAACATGTTGAGAGATGTATGTCATAATATCATCACAGTATTATACACAGCATAAAAGGTCATAGTGTTTATGCGTGTATTTGTGTACGCATGGGTGTGTGCATTTGGTCAGGGTTAGTGATCTCAAAAACGCTAATCCGTCAGGTAAAATTGCTAATCCGTCAGGTAAAAGTGCTAATCCGTCAGGTAAAAGTGGCAATCCGTCAGGTAAAAGTGCTAATCCGTCAGGTAAAAGTGCTAATCCGTCAGGTAAAAGTGCCAATCCGTCAGTTAAAAGTGCTCATCCGTCAGTTAAAAGTGCTAATCCGTCAGGTAAAAGTGCTAATCCGTCAGGTAAAAGTGCTCATTCAATTAGATCAGAGATGAGGTTTTTTTTATTTATTATGACATCAACTGCACAGCTGTTAGAGGAATCCGAAATACTCGCGTTTTTTATTCTCCGTTGTTGTTTTTTTCCCCTATATTTAGAAAGAATGTATCGATCTTTACATATCGGCGAAAAAATGACATGTACTGCTACTATTTCATTTATTGATTTTTTTTTTCAACTTGACATATGTATATTCTAAAATGGAAAAAGTAGACTAAACTGTGTATACTTTAAGCATGTATGTCATCTTTTCATTGATTATTAATTTTATTTCGCATCGATATTGTAACAAAATATCGTCTTACATTCTGTACGCCCCATGTTATAGTAATCATTTACTTATTGAATTTGGTACAGCAAATGACTAAAAATATACCACCTACTGGATACCCATATAAAGCAATGCCACACATGGCTCTTTCTTTAATAATCGTTGTCATGTTTATGAGGTGGGTGATGTCACATGATTCGCATACATCGACATAATAAGCCAGCCAATGGGAGTACGGAGCCGTGTCGATTGATATGTTTAACATCAATGTTGTAGCCATTACATTTTCCACCACCATTGATATTAAAACAACGCAGTGGCTACGGTTACGGCAGACGTACTCCGTATTTTTTTTTTCCGGGGGTACGTGATAGATGTGCGCATGTGCGGCAGTCCGACTGCATCTGATTGCTAATTTTTGTTTTCGGGGCTAGGGTTAGGGTTAGGAATAGGGTTAGGGTTAGGCGCAATATCTATAGCCGGGCCCCGAAAAAAAATAATACGGAGTCCAGCTATCGCGCATGCGCACATCTACAGCCGTAAAAAATAAAGTCCGTCTAGAGTGCTAGAGCGCATGCAAACATCTATCACGTACCCCGGAAAAAATACGGAGTACGTCTGCCGTATCCGTAGCCATTGCGTAAAAACAATGTATAAGGCTCTAAAATATTTCCCAGCCTATATATAGTGCTAATAACTTTCAAAGCCTCTGAATATGGCTCTAAAATATGTCCCATACGCTGAATATGGCTGTAAAATATTTCACAGTCGGTGGTTATGGCTCTAAAATAATACTCAGCTGTTGCGTATGGCTTTAAAATATTTCCCAGCTGATGCTTATGGCTCTAACATATTTGCCAGCCGCTCATATGGCTGTAAAATTGGTCCCAATCGATGCATTTGGCTCAAAGATATTGCCTAGCCGCTGTATAGGGTACCTTTAATATTTCCGACACTATGTAAAGGCGGCTGGGTTTTGTGCCAATCACTCAATCCCTTTATATGTGAGGTTACTGAAACAGATTAATTCTAAACTTCATCGGCCTCGATGAGCCCTAAGGAGCTTAAGGCAATTTTATTTATTAAAAGCAATTTTGTTTAATCAATTTACAGCTGCTTCTTCTTTTATAATGCGTGTTATTATTAATATTATTTTTAATTTTCAGTTTGTCAAGGGACTCCATTCGTGTAAAATATTTAATTACTTCTGTTGCCTCCCATATCTCACACTCTCCTGTTGCTTGTAGTGAAAATAATCACATACTGCTCAATAACATAAATAATTATAAAGGCAATATATATAAATAAATATATATATGTATATATATATATATATATATATATATATATATATATATTTATTTATATTTCTTTTTGTAGTTAAATTTCTCTAACGCCTACTACAAATATCTCAAGTTGAAGACATTACATTTTTTTAAAACTATTTTTTTCTGCTTTTTTTTAGATAAATATGTAGCAAACAAATTAGGGCAAACACGTAGGCCTACATGATCATACCAACACTTTAGAAAAATGTCAGAACTTTATAATCGACATCAAGAAAAACCAGAAGAGTTTAAAATTGCATTGTCTGTGTTAACATTAAGCATGTTATCGGATAAAGGCATTTTATAAAAACTACACTTTTATAATGATTAACAAAGAACATCTTAGTAAGTGTGTGATTACATTGAAAACGTATGTTGGTATAAAGGTAAAATAGTTGTGAATATATTTGCAGACAGTGACATATGGAGTAGCTAAATGTAAATTTCCGATACGTTATGAACCGCTCCGTTTTTTCTTACGTTTGTTTGCGATATTTCGTTCGATCTACGACGTTGTGGTAATTTTCAGTGCTTGATGTAATGACCCAGATGTTGGCTCTTATTGACGTCATACTGGACATCCCTTATAAAATAAACAGCTTGACCTAAACAGTATAGATATGAAAAATTTCGTTGAACATTTATTTATATGTATTTGTGAGACCAGAGTAATGATGCATACTTGTTAGTAAAGAAATGCATGTTAAAATACATGATCATTAAAAGCAATTAATGGTTTATGATAACAACAATCTATCAAAGTGGATGCATCTATACAGCTCTGACTGAACAACAAAATGAAAGAAAGCTTAGTCTGAGATTGACACCTGAGAGCTTTTATGGCTTTTTTTAATGGAATGAATCGCAGGTTAAGATAAGTATTTAGACTGGAACGTTGTTGAATTAACGAGGTCACAATGGTGAGCACAAACAGTTTTATCTAACGTGTAATAGTCTGGACGAGTGGTACAGAATAACACAAGTTATTTATACCTGATGAAAATGAACCATCGATGGTGTTTAACAACATTAAAGAAAGGGTTACCTCATGTGTTATTCTGTGCAGTTATCTCATGTGTTATTCTGTGCAGTTATCTCATGTGTTATTCTGTGCAGTTACCTCATGTGTTATTCTGTGCAGTTATCTCATGTGTTATTCTGTGGTATTTTTTTTTCTTATCCTTGCAAACAGATCCTTTCTCTTGTTTATGTCAAACAGAGTGACCACTAAAGTACATCAACCAATGATCTATTTTTCTAAAAGATGTAGCGCTGAAACGATTCAGTGATCGACTGTGGATTGTTTATCACTGGGTAAGGATGGCGCAGCTCTACTTACGTTTGTGAAGGAGGGGGGGGGCGTGCGTCAGAGTGACATTTAGGAGCCATAATCAAAGTGATGTGAGGACTATACGCGAAAACACTGTTGAAGTTTCCTGCTTTCAAAACCATGGGCCCCTAATTAGTGTTTGACAACATACATGCCCGTCCTACTTTATCTACCTCTCCCTTAGTATTAAATCATAATAGTCAATTAAATGTACTGGTAAATAGAGTTCCCTACGTGGGGTGGGGTGGGAGCTTTAACAGTGGTGGGGCCCAGCAACAACCTAGTCTGTCTATCCGTAAGATCGGAACTTTAGTAAAGCGCAGACCATTGCAGGTGTTGTCAATACAAATCGGTAGACAATAGACATACAATAATTAAACATCGATTGGATTCTCTCTGTCTCGATGATTGCAGACCATTCAATACGTTAAGTTAGATTTTGCCCTCTGTTTGTTTCTCCTTTGTCCTTTATTTTACAACTCTTTAGTTCAATAATTGACTTGTCAAATAATCGAATCGAACAGTAGAGATGATAGTTCATTGCTGCTTAAAAAAAATCAAACGCTGTAAAAGCCTACCATTACACGGCGTAAATGTTACGTAAAACTTGAGACAGCCAATAGCATGTCATTACGTGACGTTCATGTTCGCACAATTAGTAGAATGGCTCAGTACTTTAAAACGTCATTATGTGTTAATTAACAAAAAATTCTGTTCACTACTCGATAAATCAACATTTCACGAAAGGCTTAAAATGTGACATTTTTCTTTATATTTACTAAAGGAAAAAAAAAATCATTACTGAACGCTAAACTTTTTACCTTGACACCAAAAAATTCCAGTTGCTCAGAGAGTATTGTTGTTTTGTGTTTTATTTTATTTGCAGAAAAAGAAATATCATTTAAAAAATTGCTGTTCGTTGCACACGTCACGTGAATGTGACACCCATGATTCTCGTCATTGTGGATTCTCATCACAAATGAAATGACTATATTCAGTTGTAGTGTGTGCATTGCTCTATTACCGATATTAACAACATCCCAGTGAGCGCCTGAACACAGTTTACAGTAATTTAATTAAAGCTGTGAACAGAATCACAGTAATTACTTATCACGAGCTAACATATTATTTTCCAAAAGAAAGGAGATAGAGGAAAAACAGTTTGAGAAACGCTGGTTTAGTCGAACAGGTCACGTGACACTGGTCACAGCTTAAGTCTTTTAAAGTAATCCTTAATAATAGTTTTTTTTTCCTAATTGCTAAATGTGCAGCCACGTAATCAATTAGAAAATATCCTTCAGCAGAGCTAGACCCAAACAGAATAGTACAAATCTATGTTTTGGCAGAGTACGTTGACGATGTACATTATACTGTTTACATTGGTTTCAATCTTTGCATTTTGTGGTATGTTAATTGTTTATTTATTATATGTATGAATGGTGTTTCTGTAGTTCTTTTGATATAACGTAACATACCTGGTGAACAGTCAGATTTCTATGGGGACGACCACGATCCTCCCCGCCCCCACCACGGGGACAATCAACCTCCACAGCCTGACAAAAGATATCCCCCTAGCTAGCATCAACGGTCACGATGAGAACAGAGCTCTGATTTCATTGGGACAGTTTTGTGAGAAATTATTTGTCCGGGACGGACAGATTTAACAGGGGGGGGGGCAGTGTTCTGACTGTCTCGGTGCTTCAGTGCACCGTGCAGTCTAGGAATAGAACGCGATGACGTAGGAGAGATACACACAAAGAGTGACGTGGAAGCCGGCAAGAAGATGGCCATGATGTTGTTGTTGTCTGTGTCTTATGAATAGTAAATACTCTTGGAACCCACGCCTGTGTTGTTTTAGTTTATAAACAAGAATCAGGAGTTTTACAACAATATCATTTTGTTATTTGATTTGTGTGATTCTAGTGCGGCGACAATGTCTAATGGCTCGATGAGCAAACGGCCTGTCAGATGCTTTCAATCGTGCACGGATTTAGAAGGACTTTCTCAAACCCTTCCTCTTAACACCCCCTTACCCCAATCCTCCCCAATGTCAAGTTGCGTTGCTTTATTTTTTCTGTTTACTGGACTTTCTAATTGTGATCTTTGGATCATTAACCTTTCTTTGTATACAATTTTTAAAAAATGTTTTCTATTGTCTACCAGAGCAATTAATCAATCTTTCTCTATTTCCTTCTTAATATCTCTTGGTCTCTGTGTAATTATCATCCCTTTTCCAAATATCGTCATCCTTTACTATGTCTAGTTAAGTTATATCTTTTGATGAATCATGAGACCAATTAGTAAGAATTATCATGGAAGTATTGGAAGCATGACTCGAGGCTAAGACTTTTATAGCCTGCGAGATTGATACTAACGTGCCTCTAAACTATTTGATGGAACTGTTCTCACTTATGGCCTTCGTGTTACCTGGCACATCCCGTCTGAGATCTGTATATTTTGAGCTCTGCTGGACGCAGTCATGATTATCTCAGATTCAAGATAGGAGCCTACCTAGCTATGCCCTGTTATGAAATGAGCAAATTAGTTGATACTCACACCGACGAAATCTACAACACGATCAGCATTGTATGAAGTGGGATAGTGTCAAGACCCGTTTGTCACGATACTCAGCAGTTATACCAAAATCCACGTCAGCTGATGTGCTAAGTGGATTTGGTTAATTCCCCTGGCGCTAGACTGTGTTGTCCACAATGCGAGCATCTGGAAAGACAAGCTCTATTGACTATCCCCCTTTGTTATCTTCCACATATTCGATGACGCAACCTGGGGGGGGGGGGGAGATAAAGGAGGCATTAAATTTTATAAAAAAAAACTCACAGAATCTGTGAAACTGGTAAGATGACGTAGACAGTTTCCTTAACATGTGAGTGACCACGGTTTCAAACCCATTATTATCAGTTGTTATTTTAGCCACATTTGTGGCAGTAATTTCTGTAAAAAATGATTTTACCAATGTTGTAATGTTCTAACGTGTAGATTGTATGTAAACAAAATTTAAAAAAAAATCGCTATTTGTATTTAAAAAAAAATGTTATAGAAATAAACTTAAAAAAAAAAATAAATAAATCAAAACGTTACGCTAGAAGTCCTAATAATGGAAATTATAGAGATTATTTTTATATTTTTTTGCTCCATTGGCCATGACAGCTTTATCATGTGTACGTCACGTTCTATTGGCATGTAATCTACCTAATACTTCGTATCTATCTATGATTGGAATGACTCTTTATGTTACTCTTTCTTGATTTGATTCCCTTTATTGCTTAACTGCCTTCCTATAGTTTTAGATATTTTAACAATACGCTTACAATAAACCAAATCTGAATTATATAAACAATTAGACATGCACATTGGGGGGACTGGTGGACTTGCGGTGTTGAGCGCTGTACTGTCGACCGGAGGGTTCCGGGTTCGAATCTCCTAGTTCCCATGACCATCCAGCATTATACGGGTACATGACTTTAAGTTGGGGGAGTAAAGGCGTCTGGGCGTTGTTCTAGCCAGACAATCCCTTTATATCCCAAGGTTACTGAAACAAACGAATTTTTCACTTCATCTGTCCAGGTGGCCCATAGGGACATAAAGGAATTTTACTTTTTAACACATGTTTATAACACTTGATGGCTTACATAGACGATTATTTTTATAAACAACAAACATATATTTCTACATTTTGTGTTACAGAAGCAGGCGAGTATGTCCTTGAGTCTCATATGAATTGTTCAGGGCTATCTGAATGTATAAAACAACAAATCGAACTAGAGAGACTTCACCTGGATTATTTCTCTGAAATTCACGACAAGAGTAAATACGATAAAGTTTGTTTGTGAGTATCAAATAACATTCCACATATTATATATCAAACAGAAAGTGCACTGATATTTAAAAATATCTCTCTTAATTACCAAACAAATACTGCCATTTTTGTTATTTTTTTTTCTTTTTAATAGTGTAGCGCATAAATATCAATATACATAAAATAATAATTCACCAATATGGCGGCATTCCAAAGAAATAAATTAAAATTTGCGATGGACATTTTGTATAATATTTTCGCTTAGTTACTTAAAAGTAAATAATAACTAGAACATAGTTGAATGTAAATAAAGATGCAGTTATGACTTATGGACATAATGACGTAAAACTAATAATCAGTGATGTGTGATACGCGAACTATGAGTCTGGCTTCCAGTGACACTGCGGACCTGACAGTCCTGGATAGGATGACATATAAAGTAATTAAACCCAAAAAAAAGACCCACTTCCAATTACATTGAGACTTATACTTTGAGAACCCGTGATATATAACGATTTATAAATAGCCCAGCCTTTATAATTTGGTGTTAACATAATGACGGTAAAGGGAAACAATTAAAATTGTGAACACAAACAAACACACACAAACAACAGTCGTTTTTTTAATGTTAGAATTTTACCATTTTTAAGGAGAGCGGCTCATTATAATGTTAATTGTGTTGCCATAACGAGAAAACATTTCAGGTTCATGAGTGTGACGCTATCCAGCTATCTGTTTTGATCCTAACCCCTACCTTCCACCTGCACTCTAACTTTCTTATCGCTCTTTGATGTAACAATAGTATGACTTTAGTGTACAGTTCTTTCAGGATGGGCAGTTATCGAAAAGTATGTATAGTAATTGTGGGGTTTAGGGATGGATGTAGACGAGAGTGGTGGGTGTCACAACCCAATCTGAACAACTCGTGGTCTAGGGTTACATTGCCGAGAGGTTCAGCCAGGTCATCCTAGGTTGGACATACACATTAACATTATATATATATATATGACATATACAATCAATAACGCTGTATAAATAATAAAAATAATGACTTTAATACCACGTTATAACTGACTATACAGAAAAATATAGGATTAATGTGACGATTTCCATCACCCACAATAGAATTGCATTCAATAAATAGACTAAATTATAATAGATCAGTTATTACAGACTCTTCTGTTTGCAACAGACAAATTTCCTGACGCAGCCGCCACATTTGGTAATTCATTTCTAGATATCTCTGTTATCCTTTTCACCGTCTTATAATGATCTATAATCTCCAGCACTTTCCCACTCGTGTCTGGCTTGTTCAACAGGATAAGTTGTAATAACTCATCCGAGACCATGTTATACATTATGTCCCTGATTAACAGGTCTACTAAACCCTCGAAAGTAGCAGGGCTGTTGGATGTTTAAACACAATTTTCCAATGTCCTTCTCAATGTGACAAAGTATTCTACTCTAAAATCATCATTTCGAGGGGTAAGTGTATTCCATTTCCATCTACACCCTTCCTCCGTACAATTTGCGTGTTTTAATAATTCAGTTTTGACATAGTTATATTTCTTATTATTCATCAGTTGTTGATGGATCATGTAATCCCGAAGTTTTGCCGTCATTTTATATACAAGATGTTGTGGCCTATTCTCCTTTGCTATTTTATTCCTTTCAGCAGTGGCTTCAAACAAGACCAAATAATATGACAAATCATCCTCATCCATCATCATCTTTAAATTCTTGTCTAGCTGTTCTCTTGGTCTATGGCTCCCATCACTCACACTATTACTCTTTAACATTTCTATTTTGATCTCCTTTTACGACTTTCGATCTGCACTCATTTCATCCCTAATGAAATCACTTCTGCTTTTGCCCTTAAATCCTAATTTCTGCGCTACTATTTCAGGTTCTTCGAACCTTCGCAGTCTAAAATTCGCCATTATTGTTTTTTTTCCTCTTCCACTACTCTATGTAATAATAACGGGAATGCCCAGATCTGTCCTGGAGGCCCTGAAGTTACAACCACAAAAAAAAAACAAACAGACCTATCTTGATACGTCGCCGCTCAGTCTGACTCCGATTGCAACAGTAACACAAAACAAAGCACCCCGCTTTACACCACTGTCCTCCTACTCTTCTGCAGATACCTCTGTTTAGCCAGACAACTCCACATCGTCAGGTGCATGCCGGGAATATACGCAACAACAAAAAACAAAAACAAATTAATAAAAACATATGTCATGGGGAAAAAATGAATAAAAACATATCTCCAAATAAAAAAAACAACATAAAACAATAAAAAACAACCTCAGTGATAAAATAAAAATCTACTTAATACACTTCTACCAAATTATGGCCCACGAGCCACCAGAATGCCACAACCCAATTTGAACAACTCGTGGTCTAGGGGTACATTGCCGAGAGGTTCACCCAGGTCCTCGTAGGTTGGACATACACAATAACATTTGCATATGTATATATATATATATATATATATATATATATATATATATATATATATATATATATATAGGGTTGCCATATTTTTTCACTGACCAACCGGGACAGTTCTGTCTTTTTTACTTTAGGTTTAGGGATGTCGGTTCCGGGGGGGGGGGTGTATGAAAACAGTAATGTAAAAAACACTTAAAATATAGAATAGATAATCTTTGTTATTTTATTCATAATGGTACACAAACATGATATTTTTACAAAACAAAACAGTTTTCTTCTTGTTGTACCACTCGTATTTTTCACTTCTGTAAATTTGTATTACTGTGTTACTTACCAAAATGTTACTGATCACACAAGAGCAGATTAATCATTCTCTGATCTAATAATTTTGCTCAATTATTTCCAAGAAACTGTGCCCTGAATCTAAACCGGGACAATTTCAACAACCGGGCGGGACACCGGGACTACCCAGTATATCCGGGGCTGTCCCGGCCAAACCGGGACGTATGGAAAGCATATATATATATATATATATATATATATATATATATGACATATACAATCAATAACGCTGTATACATAATAAAAATAATGACTTTAATACCACTTTATAACTGACTATACAGAAAAATATTGGATTTATCTGACGATTTCTATCACCCACAATAATATTGCATTCAATAAATAGACTAAATTATAATAAATCAGTTATTACATTATACTGTCAGGTGGTCTCTCAAGCCTGGCCGTCCGGGTCTCAGATGCCTCCAGAACGGTTAGATGTCAGGGCTGTTACGGTGCACTTCAGGCAGGCAAATTTCACGTCAAATACGACCCAAAGGTTACCTTTAAATTCAGGGCCTACATGTTACAAACATCATCATGTACGATATAACTACACAATGATACTTCTATATTACAGTATACAACGTAGTGTCTAAACTATAAAACATACCTCCAGAACGATCAACCTATCACACACACATCAACATCTTCATGTAAATACACCGGCTATATGAAATATGGCTTATATGACATATGGCGAAATGCAAGATACAATAACCGTACCAAGCTATGCGTTGTACGTCACTTGCAGCTGTTCACTAACAGAGCGCCACAAGTTTCGTTTTATAACACATAACATGCGCACCAAAATGTGCACATTTCCTTTCAACCATAAACGCCGACCTGAACTCTATGCTATCTTGACAGTGGGAGCAGTTACGTTTACGACTAACATATGACTGTCAACCGATGTCAGACAGTGAGGTCTGCATCAAACAACCAATAGACACCATCATATGTCAGGCAGTGAGGTCTGCATCAAACAACCCAATAGACACCATCATATGTCAGACAGTGAGATCTGCATCAAACAACCCATAGACACCATCATATGTCAGGCAGTGAGATCTGCATCAAACAACCCATAGACACCATCATATGTCAGGCAGTGAGGTCTGCATCAGACAACCCATAGACACCATCATATGTCAGGCAGTGAGGTCTGCATCAAATAACTCATAGACACCATCATATGTCAGGCAGTGAGGTCTGCATCAAACAACCCATAGACGCAAAAGTTCACGTGACTTGTGACGATATGATAAACTGGACTGGGCCTACATTGTTAAATAATGTTCTTTTATTTTTTCTCCAGAAATGTATCGAGTTTCCACGACTGTTATGAGAATATGAAAGAAAGATGTCGAACCTATCAATTAGACTTAGCCTATAAAAACGCCAAATATTACCATCAATCTATGTGCAAGAAGTTCGGTAAAATATGGGAGAATAAAGGTAGAGTCGATGATCAAGTATTAAACAGTATGTGCGACTTTTTTTTTCGGAAACATGAAATCAACCAATCAAACCGTATGGTTTTTTTTTCTTTCACAACTCATTGGTATTTTACGTTTTATTTTGTTATTATTTTTGAACCCATGCACTAAGTCTTTCAACTTGAAATGCTTTTTTAAGGATCTAAAACTTTGCAACAGCATTGAGACGAAATACCGTTCACAATGACAATGTAATAGAAACATTGATTAATTAGCTGACGTATTTAGATATTTTTTAACTATTAACTCATTCTGCTTCACCTGGTGAATATTCTGTTAAGAATCAATATAATCCTTACGGATTATGACAATTACAAACACCAGATATTTAACGCGCAGTAAAATCGCCTGATACACATTTAGTGAAATCAAATATTTTTTATATGAAATAGCAATACAATCAAACAAAAGTAAATCTAATACTATAAATGTTTTGTCCTGCGTCATAAACAGTACAAACTCAACACAAACCGATTACACATAACCCATCATTAGAAACTGCCATATAAGAATGATGCTGTCAAATCTTGCACCATACACGTAGTGACTTGAATTGTAAGGAAGTGATACATTGTGTGAAACAGATTATTGAAAGAGATAAAACAACTATTGGTGCATTTAGCACTGTGTTAGATGAGAAATACTACACAAATCTTTGCGCGTAAGTAACATTAGTGATTTCTATGGCTACATAAAGTGGCTTCCATGATTAGTGACCGTTGCTCTACTCTGTATTTTATTCACGTCATCATCACGTCGTCGGCATCCGTCCGTCTCGAGAGACGATGGTGTAGCTAAGTTGAGTCTACAAGCACCGCCGGGAGTGGCTGTGCAGTCCGACTCGGGAGTGGCAATCCCTGCCGCACTTGTCACACTGGAAAATAGATGGTGGCTGTAGCTGTTGTTGTAGCTGTTCTTTTTTTCTGCTTCCGCCTTGAACTTTTCAGGGCAGCATTATCCTGTCGCTCAGCCTCTGTGCGCAATGAACCCTGCCGGACAGCGAGCCTCCAGGACTTACGGTCGGCTGCTTGGCTCTCCCAGGAGTTGGGGTTAATGGAGTACTGTTTCATATTTTTTTTGCATGAACGGAACGACAGATTTATCACTAGAGTTAATAATAACAAATCCATCAGTATGAACTAAGACAAACAATTAACAAAAAATCACACAAATCATATATAATAATACTCATTTCCAGTGTGCGTTAAATCGAAAGTAAAGAATTAATACAACAGTATTCCAGTTTAAAATACAACCATGAAAAAAATCGGATCTGCCCGAAACCAAAAAATAATCTAGCCTACCGATCAAGCATAAGGAGATATAACTCTATGCAAAGTTTTTGCAGGGTACAGCTAGTATAAATAATATTTTATATTAGTTTGTATAGTAATAGCGGTCTAGCATCTGCGTTATAGCGAAAGTATAAATAAATAATTCAAAATTGCGTCGTGTCAACGTCTCATTTCGAAAACATTTTTTTTTAAATCTAAAGTTTTGAATAGTCTCTGCGGTTTCTAAACATGAAAGTGAAAGGCCAAAATGTGAAATAATTCCAATAGAGTATTTTTTTTGTCATTTCTCATATATATTGATTCTTCAAATTGTAATAATATCGTGAAAAATCGGATCTTTTCAAAATCAAAAATATATTTGCCTACAGATAAACAAACCTATGGGAATATAACGCTAAGCAATTGTTTTGCATGGTACAGAAAGTATTAAATATAATCACAATACAATGGTGCATTCAAACAGTACTACTGCAAACAATACCATGATGAATTCAAGCAGTACTACTGCTAACAATACAATGGTGCATTCAAACAGTACTACAGCTAACAATACAATGGTGCGTTCAAACAGTACTACTGCAAACAAAACAATGGTGTGCATTCAAACAGTACTACTTCTGACAATACAAAGGTTCAATCACACAGTACTATTGCATAAAATACACTCATGGCAGGAACGTATACCACATGGAGAGATATTTTAATAGATGATATTTAAAAAAAAAGTATTGTGCCACATTTAAGCCATTGATTAAATGTTTTTACCAGTAAAAAAAGGCAGATGAAACAGAAAAATGCAATGCTACGTTGTTTTGTTTAACACATTGGATACAGTAGTTATGTATATTAAATGCAGTCGAATTTAACATGCAAAAAATCGATTGTCAATATGATAAGAAAGTTAGGTGATTTCGATAGGAAATGTTTATAGAATTTGATAGGTAAGCTAAGCGATGATCAACAGCTAAGTATGTAAATTGAAACATTAATTACGCTCGAAATATTATTCTTTTAACTTACAAAGTATTTCAAAAGTAAATTATTCTTAAATTTATGTCTCACAAGCTAGAACTCAGATTACCTAAAAATAATTCTCACCTTAGTTCAACTAATTGTTAAAATAGTATCATTTACTGTGAAATTTATATTAACAGATGCAGTGACAGTCTTGAAAAATAGTGACTTAAATTGTAAGGAAGTGATACATTGTGTGAAACAGATTATTGAAAGAGATAAAACACCTATTGGTGTATTTAGCACTGTGTTAGATGAGAAATACTACAAAAATCTTTGCGCGTAAGTAACATTAGTGATTTCTATGGCTACATAAAGTTGCTTCCATGATTAGTGACCGTTGCTCTACTCCGCATTTTATTCACGTCATCATCACGTGTATATATCCGTCGTCGGCATCCGTCCGTCTCGAGAGACGATGGTGTAGCTAAGTTGAGTCTACAAGCACCGCCGCGAATGGCTGTGCAGTCCGACTCGGGAGTGGTAATCCCTGCCGCACTTGTCACACTGGAAAATAGATGGTTGTTGTAGCTGTTGTTGTAGCTGTTCTTTTTTTCTGCTTCCGCCTTGAACTTTTCAGGGCAGCATTATCCTGTCACTCAGCTTCTGCGCGCAATGAACCCTGCCGGACAGCGAGCCTCCAGGACTTACGGTCGGCTGCTTGGCTCTCCCAGGAGTTGGGGTTAATGGAGTACTGTTTCATATCCTTTTTGCATGTGTCTTTGTAGCGCATTTTAGGTCGCCCTGTTTTCCTCTGGCCGGTAACTAGCTCGCCATAGAGTAGGTCCTTCAGGATGCGGCCTGCGTCCAGTCTGTTGACATGACCGAGCCATCTGAGGCGTCTTTCGCTGAGAACTGCAAACAAGCTGCTCATGTTGGCCCTCTCCAGCACCCCAGTGTTGGGGATCTTGTCTTGCCACTTTATATGCAGTATACGTCGCAGGCACCTCATGTGGAAGTTGTTTAACTTCCTTTCGTGCCTCGCGTAAGTGGTCCACGTCTCGCATCCATAGAGGATGGTACTAAGTATGCAGGCCTGGTAGACGCGCAGTCTGGTATTGTCGGTGAGGCTGGGGTTTTTCCACACACGTTGATTTAGTCTCGCCATGACTGTGGCTGCCCTAGCCATTCTGCAGTTGATCTCCGGGTCTATGGATAGCGAGCTGGAGATGGTGGACCCGAGGTATGTGAAGTTCTTGACGACCTCTAGGGTGTCAATGCTTGGGGGTGTATCTGTACCCTGTGCCATGACATTCGTCTTTTTCAGGCTGACAGTCAGTCCAAACTCCTTACACGCGTGAGAGAGGCGGGTGACAAGCTGCTGCAGTCCGTCTTCAGTGTGTGATGTCAAGGCTGCGTCATCAGCAAAGAGCAGCTCGCGTATTAGGACCTTTGTGACTTTGGTCTTTGCACGGAGGCGGGCTATGTTATAGAGCTTGCCATCGGACCTTGTATGGATGTAAACTACCTCGCTGCAATCCTTGAAGGCGTATTGGAGGAGCATGGAAAAGAAAATGCAGAAGATTGTAGGTGCAAGGTCGCAGCCCTGTTTTACTCCGCTGCTGACAGGGAAGGCCTCGAAAATTGCGACATTGTAGCAAACCGTGCTATGCATGTTGTCGTGGAGGGACATGACCACTGCAAGAAGGTGTCGGGGGCATCCAATCTTTTGCAGCAAGCTGAAGAGTCCGCTTCGACTTACTAGATCAAATGCCTTTGTGAGGTCGACGAAGGCGATGTAGAGAAGCACCTGCTGTTCCTGACACTTCTCTTGGAGTTGACGTAGTGAGAAGATCATGTCCACTGTTGATCGGCCAGCCCTGAAGCCACACTGTGACTCTGGATAGACTCAGGAGGCGAGGGCCTGCAGGCGGTTTAGAGCGACGCAGGCGAAAGCTTTTCCGACGATGCTGAGGAGGGAGATGCCCCTGTAGTTATTACAGTCGCTCCGGTCCCCTTTGTTCTTGTATAGCGTGATAATGTTGGCATCCCTCATGTCTTGAGGGATATAGCCCTGTTCCCAGCAGCGACCTAGGAGGTAGTGCAATGGCTTTAGCAGTGTTGGTTTTCCGCTCTTCAGGACTTCTGGTGGGATTCCATCGCTACCGGGTGCCTTTCCGTTTGCAAGGCAGTCGATGGCTTTGCTTAGTTCATCCACGGTGGGTGGGGTGTCTATCTCCTCCATTACAGGCAGATCTGGGATAGCGCCAAGAGCGGCATCAGTCACGGTGTTCTGGGTTGCGTATATCTCCAGGTAGTGTTCGGTCCATCTCTGCATCTGTTTTTCCTGGTCCTTGATGACCTCGCCTGTTTTGGATATAAGGGGGGGGGGCGGTTTTGGAGGGAATTGGGCCTATTGCCTTTTTGATGCCTTCGTACATTCATCTTGCGTTTCCTGTATCGGCAGCTGCCTGGATGCTGCTACAGAGGTTCAAGCAGTAGGAGTGGGCGCATTTGCGGGCGGTCTGCTGGGCTTTGCTCTTGGCTGTCCGTAGGGCGTTTAGTGTGTTGGGACTGGGCCTGGACTTGTAGGCCAGTAGGGCTTTTCTTTTTACCTCGGTAACGGGTTCCATTTCCTCCCAGTGGGCCTCGTACCAATCGGCGTTTTTCCGCTCTATCTTTCCATAGGTAGTGATGGCGGAGTTATATACGACATCGCGCAGACGCGACCACCTAGAGTCGATGGTGTCTCCTGCCAACTTTCTTTCGCTGGGTGCAACTTCCAGACTGCTGATAAACTGTTGGTTTATTTCGGGATTTCTGGTACAGTCGGTATTGATGCGTGGGCGACCTTTTTTTTTGGAGTGATGAAGCATCTTCGGCGTTATGCGCACCTTGCTTGCCACGAGGGCGTGGTCCGTGTCGCAGTCTGCACTGTGGTAGCTGCTGGTGAGGAGGATACTGTCGATATTCCCTCTTCTGGTGAGGACGAGGTCGAGCTGGTGCCAGTGGCGGGAGCGTGAGTGCATCCATGACACCTGGTGGACCTCTTTGCACTTGAAGAAGGTGTTCACGCACAGGCCATGGTGGCACGAGAGCTCAAGCAGTCTCTGGCCATTTTCATTTATCTTTCCCCTCCCAAAGCTTCCGAGACAGGTTGGCCAAGCCACATGGTCTACTCCTACCCTTGCGTTGAAATCACCAATGAGATAAAGGCTATTAGTGCTAGGAATCTTCAATAGCGCTTCATCTAGGGACTGGTAAAATTGATCTTTCTCCTCGGCAGTGGAGCAGAGGGTTGGAGCATACACGCTGAATATGTGAGCTGGGCCAGAGGACGTTGACAGTCGGAGGATTAGTAATCTCTCAGAGCCGTCTGTTGGGGGCTCTATGAATCTGACAAGCTTGTTTTTCACCGCGAATCCAACACCGTGTTGCCTCGGTTGGCCTGAGGACTTCCCTTGCCAACAGAATGTGTAGTTAGCTTCTCTGATGGTGCCGGTTTCAGCCAGCCGTGTCTCCTGTAGAGCGGCGATGTCAATGTTTAGTCGTGAGAGTTCCCTGTCGATGACAGCGGTCTTCCTTGCGTTATCAATCTGCTGAAGGTCACATGTGAGTCCGGTACATATGGTCCTGATGTTCCAGTTTGCGAATAGAAGAGCTGGAGGCTTCTTGCTAGTTCTTATCTTAAATTTGCCTGGTGCGTGTGTTTATTGGCCCACTTTTTGAGAAGTGCATCTCTAATCCCCACGCACCCAGTGGGGGCAGGTGAGCCATTGCGAGACAACACCCAACTGGCTGGGGGCTGCCCAGCTTGAGGCGGGCGGTAGCTGTCCATTGAGGCGCGATGACCTCTCCCACCGTCGAAAGAGACCCCTGGCGCCCGTTTCCTTCACCAATCGGATGAGCTTAGAACCGGTAACTGTCCCCTTCCGTGTTGTAACGACATCGTGCGACGACGCTGGAGTATCCTCTCCAGTTTAGCTACAGAGCCTGGGCAGGGTAATATGGAGGGATAGCTGTTGCCCGTGGAGCAGTTTCCTCCTCTCCGCGCAACTGTGGGATCCAAGGGAAAGACTCGATACGCTTGGCTTCAGCTGCGCCGCAGGAGTTGCCGGCGTTGACAATATAAGGTATGGCCACCTTGGGGACTCCAGCACCGGATTTCTTTTCAGGGTTTACTCCTTTAGCCTATCCTCATAGGAGGTATGCCGCTAGGCAGCGGAGGTTTGAAAACAGAGTTTTCCTTCTCCTAGATGAGTTACCAACCGAGGTTAACGAGCCCCATCTGCCCGAAGCGGCTGTTTTTGAGGCGCCAGTAAACCGCCTTCGCCCCTTCTCCTGTCAGTGGAAACAGTTTCGCCGGGCTTAGTAGCTAAGCCGCACGAGAAGGCAAGGAGTTGGACTTGGTTGTCAGAGGCTTTTTGAGACGCACGCCATTGGGAGCATTTTATTTGTTAGTGGGAGCTTATCGCCGCTACCAACCCCCGGCAGTAACAACCTTGAAACCTTGTATATATGTATGCAAGCATAATGTGTGAGAAGCTTAAAGTCAAAACTATAGGTCAATGGTACTGCGTGAGTGATACCCTTCAAACCGACGATAAAGATTAATGCGTGGATGTGCAAATTCATGTGGCGAAAAACCCATTTTCATCAGTTCTATTGACACATGCATGATCCTATTAAAACCAGGTCACAAGCACCTAATATACAGAAAGGGAACAACACAATTATCAAACAATGAGTGATCATAAGGGGTATGACGTAATATAGGTAAAGAATGTTTACCTTGTTGTCAGGTGCACGGTTGTCTGCCTTGGCCGTCAGGAAATTTGGTACCGTCGAGGGGGATGGAAGGGGAGGGAGGAAGGCGGACAACATAAATTGGGCAACTGATAACAATAAAAGCAATGGAAGCCGAGTGTTATGTTGCATTACAATAACTTTTTAAAACCACCAAAGTTTTCAGCTCTTAATTTGACTTTATTTCTTATGGAGACTAACACACATTATTCGTCTTAACACTATACAATTTTTTTTTCTTTATCACTTTACTATGATCTTTGGCTAATTTTTATTTCTTTCTCTCAGGAATTCACAAAAACTGAAAGCATGTATAGCAAAGAAGAAAGGTGGCTGTGAGACTAACGCCTTGGACTATTGGATCGAAAAACAAATTGTTTTACACCAATTTTACTGCATAAATGATGGAGCTGATTGTGAGATACATATATAAATATTCTTACATGGACTGAAAAAAAATGACTTTTTATATTATTTAATTGTTAAGTTATATTCTGCTTTTCTTTCAGTTATTAATAAGGATTTTTTTTATTAACAGTTAAAGGGGTAAGATATAAACTCATATCAACACTTCATCCATTTTTGCGTTGTAAAACTTACTTGACTCAATTCCCTTTACTCACTGCAAACGGCCTCTGCAATCATTCTCTATTGTACTCTGGTAATGGAAGCATTATCAGTTCCCACTATATTTGATCGCATCTTGTCTCCAAATGGTCTTTGGGCGGCTAAACTTTATATAACTTTGGGCCGTAACAGCAGAGCCATTTTGGACATGTTTTCTGAAGGCTTCCTGAATAAGTGGTCAGTCCATCTCAAGTTTCACCTGAATATTTTTTTTTGGTGTCTGTGTTATATATATAAATATATATATATATATATATATATATATATATATATATATATATAATTTAAAAGAGAGTTTTGTAAAGCTTGAATTGTCTTATCTCATACAGTTTGTGGCTTTATGAAATGAATGCTGCTCTAAGAAACATATGTTGCTCTAAGTAATTATGCTGCTCCAAGAAACATATGTTGCTCTACGAAATGTATGCTGCTCTAAGAAACATATGCTGCTCTAATTAATGTATGCTGCTCTAAGAAATATATGCTGCTCTAAGAATTGTATGCTGCTCAGGAAATGTATGCTGCTCTAAGAATTATATGCAGCTCTAAGTAATGTAAGCTGCTCTAAGAAACATATGCTGCTTTAGGAAACATATGCTGCTCTAGGAAACATATGCTGCTCTAAGAAATGTATGATGCTCTAAGAAACATATGCTGCTCTAATGAATGTATGATGCTCTAAGAAATGTATGATGTTCTAAGAAAAGTATGCTGCTGTAAGACATGAATGCTGCTCTAAAAATATATGCTGATCTAATAAGTAGTCTGCCCCAAGAAAGTATGCTGCTCTAAGATAAATATGATGCTCTAAGAAATGTATGCTGATCTAAGAAACATATGCTGATCTAAGAAATGTTTTCTGCTCTAAGTAATGTATGCTGTACTAAGAAACGCTTGCTGCTCTAAAAAACATATGCTGCTCTAAGTAATGTGTGCTGCTCTAAGAAAAATAGGCTGCTCTAAGAAATATATGCTGCTCTAAGAAATGTATGCTGCTCTACGAAATGTATGCTGCTCTAAAAAACATATGTTGCTCTAAGTAATGTATGCTGCTTTAAGAAATATATGCTGCACTAAGAACCGTATGATGATCTAAGTAATAGATGATGCTCTAAGAAACTTCTGCTGTTATAAGTAATGTATGCTGCTCTAAGAAACAAATGATGCTCTAAGAAATATATGCCAATCTAAGAAACATATGCTGATCTAAGAAATGTTTTCTTCTCTATGAAATGTTTGCTGCTCTATGTAATGTATGCTTCTCTTGGAAATGTATGCTGCTCTAAGTAACATATGCTGCTCTAAGTTATGTATGCTACTCTAAGAAACCTATGCAGCTCTAAGAAACATATGCTGCTCTAAGTTAAGTATGCTTCTCCAAGAAACATATGCTGCTCTAAGTAATACATGCTGCTCTAAGAATTATATGCTGCTCTAAGAAATGTATGCAGCTCTAAGAAACATATGCTGCTCTAAGTTATGTATGCTTCTCTAAGAAACATATGCTGCTCTAAGTAATGCATGCTGCTCTAAGAATTATATGCTGCTCTAAGAAATGTATGCTGATCTAAGAAACATATGCTGCTCTAAGAAACGTATGCTGCTATAAGAAATAGTTGCTGCTCTAAGACAAATATGCTGCTCTACTTTTGGGTTACAGTGGATTCTATGAAATGCATTGCTTAATTTTTTTTTTTTTTTGGTTTCTTATATTACCATTTTATCGTTCTTTTCTACTACACAGATTCGGTGCTTCTAATAGAATAGTATCCATACTTACAGCGCACCGCTTTTTAAAATGCCATCTAAAAAATTATCTAAATAGAGCCTTTTGTTTTACCTAAATTTTTAAAGTGTAGCACCTAAATATTGATACACGAAAGAACTGCACACACACACATGGCGATTACAAAAACTAATTTCTTTAAATACACGATGTCCATTATGTACAAGTCATATTCATTGTGCGGCACTTTGTAGTATATTTTTTACACGACGCAAGTCCGGAATGTATTGTCACCATCATTATAAAATATAATAATTCTAAAACAATGTAAACATCATGAAATCTAATAATATGCATTTGTAAAATGTTTCAGATTTCGCTGAACTCCAACACGTTATTAAATATGGTTGTCCTCGAGATAAGTGTTATAATGATATTAGGAACATAGATTTTGCTGAAATTGAAAAAAGTAAAACATCCAAAGACGTGACAAAGAAAGAAGAGTTTTGCCAGTAAGTTGTGTATGTATTAAGGAGCGTATGAAGGGTACCGCGGGTCCGCTGCCGCACAGGGCAATGAACTGCAAACTACATAGGGCACGTAAAAAGCGCTGTGAAATTTTGTTACACTTTTCAGATTTGGAAGATGGTGCAAAAATCTGTAATTGGCACAATACCATAACTTTTTTGCGCCTTTGTTATATTTTTATATTTTTTTTTAAATACCATTCTTTGTCAAAACAAAAAAAAAAATATATTTAGACTAGCTGCACCAAGCAAAATGTTCGCATATAGTTATGTTCCATTAGGATTGATGGGTAGGCTAGGTTATTTTATTGGTTTCGGGAAGATCCGATGTTTCCATAAATGTATCTAAAACTGGAATAATGTTGTATCAATTTGTTACATTCGATTTAACACAAAATCAAAACCGTTAGTATATAAATATATATTCTCGTCAACCAGTTACATCGGTTTATAAAATACCTAATAGAATAATATTTTTTATTATCATGTTGATAAAAACAGGTGAATTTAAAAAATAAAAAAAAAATAGTTTGTTTAAAAAAAGAAGATTCCTGTAAATAACTCATGTGACTGCATTTTTTGCCCTTCTTTCATCTTCAACTTAGCCGATAGTTATATGGCCGCTGGAGACAATACGTAGGGAACTTGAAACTAGATTGGGCTTATAACCAATTAGCCATCATAAAAAAGTTTTATCACAATAATGTAACTGTTTTGGAGTTTTATTACTGCGCTATTTTAAGTCCTACTGAGAATGCAATGCCTATTAAGGAAAATCATAAGACATAGAGTGAACTTTCACATGTGACCTAACAAATTCATTGGTTTTCACCAGAGATGGAATGTGAAATCTCTGTAAGGACGAGATGAACTCTCTTAGATCCTATAAAATGGGGAAGTTTGTATGATGCTCTTCTTTCATCTCCACCATCCTCACCATAGACGATAGTTCAATGACCTATGTAGGCACCACGGGGGACTAAAGCTACGAATATATAAAGTACCCATTGGTCCTCTCTGGAGATCGATTCAGGGACTCTCAGGATTTTTATTAATGCGCTGTAACACTCGACCATCTGTCCACGTCTCACCAAAAACGAGGATTTTTACACCGATAAACAAAACCCCAACACACACACACACAGACAATTCCCCCATCATAGTTTTAATACGTTGTTGTTGTTTTGTTTTGTTTTCTAAAAATCCCTGTAAGAATTAGATGTGTTTGTATCAATGATCATTTGGGCGGTTTTGTACTGCCTCTCTTTCACTAACACCACAGCCAATTGTTAGCAAGCATCACAGTAGACTTAGAACTGGACCCGCTGGTAGTCGAACCTGTAACCGACAGCATTGCAGGTAAGGCTGGCTACAAAAGCGAGATACGGACACATTTCAAAACTTGCTATAACATCGAGTGATATGAATAATTATGTATCTAAAATCCATTCCTACACCAGATGATGTTTAATGTTTGCACCTGTACATATTTATTTGTGTGTTTGTTCTTTTTCACGGACAATAGCCCAATTTAATATATATATGTATATATATATATATATATATATATATATATATATATATGTATATATATATTTGTATTTTGTATCCATTATCTTTAAATACGTAAACGTTTTTCAAATAAATCCAAGTTGTAGAGCTTTATTTATTTATTTTTTTTAAGGAAGAGGGACGCATTCAGAAAGTGCGAGGAGAAATATAACAGATATTGCGAGTTAATTGCAAGCAAACATGTGATTAAAATAGGTGATATTTTAACGGATCTAGTGTGTTCAAAAGAAGAAGAAGCAGGTTAGTAACATTGTTTTAAAAATCTAATTTGCGTAACAGATAAAGGTAAAAAAATAAATCTTTAACCGAATCTTTTTTTTTTTAAATTAGGAAAGTTATCGACGGAGTTTTAGACATGGGGTACGAGAAATGTTATGCAGAAGTACGGGAAATGTTATGCAGGAGTACGGGAAATGTTATGCAGGAGTATGGGAAATGTTATGCAGGAGTACGCAGCGACTTATAATTTTCATTTTGAAAAAAAAGGTTATAATACAGTTTCTAGTTTGGTGAGCTTTTCATCAACAAACCACATGTCCACGTATCCTATTAGAAAAGTCAGCATATTCCAAAATGAGATGAAATAATTTTATTCGCAAACTTTCGTGAGATGCGAAATCGCGGCCATCTAGTACAGTCGCGAAAATAGTAGAAATCCGCAGAGTTATAGTCCAGGCTATCCAACTCGAAAAGAAAAAAGAAAACTGCCCTATATGTTTAAAATTATAACATTCTTATCAGTTAAATGGTTAAAAAAAGGGAATTATGTCTTGGCGCGGTAACAACTCCTCCCCCAAAAAAATCTCCCGTTAGTCACTGGAAATTTGGTTATGTTCTGTTTATTGCAGTCTCGTTTATCGAATAAGGAAGATGCGCAAATAGTTTGATGTTGGTTTTATTTTAAATTGTTCTTTCGCGAGATTGACATTGCCATATTGTGTTACAGATATAGCCATGACTAAAGTCTGCGGTGAGCTAACTTACACTTGCAAGAGGGCAGGAGGCAATGATATAGACAGTGTTCTCTATGGAGAATATTTGCCATTGCTCAACAAGACTTCATACGACGAAATCTGCAAGTGAGTACCGTATACAGTATTGAAGGTTTTTTTTTTTATTAAACCGCCGAAAATATTAGAATTAGTAATGTCGAAATTTAGGCCTAATGTTATATCTCATACGTTTTTTTTTTCTATCCACGCTATATCCGAATATAAAACCACCAAAGACTAAACTTTGAGTTAAAAACTTCCGAAATAAACACTGCCAAAAGTTTCATAAAACCGCCAAATTGTCACGTCCCAACCCCCCGAAAATCTTTCAACAACAATCCCTTTCTACAAACATCCTCTTAAGTGTTGGCGTAATTAATTGACCCTTGGAGATTTTCCATAGATTCTTTAGCAACGCCGTGCTAAGCCTGGTAATATACCCATCCGTACCAATTCAATTATAGCATCCTTTTGTAACGCCGGTTTTATTCTGTGACGTCGCTCATGTTCGAACCCGGGACGTTTGTAGGAGACTTTTGACCTCCATACCACTCGTCCATTCTCATCTCTCAAATGTAAGTCTAAAAAAATCATTGGGAGGGTCCTACATTATTACTAGTTTTATTTTTTTTTTATTTTCAGGATGAAAGATAAAATATATGACTGCTATTTACAAAAACAACGGAAGAGTAAATGTACAAATGAATTGGATACATTTGAATTCGAAAAACGCCAGCTCATTGCTAAGTTTGTGTGCTCAGATGAGGGGAAAAAAAGTATGCACGCTGTTGTCTACTTTTTTGCCATTGTTCATTTAGTACAAATGCATATGCTTTCCTTATTTGGTTTTTAATTTAGCATTTTTAATTGGGCATATTGAAAAATGCTCTAAGAGTTGAATCACATCAGCCCAGGAGTAGGTTCAATAAAAACAGAGCATTTCATAATTTATAAACAAACAACAATTACAATGACCGAGACTCTAATCGCCGGTTCATCATAACTACTCTGCTGAAGTTACGTCACAGAGTTAGAGCTGTCAAATGCAACCTTATACGGTGTGCTGATATAGGAATGCCCGACACATCGCGCATTGATGAGGGCAAGGAAAGAGTTATAAAAAAGTATAAAATAGTAGCGATACACTTAAACTCTCCTTGCTTATTCCAACTTAAAATGTACCATGTAAACATCAGTTCTTTAAGATGTACAGTGCAAAAGTAGCATGTAACAGGGTGCCACATCAGTTCTTTAAGATGTACAGTGCAAAAGTAGCATGTAACAGGGTGCCACATCAGTTCTTTAAGATGTACAGTGCAAAAGTAGCATGTAACAGGGTGCCACATCAGTTCTTTAAGATGTACAGTGCAAAAGTAGCATGTAATAGGGTGCCACATCAGTTCTTTAAGATGTACAGTGCAAAAGTAGCATGTAATAGGGCGCCACATCAGTTCTTTAAGATGTACAGTGCAAAAGTAGCATGTAATAGGGTGCCACATCAGTTCTTTAAGATGTACAGTGTAAAAGTAGCAAGTAATAGGGCGCCACATCAGTTCTTTAAGATGTACAGTGTAAAAGTAGCATGTAACAGGGTGCCACATGTGCCCAATGATGGAATTTTGCTAAGGTCTTCCCGCAATATGTCCGAGCACTGAGCCTAGCCTATTCCAAATATGTAATGACGGACTGTACATGAACTTTCCAAATGCATAGTAGTAACACTATACAGGAGCCCTGAAAGACCTAAGAATGACACTATGTAATCATTTTATTTCCTGGGTACAAAGTGTGTTTTACTAAAACAGTTATGCCTAATACAACCATAAAATAGATTTTTCCACAAAAAAAAACATTGTTTAGTGATTAGGATATTAATATTTTGAAATATTTGGAAAAAAATGTATTCACACTCTATACTGAGAAATTCCGAGAAAAAATTGATCTGCTAGAGTTGATGTTTTCGACCAAATTTTTGATTCGCATTCGATATTGAGTCATCTTCAAGAATATTCTTTCAAGGAACTTGTATAACTTTTAAGGACTGTCCAATTTTAGACACACAAGTATAAAGGCACAGGCGAATTGAGTCAACATTTCGATTTATGTCATTGATGACTTACAAATCGTAATTAGAGATAAATTATTGATTTAGATTAGGGAGCGACCGATAATCGGATCGGTATCGGTATCGGACCGATATTGGCACTATCGGTTAATATCGGATCGGCCGATTTCTGTAGGGAGCGATCGATAGTCGGACCGATATTGGCACTATCGGACTGGCCGTTTTATTGGCTGCCGATACATTGTTTTTTTTCCATAAATCTAGTAACTTTAAACTGCTTTTGGTTAACAGTGTTAGTTAACTGTTCACCTGAGTGAAGTGATTTACTGATATAATTAAGTGTTTTTAATTTTTCTAACTTTTTAAAAAATCTGCTACAAGTAAATTCAGTAAAAATTACAAAGATTAACGAAGAAAATTATTTTAATTTCATCACAATTTTCACAAGTTAGTGAAGTTACAACTAAAAATTAATACATTTCCACTTTTTTAGTTGACATACATTATTTACAACTTCATCTTTCTTTTCTGTTTGTGTACAAGTAAAAAGTAAAAACAACAAATTGTTTGTTATAAGTTTAATTTTCAACAATAAAAATGCATATTTCTGAAATTATGCAGGCATGGTTTGTGTTTCTGAATTTCGGTTTTCCGGTCTGTATTTTCAAATCTTTTGTTTTTCTAATCTTCGTCATCTGCAAGACACCCTTTCATTAATAGCAAACTATCGGGATCGGCAAAAATGCTGGGGAAAAATATGGTTATCGAACCATCGGTAAAAAGGCATATCGGTCGCTCCCAAATTTAGATAGCATCAAGAGGCTGTTTGAACCTAGCTAATTAATTTTGCTTCATGTGTGGACAATTTATAAAGAAAACAGTCAGAAAGTATTCTGTATAATCATAAAGTGAGATGCAAGAGGCGAACAAGGCAGGCCTGTCGGGGATCAATGCAAGTCATGTGCACCTCAATTCACATTTCAATATTGCACGAAGGTAAGATAACCATTAACTACTGGCTTATATGACATGGATTTATAATTTATAATCTCAATGAATTAGATCTTGTACAGTTTAAAGGGTTGCATTGGACTAAACTTTCACCTATATCAAAGTATGATAGTAAAATATTTTTATGCTTGTTTCATATATTGGTTTAAGTAAAGTTTACAATTTCCTGCTTTTAAATTTACATAATTATGTTACAGGCTGGTACTGGGAAAAAAGAGAGAATTTTCTATCCCGTGAACTCAGCGCTACCGACTGACCAATAGCTACTTCTGCACGACGGATCCTTCTGAACGTCGCACTGGCAAGAATGCTTTGTAAATCAATCCACTTCCACAATATCCTGAATAGATAGCATATTCCCGCTTACCAAATAACTTTCCTAATCTGAAAGACTTAAACGATCTGATTAGGAATTGGTTTACCAAGTCCAATGAAGAGCTTTAGACACTCAGGGTCAAGCTTGTTGGATGAACACGTGCAAGTCACTGATCAGAGAAAAATTCGCCAAACATTTCCCAACTTTTTTCAGTCGATAAGATGGCTTGTGCTTCTAAACCTATGTAGCCAGTGTATTCGAGGCTATAGGTATCACCTGTAACCCTATAGAATGACACCTATTCATAGACAGCTTATCCCGGAGCCTAAAAGCAGTGCATTTTCACAACGGGAAGAACTACCCGTATATCATATGGCTCATTCTGTGCGTCTCAGTTAGGACTACAGCAGTGTAAAGATGTTGCTGAGTGCCTTAAAGTATGATGACTAGGGTTGTGAGGTCATTGGAAACTTCAAAATGGTTTAGTTCCTGATAGGATTTAAATGCGGATTCATTAAATGTTCTATGCCTCTGGGACAGCATAGATACTCATGTGCTATATCATACAAATAACTGGCCACAAAAAAAAAATAATTCTTGGTGGGGAAAAGCAACGTCAAGTGGGAACAACTGATTGAATTTAGCAATTGCTGATACCACCACTGCACATCGATTCATGCATCAACAAACAATTTGTCATTGCTCTTGAGAAGAACTTAACAGCTTTCAGGGACATCTAAAACATTTTCAGAAGTCGTCCGAGGAAAAGTTCAAGACTGGTATCTCCATTGGACCAAGTATTAAAAAGATCGTAAATGTAACGTTATAAATATGACCAGTTTGCTTAGCTGATGAACTTTGGAGAGAGCTCAGAGGAGCAATCGTTTCTAAACCTTTTTAAGTGATTTTTAACTGTTTTTGCCTATTTATCACGCTAATATTTTCTATTAGAATTTTAAAACGAAAATATGTAAGATTACTTGCTTTGTCACAATAAATACGATAGTGTCTGGTCTGTGGTCATAAAAACAAATATTGTGCTGAATGTATTCGTTCTTTGATAGTTTTTAGACCTAAGAAGTTGAAGTTAAACACTTAGAAGCCTGGAACAAATATATATTACATAGTGTTATGAAAAAATAAAAAGAACTCCGTAAGGATTCGAACCTGTGTCGCCAGCATGTAAGGACAGTAACTAAACCCTTTAGCCATTAAATAAGACGTAAAATAAAAAAAAAAAACTCCGTAAGGATTCAAACCTGTGTCGCCAGCATGTAAGGACAGTAACTAAACCCTTTAGCCATTAAATAAGTTGTTCTTTCATGCTTTCATTTAATTAAACATCTAAGTTGTTCTTTCATTTTAAACTAACACTTAAGTGTAAGTAATTGTCATTGTAATATATTTTTTTTTTAATTTTGTAAATAAAAAAAAAATTAAAAGCAAATTCAATATAAAAACAAATTAATATGGTATCTGAAATCTTAATTTCATAAAAAAAATTGTCAAATTACTTTTTTTTTTAATTTTTAAGAAAGATAGTCTTGTACTATTTTTTTTAACAAACGTGATACTATAACTACCCCTCGTATTATATTCCCCTCATCCCCACCCTCTAAATGGTAAACGAGAGATGTGGTCAGTGGATAAAAGCGATCATGTGACCTGAGCTAGACGTTAATGCGACTTCTCACAGATGGATACTAGCCGACAACAAAGTGTTACGAAACATGGGGAAGGAAATCTGAGTCATGGTTTGAGGTTTTAAAACATTAGGGTAGGTCGTCGGAAAAATTTCAACAACGGCTAGTAAAAAGTTGTTGCTCCTGCTTATATATGTTTAGAAAATAGCAATCTTTCCTATTTTAAAAATTATCTTTACCTCCCCCCGGAAGCATTAAGTACGTTACCCTCTACCGCATGGATTGGCGTCTTTCGCATTAGGAATTTCCCACATGTAGGTCCGAGATTTTCATACTAGTGGTATGCTTTGCTCTCTGAAACATTTATGCATTGTTCTTGAGTCATAAGCACTGACTTGACCTTGTGTTAAACAGTTTTATCTTGTTTAAACCGATTTTAAACCGCTGATTGATAGCTTATAATGGTTATAAAGAATGAAAAACATTTTTTTACTTTTTAATGCTTTATGGTAAAGTGATTTATTTTGCAAATTGTATCTAATTTGTATTCCTTTTTCTTTTTTTGCACAACAATATTAAAGAATTAGAATTATTTCGCAAGTTTGTTTTTTAATATTAGAAGAACATTTTGATAAAAATTAATGGCTGAAACAAGAAGCAGTCACACTTGTGTTGTGTACGGAGTATCTTCTGAACTGCCAACCAGCCAATTGCCTACGGTTGGTGACACGATGCGCTTTTATAATTTCATCCAAAACCAGATGGCAGCCAACACGAAGTCCATTGTTATAACGTCTAAGGTTGCTGCTGACGTTATTGCTTTATGGAACAAGGCAAACATTCCAACATTATCAGAAAGAAGAGTCAAATGTAAAATAGAATTTTTGAGAACAAGTTTGAAGAATGTCTTAAAGAAAAGAAATTATCTGCAAGACGCACTGGTTTCTGAATTAGTTGAGCAAGGAAAAGCCTTATTTGATATTGCTGCCTGCCACTGTAGTGATTTTTTCTGACTGTTCGTGTGATAGAAATCTAAAAGTACCAGTAGTTGAAAAGCAATTTTTACTGGATCATTGAGGAGACAGAAATATGATCATAGGAAGTATAGATAAGGCAGTCACATCATGTCTAATGAAACAAGAAGTGAGAAATTCAAAGCGCAGAAAATATTACAAAAAAGTTGCTGTTAGCCACGACAAAAAGACTTCATTTGCAGAATCGGGCATGGAGACAACAGATAGTGAAGAAGGTAGCAAAAGTGACAGAGACGTGTACCAAGCAGATGAAGCTGACGATATTTCAGCTAGAAATCTTGTTAAGATTCCTACAGTCGCACGCGAATGCGACAGGTATAACATTTCAAATACTGCAGGTGAAGCTATTGCAACTGCTGCTCTAATTGACTTTGGAGTGATTAAAGCAAATGGTACTTCATCAGTTATAGATCGATGCAAGCTTAGGAGGCAAAGAGAAAAGATTCGGTCTGAGTTTTCAGAAGAAGGTAAGTCATCTATGTCCTTGGCAGGCCCTCTTTCAATATTCTTCGATGGCAGAAAAGACCAGACCTTATGTAACAGTTCTGTAAACTCAAAGTGCTCCATTACTGAAGAACACATAACTTTAGTAGAAGAGCCACAATCAAATTATCTTGGCCACGTTACTCCTAAGGATGGTTCTGCTGACAGTATATTAGAAGCAATTCTAGATTTCTTGCAAGAAAGTAACGGATCATTTGCTAATCTAGTAGCGATAGGTTCGGATGGAACAAATGTCAATACTGGAAAAAGTAATGGTGTAATCCGAAAGTTAGAAAAGCATCTGAATAGACCATTGCAGTGGTTTATTTGCATGTTCCACTGTAACGAACTACCATTAAAACATTTGATGATGCATCTAGATGGTACAACGTCAGGTCCAAATGTATTTTCTGGCACCATTGGCAAAGCTATGTCTAAATGTCATGAACTACCAATTGCTAAATTTCAATTGAGAAGAAACAGCTTACCATCTACAGTTAAAAATGCTACAAAATTAGACATTAGTAATAATCAAAGATATCTCCTGGATATGTGAAGGCAATAGAAACTGGTAACGTTTCAGACAGTCTTGCAAAACGTGAGCCGGGTCCCTTAGTACACTTACGTTGGTTAACTACTGCGAACAGAATCCCTCGTCTTTATGTTGCTTCTTACTCGCCATCAACTGAATTGAAGATGCTGGTATATTATGTTTGCCTTGTCTACTCTGCATCAAGGTACTCCATCACATTAGAACCTCAGTGTTATAAGGAAGCCATGCATATATGGAATATGATTAAACTGTCTCGTTTCTTACCAGAAAATGCACGTGCAGTAGTCGACAAGTGCATTCAGCGCAATTGTTTCTTTGCTCATCCAGAGAATATGCTGCTGACAATGCTCCTGGATGAAAAGAAATAACTGAGGGAGCTGGCAGCAAGACGAATTAAAGCAGCACGTAATTCAATGTCTACATGTACATCAGCGGATATTAGAAAATTTACTGTTCCAGCATTGAATTTTGATGCTGATGAATATTATAATTTGTTAAACTGGCATGATCTACCACGATGCCAACCTCCAATGCTGGTGAAGTTCGGCGACGACGAAATCGACGACGCCATAAAGACTTGCAAGAAGTGGGACCTGGATAAAATTCCATGCCATTCCCAAGCAGTTGAACGGTGCATCAGGATGGTAACTGAAGCGTCGGCAGCAGTTTGCTGAACGTTGAGAAGAGATGGTTACGTTCGGGCAAGATTGGAATCAAGAAAAATCGTGCCGCATTTTGGATCTAAAAAAGACTGGAAATAAGATTAAGTTGTTAATTTAAACTTTTAGCTATTGATAATTAAGTAGCTTTTAAATAAACAGTAATTAACATGTTATTTTCATTGAAATTGTGCTCTAAAAATGTTTTCTGTAAGTACATATCAAGATATTAAGAGGTAATTTTTATGGCTTAAATTATGAAATGTCCAAAGTCTTGGGGGAAAGTATAAACGCCTTCCATTTTAGCTGGAATCAATTTATTTGCACTCAGCAGATGTGGGAGCAACTTTTTAAAACTAGCCATCAGTAGTTTTTGAAAAAAAATACTTCAACGACCCACCCTAATGAACATAGCGATAAATTTCAGGGCATGAGTAACTACGAGTGGTAAATACAAGTTAAAAATAGCGGAAACGTGTGCGAAAAACTATTGCCATCGCAAACCCAAGTGTTGCTGATATATAAGTAATTGTCCGGTGTGAAGACGTCGGTATTTGAATCTTCTAATTAAAACGAAATTAATCTACGTTACTGATAAATTAAAAATACAGAGGCTCACAACATATATAAGGAAACAAACTAAAACATAATTGGCGCATAAAATGAGCGTAAGCATAATTTTAAAATGTTCAAGCAATACCCTGCTAAACCATTGCATAGAGCTATATCCCATCATTCTGGATCAGTAGGTTATGCTATTCTTTGGTTTCGGGCAGATCCGATTTTATTCATGATTGTATTTTAAACTGGAAGACTGTTGTATTAATTCTTTACTTTTGATTTAACGAAGAGCCCAAATCTTTTTATATATATATTATTTTATCAGGTACTATTTTACGTATTACTCTATCAGATACTATAATAAGATTTCTTCTATCGGGTACACGGGTACATTTTTTAAGTATTATTCTTATTGATATGCTTCCAGTCTATATTTTCAAAATAATATATATCTATATATATATTTATATATATATATATATATATATATACACAGGTATTGCTGTAATGGATAGTTCCAATGTGTGCATGGATGGAGATATGCTTGAAACAGAAAAAGCTGCAAACGAGTTTGATGAAGGTTGCGATTGGTGGGCATCAGGACTCGGCTTTCCGTGCCCGTAAGTATTCAAAGACTTTTTTAACACGTAAATGGCCAGACGGCAAATGAAGTGTGGAATTCTTAAGTTTCTGTAGCCACGAAATAAAAAGGAATTATACGGTTAACACAACTTTCAAACGCCTCGATTTCCAGTTGAGAAAAGATCAATTTCAAAAGTATAATATTACAAACTTAGTCAGTCATGGCTTTACAAAGTCATTGTTTACACAAGTCATGGCTTTACACCTTTCTTTACTCTACACCAATCATGGCTTTACGCCAGTCATAATTTTAAACCTGGCATGGGATTACACCTTTCGTGACCTTACACCGATCATGGCTTTACAACAGCCAAGAATTTATACCAATCTATAAACAAGCACCAACAATTTCCAGTAGGACATATGCTGAATTGAATATAAATAGAAATAACAGTTAGTATATCAATTTTTCTTTGCTGCACGATATTCAGTAGCTAACAATTCTATTCTCATACACACATTATTTTTGTCTGTCCTCAGGTATGTGAACAGATGGGTGTCGTGTTTTGCAGACAAATTACAAAAAACATGTGGCCACGCCTACACATCATTCTACAGACAAATCTATGATATTGATAACAGTGTTTATAAATGCAAGAAGGACAGCGAGCTTGAAGCGAAAGATCGATTTTTATCTTTCCGGTCAAATTAATGTTCTGAAAATAGCACACATGATATTTAACCAGTATAATAAATTATTTGAGTCTATTTTCTGTTCAGTTTGCTTGTTTACAAACTTTTTATCTAAATATTAAAACTCTATAAAAATAAACACAAGTTCAACTGGTCTGAGTTTTTTCATGGATTAAACCAACAAATTCATTAATATAGAAAGTTGAGAATGATCAAATGTTAATTAATGTTGTTTAGCATTACCTTTTTTTTATAAAACAAATGTTTTCAACAAATAGCATGACACATGAGCTTTGTCCTTTGCACACGTAATATATTACCAGCTTCCAATGACAATGAAATAACTTAGCAGAATAAGTAAGACCCTCAATCACGCGTTTTACACCTCTGGACCATATATATATATATATATATATAAATATTGTGAAGGTGTCCTCGGAGGCGTATTCACTATCTTGTTGGCCACCATGTAACGGATTGAAATAAGAAACTTAATTCATGTACCATGGTTCATTATAATTTATTAACATTACAATAAAATATAAACAGTAAAATAAATCCAAAGTGAACTGAATTATCATCACTATGTCTAAAAATCTCTTTAAATCAATGAATAAACACTTATCAACTGTCCAATAAACTCAATTAACTATATACTGACTGCATATACTGGACTAAACTCAACTGAACTCAACTAAACAGCACTCGACTCGATTAACTGAACTGCCGTATCTTACACACAGCCTCTTATATAATATGCACGCATCATCACTCGATCTTTCTACACCCAACTCAATCGCACTTACTAGACAATCATAATTTCTATAAATATGGCATTTGGACTAAATAACTAGAGACTTGACCCCGTGACCTGAGGCTTACCTGGCTGGCCAAGCTCCAAACACACACACACCTGTGTGCATAGCACACACAACTACACTATTATATATATATATATATATATATATATATTACTTCATCCTTTTAAATTAGTAAATTTACGTTACGCTTGATACATCATACATCACAGATTAGACCAAATGGAAAAATCGTCTTAAAAAAACAAACTAGCTATTACATAATTCTATATCACACCCAAAAAAGTCTCACGTCTTTCCTCTATAAACAAATAATAAATAACTTCCGATTTTCAGAATAAAAAACCCGGATTTCCAGTCACAGTTATTATAAACTGTGATCCGGAAAAATATACAAATATACAAAAGTACTACTTTTACACCTATCGTTACTACTTTGGCGTCAAAATATGCAATCAAGGCAGAAAGTGTTAGCCACATCTTTGCTGTAAACGTTTACTAAGTGTGGCTAAATTGCAAATGGAAGTATATGCCGTTTGCGATAGCAATGATATGGCGAGAACTGTTACATTTGCATGACAAATATTGCTGGATATTCCAAAGAAAAAGCAACAAATCAGCGATTCATTATTTAAATTCTGAGTCTGCTTTGAAACTTGTTACACTAAATGAACAAAATTCAGTTCCCAATTTTCCAACATGCCTTGATAGCGAAAGCGACAATGATGAGGAGGAAAGTCGCAGGGAGCAGGAGAGTGATGCATATGAAGCTCTAGATGATGAAAATATTCCTAATCTTATTGGCCAAGCTGAAATGAACGATTTGGTGAGGGATCTGGGGTTAACGAAGAAGGCAGAACTGCTTGGATCTCGTTTTCAGCAATGGATTTTGTTAAAATATGAAACAATGATTTCACATTTTCGTAATATGTATGTACAGCTTGCTAAATGTTATGAAAAGAGTGACAGTATCTGTTACTGTACTAACATTTACGATTAAATAAAAGAAATGGATTTTGGGTATATTCCAGGAGACTGGCGTCTGTTTATAGATTCAGGTAAAGTTAGTCTTAGAGCAGTTCGCCTGCACATTGGAAATGCGATGCCATCTATTCCATTAGCATACGCAGTCTGATTACATGAGACATATGATTCTATGAAGTTGCTCCACAACGTTATTAAGTACAGAGATCATAACTGGTGCTTTTGTGGCGATCTAAAACTAGTTCCTTCATCTTGGATTGCAGCTGGGATCTACAAGGTACGTGTGCTTTCTATGTCCGTGGAACAGCCGTGATGAGAAAAAACAGTACACAGCTAAAGACTTGCCAGCAAGAACTGATCAATTACCTGTCAGATAAAATGTACAACATGAGTCTCCTGTTGATCTTACCAAAATACTGCTTTCGACTACTCATAAAAGCTTTGACTAGGGATGTGACGATGTTCAAATTCAAATCCGACGACATTCGAACTTCGACGTTTTACCGAGCAAATTCAAATCCGACGGATTAAAAAAAAATCCGTCGGATTCGAAATTTAGAAAAATTACCGTTTTCAAGATCTAACACTGGCCGTAGAAATCTTAATAAAAAAAAAAAAAAAAAAAAAAAAAAATAAAAAAAAGGGGGGGGGTGCTTTGACTGTTCAAAAAATGTGTGGACAAGGATTTGGGTGGCTTTGGGTATCTTCTAGAGAAATTCATGACCACTCTAACACCAGCAAAGATACATTCGGGCAAGTTCACCGGACCTCGATTTCGTAAAGTCATTCGTGATCCCAAATTTAAGACACAGCTGCAACCTGCTCTATTTCAGGAAATCACAGGTCTGAGAACTATGCAGAGTTGGTTGAGAGACTACTAACAACATACGAGGATATGGGATGAAGAATATCCTTAAAAATTAACTCGCTCCACTCCCATCTCAGTTCTTGCCACCCAATCTAGGTGCAGTCAGTGACGATTAGAGAGAATGTTTTCAACAAAAACTAGCAATATGTGGGGATAAGTATGTGGTGTTCAGTTTGTGTGGCTTATTCTGTGGGGATCAGTCTGTGGTGTTCAGTTTGTGTGGCTCATTCTGTGGGGATCAGTCTGTGGTGTTCAGTTTGTGTGGCTCATTCTATGGGGATCAGTCTGTGGTGTACAGTTTGTGTGGCTCATTCTGTGGGGATCAGTCTGTGGTGTTCAGTTTGTGTGGCTCATTCTGTAGGGATCAGTATGTGGTGTTCAGTCTGTGTTGTTCATTTATTCATAATCTGTTTGTGGCGATCTGTCTGTGTGGCCCCGTTTATGGTCATATTTGTTTACGATTTTTTTTTTTTAAATGATGTCATTGCGGTAATTTTATGAACATTTTTTTATTACTAAAATTACTTTAATTAGTTAGATGGCGGCTCTTATTGAACTTATGCAGAGACATATGCTATAAAATAAATGGCTTGGTTCAATAGATATGAACATTTGCGATAAACATGTATAGATAATTATAGACCGGAGTAATGATAAATAATTGTTATCAAAGAAATGTATGTAAAAATAGCTGGCAGTTATAAGAGCTAATCCAACAATTTTCCAAAGTTGTTGCAGCTGTACAGCTGTGACTAAACAACAAAACGTCAGAAAGCTTAGTCTGAGATTGACACCTGAGAGTTCAACCAATGAAAAGAGACTTAGGTTAAGATACATATTTAGACTTAAACGTTGTTGACATAACGAGGTCACCATGGTGAGCACAGACAGTTTTATAGTGGGTGTAGGCTTCGAGGTGAGTGGTACGGAATAACGACCTATTTATACCCTAATGAACATGAACCATCGAATGTGTTTAACAACATTAAACACAGAGTTATGTGTTATTCTGTGGTATATCTTTTCTTATCCGTGCAAGCAGATCCGTTATTTTGTCTATGCCAAACAAAGCGACTACCAAAATATTTCAACCAATGATGTACTTTTTTTCTTACAGATCTATGTAAGAATCGTAGTGTTAGTGCAAACAAAAATATGAAAAAAAAAAGATATCATCATAATGATAAATTTGCGCACACACATGAGAAAGAGAATGCTAGCAACTCTATAAACAAACTTAGAATATTCTTTTTCAAAATAATTTTTCGTTTTGTTTACAAAGACTAAAACGTCTGATCAGTGCTTCTAAGTATTTTTACACACTTTGCCTAAGGTAACCCTACTGCAATTTTAACCCCCCTTCCTACAGGACACCGTACAGGACACCGTAAGGACACCATACAGGACACCGTACAGGACACCGTGCAGGACACCGTACAGGACACCGTACAGGACACCGTAAGGACAACGTACAGGACACCGTAAGGACAACGTACAGGACACCGTAAGGACAACGTACAGGACACCGTACAGGACATCGTAAGGACAACGGACAGGACACCGTAAGGACACCGTACATGACACCGTATAGGACACCGTAAGGACAACGTACAGGACACCGTACAGGAACCTTAAGGACACCGTACAGGACACCGTAAGGTCACCGTACAGGACACCGTAAGGTCACCGTACAGGACACCGTATGTCAACAAATGTTTCTGTCTACAGGACCCCACCATGTATTAAACGGTGTCGACGTGCAGATAACATGTAAAATACAGCCATAGCTTTTTCTCATTAGAATTTAAAACACCATAAAAATAGCTATATGCTTTATAATCTTTATTTCCAAAATTTTAAACAACAAAAGTAAAATATAATTTACATGTTCATTACATTCTAGCAAAACTGATTTAACAACCGGGTGGAGGGGGGGGGAGGAAAGGAGTCATTATGAGAAGATGTTTTATGCAATCTACTACTGTGTCAAAGATTATCAATGTATTAGGTATATAGTTCTTATGTTGTGCTGAATCAATACAGTGGTTGACTATGATATTGTGAACTTCTGGGTAATGGTAACAGAGCAGTTCTCATGTTTTTGAGAGGGGAAGGGGCTTCGTCAAAGCTATATTTAGAAGCCATAGTCAAAGGTAATGTGAGGACCATACGCGAAAACACTATTGAAGTTACCTGCTTTCAAAACCCCGGCCCCTCATTAATGTTTGACAACGAACATGCCCCCCTTCCTTAATATTACATCATTGTAGTCTTTGAAATTTACAGGTAAATTGTGTTAACTAGGTGGGGTTGGGAGTTGGGGAAGGTTTAAAAAAGGTAGGGCCCTGCAGCCACCTAGTCTGTCTACCCGAAAGATCGGAGTTTAGTAAGGAGCAATTGTTGTCCAGACCTAATGGTAGACAAGAGAGATAAAATAATTAAAAATCGATCTGTTTCCCGGTGTCCCGATGATTTGAAACCAATTAATAAGTTTAATAGCCTTGAGTTTGATTGTACCACATATGTTTCCTATTGTGTTATACTAAAACAACTCTTTTGTCCAATAATTGACTTGCCGTTAATTGAATCGGACAATAGAAAATGTTGTTTTTCGTTGCAAAAATTGCTACGCACTATGAATGCCTGCAATTACACAGCATTCATGTGACTTATAGCTCTATGTAGCCAATCGTAGGCCAGTGCGTTACCTGGACGGTCGCAAAATTAGTGAATTGCTCCAGACGTAAAAAAAATCAATATAAGATAATAAAATATACTGTAAACTACTTGATAAGTGAACATGTCTAGAAAGGCTTATTTGACATTTATAATAATGACAAGAGCGACAATAATAAATACTTATTGCTAAAGATTTTACCTTGACACCCATGAAATCTCAATATTCCTGTTTCTCCGAGAGTATTGTTCATATTTTTTATTTGTTTTTATTTGTAGAAAAAGAAATGACATTTTAAATATTTTGCCTTTTTCATAAGCCATGTGAAGGCGTCAAAATGGATTCAAGTCACAGCGGATTCTTATATATATAAAGAAAGGACAATATTCAGTTGTATTGTGAGCATTGCATTGTTTCCTTTATTACAGCCGACATTTTGTTGCCCGAAAGCAGTTTTACAGCAATTAATTAAAGCGATCATCAGATTCACAACATCTACTTAGCATAAGCTAACATATTATTTTGCAGAATATGGCTATAGGCGAAAATAACAGTTTGAGAAACGATGTCTTGGTCCAACAGGTCACATGACACTGGCCACAGCTTAAGTCTCTTAAACTAATCCTAAAAAATATAGTTTTTTTTTTTCTAATTGCTAGATGTGCAGCCACGTAATGCTGACACGACGACAATTAAAATACATTGTCCATCAGAGCTAGACCCAGTGGGTCATATCTATGTGTGGTCAGAGTACTTTGAAAATGTACATTCTACTGTGTACATGGGTTACAAGCTTAGCATTTCGCGGTATGTTTATATGTTAGTCAATAAACGTATAAATACTATTTCATTATTTGTATTGGTATTATGTACCATTGTTAAATTGCTTATTTATTTATTTTTTTTTTCAATCGTGATGGAACGATTTATGTGGGTGTCTAAGATAATTTAACATCTTTTGGGGTACCTCAATCAAAGAATATCTACCACATATTAATATATATATATATATATATATATATATATATATATATATATATATAGCTTCAATTAATAGACATGTATGAAGGGATGGAGTGTGAAGTCCATGTTAGGATGAGATGAAAAATCTTAGCTTTTTTTTTATATATTTTATAACCATACATTTGCCCGTTGATTGTGTGGTCTAATTTTGTTCCCGTTTTTTTTTTAATCTTCAATGTACATGATTGTGTATCATGCATGCTCATTTAATGTTTCATGATTTATAACATGTTAGATTTTTGTTAGTTTTTTTATAAAGCGGTTTAATTTTTAATGTTGTATTTCGCTATTTAAAAATAAAGATTTCTGAACAAATATTCTTCAAGATGGTAGTCAAGTCAACACGTAATTTCTAATTATTTTAATTTCCAATGTTTAAATATATAATCCGTATTTGATATAATAAAATGCCTAGCTCGCAAACCCTAAAAAGACTGAGACAAACATTTTAAAAACTCCACACTATACTAGGCACGAGTACTTTAAGTAAAAATAATACCAAAAAAATAGATCTACCCAACATGAACATTTAATTATTTAATCTATTGACCAGTTATGGCCCTAACTTTGTGGTAAGGGGCAATCAAATAAAGTTTTTTTAGATCTAAAGGTAAGATGACGAAGGCATATTCCTAGACGTATGTGTGACCAAGGTTTCCAGCCCATTACGAACAGTCTGCTTTTTTAGCCCAATGTGACTATAATTTCGGAAAAAAAATAATTGTAATTATGAGCTTATGTAATGTTGCTTACATTGTTTGTGAAATAACAAAATCTCAAATTGAATTTAAAAAAAAAACAATAAGGAAATCATATTTAAAAAAAAAAATAACGTATCGCCAAACTTTATCATATTGTTACGACCCACTCGGTGCGCACCATACAGTCTACGGAGAGAACGCGATGACGCAGTAGAGAAAGTGACGTAGGAAGCCGGCAAGAAGATGGCCGTGATGTTATTGTCGTTGTCTATGTGTTTTTATAGATATTAATAAACTCTTGGAACCCACGCCGGCCTGAGTGTTGTTTTGATTTTATAAACAGAATTTTAAAGAGTTGTAACATTGGTGTCGGAAGCGGGACAGTCTTACAACGTTCGGTAAGAAGTTAAACAAAATTTTAGTTAGAGAGTTAAAGGAAGAATTAGAAGAAAGGGACCTTCCAACTGACGGCAACAAACAACAACTGTTTAATAGACTTCATGAAGCTCTTATTAATGAGGGAATGGACCCGGAGAGCCACTGTTTTGAGTCTGAAATCGCAAAGTTAAGAAAAGAAATGAAAGAAGGCCGGAATGAAATTACCAAAAGTGAAAGTAGTGAATGAAACGCCAAAAAAAGAAAACATGACTCAGAGACAGACAAAGTTAATTATTGAATCAGACTTAGACATGCGGCCAGTTTTATCTGAGGATGTGGTCATCCAGGAAGTGGTACCTGAGGATGTGGTCATCCATGAAGTGGTACCTGAGGATGTGGTCATTCATGAAGTGGTACCTGAGGATGTGGTCATCCAGGAAGTGGTACCTGAGGATGTGGTCATCCATGAAGTGGTACCTGAGGATGTGGTCATCCAGGAAGTGGTACCTGAAGATGTGGTCATCCATGAAGTGACACCTAAGGATGTGGTCACCCACAACGTGATACCTGATGATGTGGTCATCCAAAAACGTAGCTTACGAGAAGGAACTAATCCAAGAAGAGCCGCCCAGCGATCTGAGCCCCTGTGAGAATGATCGGTCTGCAGAATGTCTGAAAGCTTGTTGCAACCGCTGCCCTGGTTACCTTGAATATCCAGACAACTTAACAGAGTCTGATAAAAACAACGTCAAGAACAATAAACCGCAACTAAACAAAAGCCACGTATGCATGGAAATCCACAACAGTGGAGCTGATGCTAGTGCCAGGGTTTGGCACTGCAACGGCAAGACCCCTACAGGTCTTAATTTCGTGCACAATCTGCCGCGCTTCAATAACAAGAAAGATTTGGTGACCTGTGATGAGCCACCTGAGACGTTGGTGACATGTGATGAGCCACCTGAGACGTTGGTGACATGTGATGAGCCACCTGAGACGTTGGTGACCTGCGATGAGCCACCTGATACGTTGGTGACCTGTGATGAGCCACCTGAGACGTTGGTGACATGTGATGAGCCACCTGAGACGTTGGTGAATTGTGAAGAACCACCTGATACATTGGTGAATTGTGAAGAACCACCTGATACGTTGGTGACCTGTGATGAGCCACCTAAGGAGTTGGTGACCCATGAAGAGCCACCTGAGACACTGGTGAACCGATATGAGCCACCTGGGGAGCAGAGACGAAAGGTAGAGAGGAGCGAGGAGACCAGCAGAGTGCATCGGAGCAGAGGAGAACGAGGCAGGACAGAGATGAACCTGACCATTGACTTTAATCTGGTCAGTTCAGTATACATTCATCCTAGCTCTGTCAAACGCAAAACATATCGTTACTACTACAACGTGTGTTTCGTCATCGTCATGTTATTCTGCAACAACAAGAGCTTGATTTTGCTGGGCCTCATCAATGGAGGTCAGTATCCCGAACGCCTGCACCTGCGAGAAAACCTACCTGGTGAACAGCCAGATTTCTATGGGGAAGAACACGATCCTCCCCGCCCCACCACGGGGATAATTAACCTCCAAAGCCTGACAAAAGACATGCTCCTAGCTAGCATCAACGGTCACGCTGAGAACAGAGCTCTGGTTCATATGGACAGACTGTACAGATACTGTTGTGAGAACTGACCTGTCCGGGACGGACAGATTTAAGAGGGGGGCAGTGTTACGACCCTCTCGGTGCGCACCGTACAGTCTACGGAGAGAACGCGATGACGCAGTAGAGAAAGTGACGTAGGAAGCCGGAAAGAAGATGGCCGTGATGTTATTGTCGTTGTCTATGTGTTTTTTATAGATATTAGTAAACTCTTGGAACCCACGCCGGCCTGTGTGTTGATTTGATTTTATAAAGAGTTGTAACAATATGGTACTTATAGGGATATTGATTTTTTATTGGCACCAGCATCCGTTAAAGCTTTATCATGCGTGACTCTTTTCAAGACAAAAATCACCATTAAGATTATCGCTATTCATCTAGTACTTCATATCCACCTATGATTGAAATGACTCTCCATATTGCTATTCATCTAGTACTTCATATATATCTATGATTGAAATAACTCTCAATATTGCTATTCATCTAGTACTTCATATATATCTATGATTGAAATGACTCTCCATATTGCTATTCATCTAGTACTTTATATCTATGATTCACGCTATTCATCTAGTATTTCATATCTATCTATGATTCACGCTATTCATCTAGTACTTCATATCTATCTATGATTCTCGCTATTCATCTAGTACTTCATATCTATCTATGATTCTCGCTATTCATCTAGTACTTCATATCCATCTATGATTGAAATGACTCTCCATATTGCTTATTTCGTTACGATTCATTATTACTCATAAGCGCATTCCTTTAGTTCCAGCTATTGTATCATTGAGAGTAGATAAACCAGGTATAAATGATATAAACAACTACACATGCTTATCGGGGCCCTGGTGGTCTTGCGGTGTCGAGCGCTAGCCTATCGACCCGAGGGATCCGGGCTCGAATCTTCAAGTCTCCAAATTCACCCAGCTTTATACGGGTACCTGAATTTAAGTTAGGGGAGTACAGGCGCCTGAGTGTTGTTATAACCACTTAATGGTTTTATAAGACATGGTTATAGAACAAAATGAATTCTACACTTCATCTTTCACGATGAGCCATAAGGGACTTTTGGAACTTTGTTTTTTTACAATGCTTATAACATTTGATTGTTTAACATAAACGATTTGTTCTATCAACAAAAAAAAATAAGTAAATGTATGCATTTTGTGTTACAGAAGCAGACAACTATGTCCTTGAGTCTCATTCAAATTGTTCAGGGCTGGTTGAATGTATACAACTTCAAATCGAAATGGGAAAATTTGAACTGGATTATTTCTCTGAAATTCACAACAAGAGCAAATATGATAAATTGTGTCTGTGAGTGTCACATTACTTTCAACATATACATATCCTACAGAAAGTGCATTGCTCTTAAGACATATCTCTACTTATTACCAAAAAAAAAACCCTTTTTTGTTTTTTTTTCTATTTATTCTTGTAGCGCAATAATATCAATATACATAATATAATAATTCACAAATATGACGGCAGTACGAAAATAAAAATACATTAAAATTGGCGAGTGACATTCTGTATAATTATTTCGCTTTGTTACGACAAAGTAAAAACTAACTAAAAATTACTTGAATGGTAAGAAAGATATACGTATTAATTATTGACATAATGGCTCGAAACTAGTAAACTGTGATGTGTGATGCTTTGGCTGTGTGACGCACTCTAACTTGCTTATCATTGTATAATGTAATCATAGTACGACTTTTATGTACATTTCTTTGCGGGTGTGCAGTTCTCGAAAAGTATGGATAGTAATTAACGGGTTTAGGGATGAATTACGAGAGGCGTAGGTGCAGATACGTTTACAAGCGATGTATGACTGACTGAAAACGAAAGGCAGTGACGGGACGATGACACATGAAGAAAAAGGTAGGGACCAATCTTACGATGGATTCTGAAACTGATCCAAAAAAGGAGGTTCGTAAAAGATTCTGATTTAGATATATATATATATATATATATATATATATATATATATATATATATATATATATATATATATATATATATATATATATATATAAATAAAAATGTTGCTGTTTATCAAGGTGTTACATATTTTTGGTGTTGTTTTGAGGTCTGCATCAAAGCAACCACCATACAACAACCGATATCAGACAGTGAGAATAGCATCAAACAACCTTTATACACATTCCAATATCAAACTATATTTTCATTGAGGCGCAATAGTTCACGTGACTTGTGACAATATGCTAAACCAGGGGACCATAAGCAAAGAAACCAATAAGTGCCTATATATATCAGAAAAATAGAGGGAGAAATCTTTATAAAGCTCCGTAACCTCCCGAACATAAACTTGAATAGATTATTTTACTCATGCAACGTAGGGGTTGGGTATCAGTGTTTCTCAAGGTAATGTCATTTTACAATGTTATTTTACACCTGAAACCTAGCGGAAAAAAAGGCACAAGTGGCATAAAAAACATCTATGTTCCTTACATATAATATGTTAGATTAATTTTCTTCATTCCCTAAAAAAAATGGGGTTAAGAATTTCTCAAAGGACCATTACTTTTCCTAAATAGCCTATATTTATAGCTAATAATAAATAATAAGTAATTCATGGAGCCTCAATTACATCTATCCACTTTGACATATAATTGTTTACATTCATTTTTCTTAAGCTTTATCTGGGGTGGGCATACATTGTAAAATAATGTTGTTGTTTTTTTTTTCTCCAGTAACGTAACGAGATCGTACGACTGTAATAAGAATATGAAAGAAAGATGTCGAAACTTTTCAATTAGACGAAGCCTTTAAATACGCCAAAGAGAACTCTCAATCTCTGTGCGAGAAGTTCGGCAAAAAATGGGAGAATAAAGGTAGTGTCGATGATTAAGTAATAAACAGTATCTTAAACCTTTTTTTTTTAGGAAACTTGAAATCCGCCAGGTTTTTTTTTTCAAAACTGATAGGTAATTTACGTTATATTTGGTTCTTACTTTCTCACCCCCCCTTGCAATACGTATGTCAACTTGAAATGCTTTTTACGGAACTAGGACTTTGAAATGACATTTAAACGAAAGAACGTCCAAAATGACAAAGTAATAGAAACCGTGAAAAATTGGTTGACTTATTTAGATAATTTTGTTTTAGCTATTAAATCATACTGCGTCATCAAGTGAATATTCACTTTAACAATTAACATAAACCTTACGTATTATGACAATAACAAACATCAGAAAACAATATATAACGCACAATAAAATCAGCTCCATACACATTTAGTGAAATCAAATATGTTTCATATGAAATAGCAATTCAATATAACACCATATAAATATTATGGGCTTGCGACATTAGCAACACAAACTCAACACATACAGATTACACATAACCCAACATTAGAAAATGCCATATATGAATGATGTTGTCGAATCTTGCAAAACAAACTTCATAGAACGGAACGATAAATTCCTCACTAGTGTCAATAACAAATCCATCTATGAACAAAGACAACATTTTATTTTTTTAAATCACACATATAGAAATAATATGTTATTATAGTAATAGCGGTCTCGCGTCTGCGTTATATCGAAAGTAGAAATTAAGAAATTAAATTGGCGTCTTGTAGGCGTCTCGTTTCGATCAAGGTTTTTTTTTTTTTTAAATGTACAGTTTTTAATATTTTTTGTGGTTTTCAAACATGAAAGCAAAAGGCCCAAATTTGAAATTAATACTGTTTTCATTTCTCATACATATTAAATCTTTAAATTTTAATAAAATCGTGAATAATCGGATCTTTCCGAAACCAAAAATAACCTAGCCTATAGATCAAACCTTAAAGAAATATAAATAACTCTAAGCAAATGTTTTGCATGATACAGAAATTATTAAATATAATCACAACAGTATTACTGTTCACAGTGCAATGGTTTAATCACAAAGTTTATTGCTTAAAATACACTCATGGCAGTAACGTACACCATAGGGAGAACAAAATTTAATATACCATAATTTAATACATTTATTTTCAAAAGTATTATGTCCCATTTTTAGCCATAGATGAAATGGTGTATTTACTAGTAAAACAAAGCAAGTTGAAACAGAAGATTTCTGGGTTGTTTTTTATTTTTTTATTTTTTAACATAGTGGATATATCAACTATAGTATATTAAATACAGGCAAATTTAATATGCAAAACAACTTATTGTAAATATAAGCAAACTAGATGATTTCAATAGGATATGTTTTAAACCTCGATAGGCAATGTATGCGATGATCCTAAGCTAAGTATTTAACTTTCGAACATTAATTAAGCTCTATAATAATTTTTATTACATTTTAAAACAGCTTTTATTTTTTTTTTCAATTTAAAAAAGTATTCCAAGAAGTTAACAATTCTGAGATTTGTGTTACATTACTCAGTTTACCTCAAAAATAATTCTCTTCTTAGTTCAACGAACTGCGTTATTGCATCATTTACTGTGAGTTTTAAGTCAACAGATGCAGTTACAGTCTTGAAACATAGTGACTTGAATTGTAAGGAAGTGATACATTGTGTGAAACAGAATATTGAAAGAGATAAAACACCTATTGGTGTATTTAGCACTATGTTAGATGAAAAATACTACAAAAATCTTTGCGCGTGAGTAAAATTAATGATTTTTATGGCTACACATAAAATGGCTTCCATGATTATTGTCGCATACCATTTGTGTTCCAAATATAACAACACAACACAACACCTTATAAGAATAACATATGAACTTTAGTAAATGATATTTACAGATGATAAACCATATGACAATGCTATGGCGTGGGTGATACCCTTCAAACCGAAGGTGAAGATTAATGCCCGTGGATGTGCAAGCACATGTGGCGAATGACCCAATTTCATCACTCGTATTAATACATGCAAGATCTTACTAACACCTGTCCTCAAGCAAATAATATACAGAATGGGAACGACACAATTATCAAACGATGAGTGATCATAAAGGAAATGACAGTAATATAGAAAAAGAGTATTTAGTTTGCTGTCAGGTGCATGGTTTCCCATTTGGCCGTCAGGAAATAGGGTACCGTTGGGGTTGGGGGGGGGTAAGGGGGAGGAGAGAGACGAAGATGGACAAGGTAAATTGGGCAATAACCAGGAGTGGGGTGTCGGCATTCCATCAACCGCCGACACCGACACCGGTGTCGGTTTTCTATTGTCCGCCGACACCGAGACCGACACGAGGGGGGGGGGGCAAAGGGAGATAATTGTGTATTTTTTTCTCAGCATATATCGCATACTATATATATATATATACATATAAAGATGCACGTCTAATTGTATATTTTTTTCTTCTTGGCTCTACAATCCATTTAGGGCCCTGGCATGCCATAATACTCTTTTCCACTTTTCCCGACCCATGGTCTTCTTTCTCCACTCTCTCACTCCTATGGCTTTAAGGTCTTTCTCCACTTCCTCCAAACAGCATGCATTGTATGGGCCTAATATGTAGTGTAATTAATAAATAACAACAGTAAATAAATACAATTCCCGAATTGTGCAGTTAAATATGTTTCTTTAAATAATTATGCACATGGCGCCGAGCTAGACGGGTCTCCGAAATAGTAATCTTGAAAACAATTTTCAGCTTCTAAACCAGACAAGGGCAATCTACGTTTTGATTGGACCCGCAGTACACTCCCCTTTTTTCATTTACATTGATAACATTTACATTCACGTTAGCTCACATAAAGTATTATAACCACCTCAGTGATCTGCTCTTGGTCACGCCCTTTAAAAGCAAATTTAAGAACCTATTGTGGTTCTTCAGTAGTTATAAATTTACATCCCTGATCTGCGATTTTGCAGCATGTCCATTACGATAAAAAAAAAATTATCAGTTGTACATGTAACATTGAAAGGTCACTAAAAACACTAGATACAGACATCAAGAGTGGCTGCATTGAAGTAGCAAATGTGTATGGTTTACTTCAAGATATGCCACAGTATGTGGGATGTTATTTTTATAGTAAACCTGAAGCGGCCAATTCGCTACTTTTAATAAGTTCTAATTTATGTGTAGGCCTATGCTCAAGTATTGGTCAAGATTATTATTAACGGTTGCCTAAGTCAGCAAGTCACTGCAAAGTACAGACAATTCCAATAACACTAGAGCAATAATGCTTAGAAGTTTATAAGTGGTCATTCGGAGAATGCAGAATGCTGAAATAAAATCACGGAGGAATACAGACAATGATAAAAGATGGTTGTCCCAGACCTATTTTTTTAGCAAAGAGAGAGACGTATGAAGACACTGCATACTTAACAGATAATAGAGGAAGGAATCGTTATTTTACACCCAAATTAAACCTGAAATATGTATTGAAAACGTTTGTGTTGTAATAGGTAATAGGGGGGGGGGACTGGCGTATCATGATTTACAATGATTGAGTGAATAACAGAGTGAACATAGCCAGTAGCCTTCCTATCTGCTTTCAGTCACAATTCTGTTAATATTGACAAGTTGTTGTAATGTAGAGCACTGCTTCTCAAAGTGGTGGGCAATCAATACCGAAAAAAAAATAGGGGGGCCGCGACATATTGATTGGCGTTTAAAGGGGGCCGTGACTTCTAAAAGTTTGAGAAGCACTGATGTAGAGAATCTCGCTTTGAAAAATAATACATTTGTTGATAAAAAGATTTACCAAGTATCTATTTAAAAAGAAAAGAAGAACTTAAGAAAACTTTAAATTAAAGATTGGCTAAGAACTATCTGACGTTGTTCTGGATTATTTAATTAAAGTTCTAGTATTTTTTTTTGGGGGGGGGGGGTTTGCGCCGTCACCGACACCGACACCGGCTCCCCAGTCTTGGCAATGACAATAAAAGCAAAAGAAGGAGAGTAGTATGTTGCATTACAATATTTTTTTTGAAAACCACAAAAGCTATAATCAGTTCTTAAATTGACTTCTATTTCTTCTGGAGGCTAACACACTACGAAGTTTTTATACTATACATTTTTTGAACATATTCGAAAAAAAAAATGCTCTATTGTCCCCGTTTTGTCTGTCTGTCCGTCATCACCCTAGATCTCAACAACCATAAGTCCTAGACCCATGATGTATATTTCCTTTTGTAGGTCTTGACCTACCATGTGTGCATCAAAAGTCCATTTCGCGATCTGACCACTGAGGGCCGAAAAAGATGGCGTATTAAGTACAGTTTTTTTACAATATAAACTATATTAACGAAGGAGCGACCTAGAACTCAGCAACCATAAGTCCTAGACCAATGATGGATATATCATTTTGTAGGTCTTGGCCTGCCATGTGTACATCAAAAGTCCATTTTGCGATCTGATCTCTGAGGGCCGAATACAATCGCTTATTAGGTTCTGTTTTTTTTACTTTATAAGCTATATTAACAAAGGGGCGTACAAAGGGGCGTAACTCATTATTTATTTTTATAAATGTTATTCAACATGACTTACTTCCCTTACTTTTTATAAAACTCATTACCAATGACAACTTTGCAGCACAGCTCAATCAACCAATTGTCATCATTTGTTGGGACTTCAATCAAGATTTCAAAAAGCCCGGGGCAGAAATTGAAAACTTCTTCGAAACAACTTCAACATTCAACTACTTTCACCAAGATTGGCAACAACAATTTATCAACCAACAATTGACGGAGTTTTCGGACGATTAAATAACTACAATTTAGAATGTTTCAATTATGAGTCCTTTTTCAGTGATCACAAACCACTTGTGGTTAGATTTAAGAGAAAATATTTTTTTTTCAAATATAAAGAAACGTCTTTTTAATATCTTTTTTCAGATATATGCATTACACAATTGAATTTATAAACATTTAAAAAAAATTCCAAATATTTACTGAAAGATAGCATACGTACTGATACATAACATGAAAATGCGCTAAGACGTCCTGTGTCCAGTATGGAACAGGCTTAGAAGGCTTTTTTTTTTCTTTATCATTTTAATATGATCTTTGACAAATTTTTTTTCTTTCTCTCAGGAATTCACAAAAACTGAAATCATGCATAGCAATGAAGAAAGGAGTCTGTGAGAATAACGCCATGAACTTGTGGATTACAGCTCAAATTAATTTACACCATTTTTACTGCATAAATGATGGAGCTGAATGTGAGATACAACTTATAAATAATGCCATACAGAACAAACGGAATAGACATTTTATATATTTTAATTGTTAAGTTATATTCTGTTTTTTATTTTTTCAGTTAGTAATAAGGGATTTCTATTTATATAAACAGCTAATGGGGTATGATATAAACTCAAATCAACACTGCATCCATATTTACTTTGTAAAAAATACTTACTTCCCTTTACTCCTAACTAAGGGCCTCTGTATAAGCATCGCACTCCTTAAAGAAAGGTCTTATTCAGTTTCCACCATATTTAATTGCGACTTTTCATCTCTTGTTCACAAGACTTTCTCCAAATGGTCTTTTGGGCGGCTAAACTTTCTATAATTTTGGGCCGTCTACTGCAGAGACATTTTCGTCATGTCTTCTGAAGACTTCCTAAATAAGTCGTCATTCAAAATCAAATTCCATTTGAATATTTTTATTTCTCTGGCGTCTATGTTTGCCAGTTGTCAGAGACTTTTATTTCTTTACTAATTTAAGATCTTATGAAAAATAGATGATCTTAGACTTACGTCACCACTCTTGTTAATTCAACTTCTAATTTACAACAAACAAAAAGAAGAGAGTTTGGCTCAAAAATATGTATAAAGATATGTCAACATTTTTAATAGAGAGTTTTGAAAAGCTAGAAATGCCTTTTCTCATACTGTTTGCGGCTCTATGAAATGTATGCTGCTCTAAGAAGTGTATGCTGCTCTTAGAAATGTATGATACTCTAAGTAATGTATGCTGCACTTAGAAATGTATAATACTCTAAGAAATGTATGCTGCTCTTAGAAATGTATGATACTCTAAGTAATGTATGCTGCACTTAGAAATGTTTAATACTCTAAGAAATGTATGCTGCTCTTAGAAATGTATAATACTCTAAGAAATGTATGCTGCTCTTTTTTTGGGTTAAATCGGCTCCTATACGATCCCTTGTTTGTTTGTTGTTTTTTATATTATTATGTTTATCACTCTTTTCTACTACATCTCTTTAAATAGACTTTGGTGCAGTAATATCTATACAGACAGCGCACCGCTTTTAAAAAAAAAAGTCATCTAATAATTTCTCTAAATGTGGCCATATGTTTTATGTTTTATATTTTAAAAGTGTAGCACCTAAATATTGATACGCAACAGAATGACATACAAATATGGCGACTTAGAAAAACTCATTTCTTAAAATAGAAGATGATCATTCTGTATAATTTATATTCCGTTATTCCTATATTTCTACACTTTACAATTGTCACGGACCCCTATGCGGCATCCATGAGGTCGTTGTCTATAAGCATGATCACCTACTGAGTTTTGGCCAGTATTTGTATTTGTCCAATCCACGTGGTTACACAGGACGCACACAACACAACGAGAAATGAGAACTCGACACACATGTAAATACACCAAATAATTATTTCCAAAAAAAAATGACCATCATTGCGCCCTACAAAGGGAAAGTAGCTTTCTCAGCTACTTCACATACATATATTAAACAGTTATACAACAAGATCGTATGGTTCTTACATGGGACTGGGAGTTTTAAGCAGAACTCAGAACTGAGCTGGTCGAACATCTAAGTCCCACCACGATCAGTCTACTCCTCAGCCCAGTATCTACTCGAATTGACCTGCTCGCTGTCTAACGTCAACTGTGCTCTCTCTCTCCGACTGCCTAACTCTAACTAACTTAAAAACGAACTCAAGTGTCAAGCCACGCACATTCAATCTCACGATTCGTGTGTGCCAAGATTTTACTGACCAATGGGCAGCGAGCCGAGTAGGCCACGCCCAGCACGTGTGGTCAGTCGTAACCTTTAAGCGTGGGTCGATAAAGGTACATAAATCCCACCGCTCTCCCGCATGAATCTGACAAGGGTACCTATTCCCTCCCCTGTCTATTTGATCTTTCGCAGTTGAAGTCAGTGCTAAGTGGGTTATTTCCCCTAGACGGTGCTGACCACAGTGCAAACATCTAAAAAGACCAAAGCCTTGACAATCCCCTTTATTATCTTCCCCTGAGTCGTTGACGCAACACGAGGGGGGGGGGATAAGGAAACAGGAGAGGGCTAGATTTCATCCCCAAAAACTCACAGAATGGGACAACAAGTCCAAAATGTATTGTTATTATCTGTATTAAAAGAAATTTTAAAATGATAAAGACAACAAAAATCTAATAATATAAATTTTGTAAAATGTTTCAGACTTCGCTGAACTCCAACACGTTATTAAAAATGATTGTCCTCGAGATAAATGTTATAATGATATTAGGAACATAGACTTTGATGAACTTGTAGAAATGAAATCATCCAAAGACTTTACAAAGAAAAAGGAGTTTTGCCAGTAAGTTGTGTATATATTAAGGAGAGTATGAAGGGTACTGTGGGTCCGATGTCGAACAGCGTGATGAACTACAAAATGTTCTGTGAAATTTTGTTGCACAGATCAGATTAGGAGAAGGGGGCTAAAATCTACCACTGGCACAAGGCGCCACTATAGCCAGCATCGTCTTGTGTGCGCCTATGTTATGTTTCGTTATATTTTAAGTATCATCTACTGTCAAAATAAAAATTTTCTTTAAACTAGCTGTACCATGCAAAACATTCGTATAGAGTTATATCCCTTTAGGATTGATCGGTATGTTAGGTTATTTTTTTGTTTTGTTTTGGGCAGATCCGATGTTTCAATGACTGGAAACTGGACTACTGTTGTATCAATTCTTTACTTTCGATTTAACGCAGAACCCAAATCGTTAATATGTATATATATTCTCGTCAACAAATTGCATCGGTTTTTATAAGTACCTGATAGAATGAGACTTTTTTTTATCAGTTTAACTTTTAAAGAAACTAGTGTGTTCAAAAGAAAAAGAATCCTGTAAACAATTCATGTGACTACTTTTTCTATGCCCTTCTTTCATCTTGAACCAAGCCGATAGTTATATGTCCGCGGGAAACAATTCGTAGGTGAATTGAAACTAGATTGTATTTATAACCAATAAGCCATCATAAAAAGTTTTATCCCAAAAATGTAAATGTTTTGGATTTTTATTACAATGCTATTTTAATTCCTAACGACAATGCAAATGCCGAGTAAGGAGACACATAAGACATAGAGTGAACTTTACGATGTGACCTAAAAAGATCTTGGTTTTTCACCAGAGATGGAGTGTGAAGTCCCTGTAAAAATGAGATGAAATCTATTAGATAATATAAAATGGGGCGGTGTTTATGATGCCCGTCTTTAATCCCTACCTTATACGATAGTTCAATGACCATGTAGATATAGCGGGGACTTAACCGTGACCAGAAATATACATTGGTTCTCACCGGAGATTTTACCAGGGACTCTCAGGTCGACAGTCTGGCACTTTACCACACGACTATCTGTCCACGTATCACCAGAAAGGCGGATATTTACACCGATAAACAAAACCCCAATAAACACAAACCATTCCCCACCATATTTACATTACGTTCTTCCTGTAAGAATGAGATGAGTATCTATGTGTGTATCAAAGACCATACGGAAGGTATTGTACTGCTAGTGTTGTTTTCGTTGACGAAAACTAAAACTAAAACCTTCGTTGACGAAAATGTTGACTTTTCGTCAACGAGAACTAAAACTAAAACTAAAATTAGCAGCCAGACTAAAACTATACGAAAACTGAAATTATTACAGAAAAAAACGAAATAAAAACTGAAACTAAAATATAGTGTTGCTTTCGTTCACGAAAACTAAAACTAAAACTAAAATTAGAAGCAAGACTAAAACTAGACGAAAACTAAAATTATTACAGAAAAAACGAAATAAAAACTGAAACTAAAATAGGACCTGGGACTAAAACCACACTATGTACTGCCCATCTTTCACTAACGGCATAGTCGATTGTACGAAAGCATAACAGTAGACTTAGAACTTGACACGCCAAGACTCTAACCTGTAACCCACAGTATTGCAGATAAAGCTGGCTACGAAAGCGAGATACGGACAACTTTCGAAACTTTGCTATAACATCATGTTGTACAACTATTGAACATAAAATTTTCATACTCCAGCTGATGTTTAATGAATGCACCTGTGCATATTTATTAGTGTGTTCATTCTTTTTCAAGTAAAATAGTCCGATTTAAAAAAAAAAAAGAAAAACTTATTTGTATTTTGTATCCATTAGTTAAAAAACCCAATGGTTGTTAACAGTATCTTATGTGATAGTGCTTTATTTATTATGTATTTACTATCTGTACCCTGCAAAATTTTTGCACAGAGTTATATCCCCTTGGGTTTGATTGGTAGGCTAGGTCATTTTTGGTTTCAAGGTTCTGATTTTTTCACGAGTGTATTTTAAACTGGAGTACTGTTGTATTAATTTTTTACTTTCGATTTGACGCAGAACCCAAATCATGTTTATTTATATTATTTTTTAAAGGAAGAGGGACGCCTTCAAAAAGTGCGAGGAGCAATATAAAAGATATTGTGAGCCTATTGCAAGCAAGCAAGTGAATAAAACCGGTGAACTTTTAACGGGGCTAGTGTGTTCAAAAGAAGAAGAAGCTGGTAATAAACTTTTGAAATAATCTTTTTGATAACAAAATAAGTATTTTGTTTTAAATCTAATTTAATTAACAGAAAAGAGTAAAACAAAATTAGGTAAGTTATCAACGCAATTTTCAACCTTTGGTAAGGGAAATGTTACGAAGGGTTAAGGGAAATATTACGAAGGGTTAATGGAAATGTTACGAAGGGTTAATGGAAATGTTACGAAGGGTTAAGGGAAATGTTTCGAAGCGTATTCCATTATGAGAAGAAGTGGCGCACTCGCGGAAATACATTCACACCCAAATAGTACAGTCACTAAAAATGTTGATAAAAGCGGAATTATAGTCTAACCTCTAGGCTATCCGACTCGAAATGAAAACACTGCCCTATGTTTAGAATTGTAATATGTTTATTAGTTAAATGGTTGAAAAATGGAATTATGTCTTGGCACGGTAACAACCCTCCCCCCTTTCTAAAAATGTCCCGTTAGTTAATGGAAATTTGGTTATAATTTTTTTAAGGCAGTCGTTTATCAAAAAAGAAACATGCGCAAATAGCTTGCATTTGATTGTGGTTTTAGTTTAAATTGTTATATCCCAAGGTTGACGTTTGTATGTTGTGTTACAGATGTAGCCATGACTAAAGTCTGCGATGAGCTAAGCACTTGCAATATGGCAGAGGAAAATGATATAGACCGAGTTCTCAATGGAAATAGTTTGCCACTATTCAACAAGACGGCATACGGCGAAATCTGCAAGTGAGTATCGTATACAGTATTGATATTTTTTAAAAATAAACACCAAAGAATTTAACAGAATTAGAAATGTCAAAATTTAGGCATAATTCTATATTTAATGCGTTTTTTTCTATCCACGCAATATCCAAATATAAAACCAACAAAATCAAACCTGTGAGCTAAAAACTGTCGCTCATTCCAAAAAAAAAAACACTGTCAAAAGTGTCATAAAACCGCCAACATTATCATAAAACCGTAAAATTGCAACGTCCCAACCCTCTGGAAAAACCTTTCAACAACAAACTCTTTATACAAACACCCTCTAGATCGTTCACGTAATTAATTGAACCTTGGAGATTTTTCCTATATTTTTTAGTCACGCCGTGTATGCCTGGTAATATACCTATACGTCCGAAATAAATGTATGGCATCCTTTTGAAACGCTGGTTTTATTCAGTGACGTCGTTCATGTTTGAACCCGGGACGTTTGCAGAAGACTTTAGAACTCCCTACCACTCGTCTATTCTCATCCCAATATGGTAAGTCCAATGAAATCATTAGAGGCGTCCTACAATATTACATATTTCATTTTGATGTTTATTGTTTATTTTTTACAGGATGAAAGATACAAAATATGACTGTTATTTACAAAAACAACGGAAGAGAAAATGTACGAAGGAATTGGATACATTTGAATTCGAAAAACGCCAGCTCTTTGCTAAGTTTCTGTGCTCAGATGAGGGGAAAAAAGGTATGCGTTTTGTTGTCTACTTCTTTTTTTTTCTATTGTTAATTTAGTACAATTTTATATACTTAACTTGTTTGGTTATTCATTGAGAGAAAAATAATTGTGAACATTATAAAATGATCTACTAGGTAAATCACAACAGCCCAGGAGTAGGTTCAATAAAAACAGAGCATTTAATAATTTATAAACAAACAACAATTAAAATGGCCGAGACTCTAATCTGCCGGTTCATCATAACTACTCTGCTGAAGTTACGTCACACAGTTAGAGCTTTTAATTACCGATTTATATAGTAGCAATACAATTCTAAACAACTTGCCTCCCCGACTTATATAAGTACCATGTGTACATCAGTTCTTAAGATAGTTACTGTGCAAAAGTAGCTAAAAGAGCCCAAATCATGGAATTTTTCAAATGACAACCCGCATATCTCTGAGTTTTGTGCCTAGCCTATTCCCAAATATTTAAGCACCGCACTGTACATGAGCTTCCAAAAGACCTAAGAATGACAATATACCGGTGCCCCTAAAGACCTAAGAATGACACTATAATGGCCCCAAAAGACCGAAAAATGACACTATTCAGATGCCTCTTTAAAACCTAGGAAAGCCACTATGTAACAAATTATCTGCTTTATTTCCCTAGGTACAAAATGTATTGTAATAAACAGTAATGTTTTAAACAAGTATAAAATATCTTTTGTTCCACAAAAACTTTGCTTCTGTTATCAGGATATTGATATTTTGAAATTCGTCTGCTTTCTTCAATATTCTGTTTTCGCATTCTATACTGAGAAGCCCTCTAGAATATTCTTCAGCTGCTAAGATTTTCTGTTTCCGACATAATTCACATTCAATATTGAGTAGTTATCTGGAATATTTTTTTCAAGAAACATTTATAACTTTCTAGTCGTTCCAATGGTAGTCATAGGAGTATAAAGCCAAAGGCGACTCGAGCCAACATTTCGGTTTATGTCATTGCTGACTAAGAGAATAACAAATTGTAAATGAAAATAAACTAATGATTTAAATAGCATTATTAGATTGTTCGAACCCAACATATGTGTGGACAATTTATAAAGATAAGAGTCAGAAAGTATTTTGTATAATCATAAAGTAAGATGTGCAAGGTGAACAAGGCATATTTCGGCATGCCTGTCGGAGATCAACTTATGTGTAATTCATTTGAAATTCTAATATTGTAAGAAGGTAAGATAACTATTTGCTGCTCGCTTATAATAAAGTGCTTTATATTGTATAGTTTCATTGATTTAGATCTTGTACTGTTTAAAGAGTTTCATTGGACATAACTTTCATATATATCAATGTATTTTTTTATGATAATATCATATAATGTACTTAGTAAAGTATACAATTTCCTGCTTTTAAATTTATATACTTATAATACAGGTTGGTACTGGGAAAATAAGAGAGCCATGAATTTGCTATCCCACGAATTCGGCGCTACTGTCTGCTACATATGCAAGGTGGATCCTACGGAGCTTCGCACTGGCAAGAATGCACCTTAAATCGCTCTTACATTGCTCAAGTACTACAATACTGCCTGTTCTCACTTCCCCGAAGAGTGATCAGTCATCTTAGGAGACGCCAGCAAGTCAGACAGCGAGAAATACATTGGGAAAAAAATTATTTCGATTTCATAGTAGTGGTTGAGGAAAGAAGGCCTAACTTTCATAGCCTGAAAGATGATAAAGATTACCAAGTCCAATGCTGATCTTCTGACAGCCATAATCAATTAGTAGAACTTTTTGATGAACTTGTGCAAATTAGTGATCAGACAAAAAGGTACCAAAATATTTCCAACTTTTTCAGTCGGTAAGATGGGTTGAGCTTTTGCAGCTTTGTAGCCGGTCTATTCGAATCACATGCAACCCAAGTGAATGGAACTTATTCATAGATAGCTCATCCCGAAGCCTAGAACAGTGCTGCTTCACAACGGGAAAAACTATCCGTCTCTCCTATGGCTTAGTCTGTACATCTCAAAGATGACAAGTCCGCTAAACTGATGAACACAAGAGCGAACTCAGAGGAGCAAGGCAAGCGCTTTTATCAAAATTTAACGTCGTTACCAAGTATAGTATAACGATTACAACACATTAGGGGGTTTCTTCAAGAAAGTGGTATGCAGTACACTCGCCAATTTAGAAAATCTTATAATTTCTAAACATTTTTTAAAGTGATTTTCGACGGACTTTGTCTATTTATCATGCTAGTATTTTTATTGGAACCTATAAACAAAAATATGTAAGATTACTAGTTTTGTCACAATAAATGCGACATTTTCTTGGCTGTGGTCATAAAAACATCGTTTGTTCTGAAAGCTGTCGTTTTACGATAGTTTTCAGACATAAGCCATTGAGAAATAATGCATAGAAGCCAAGAACAAATAAAATATATTACATAGTGTTATTTAAAAAAAAGAAAAAAAATCGTAAAGATTCGAACCTGAGTAGCAAGTATGTAAGGACAGTATCTAAACCATTCAGCCATTAAATCAGACGTAAACATACATGTTTTATTTAATTATACTTAAAGTTGTTCGATTACTTTGAACTAACACTTAAGTGTAAGTATTTGTCTTTGTAATATAGTTTTATTTTGTAATTATAAAAAAGATTGAAGATTATTTAATTTAAAAACAAAGTAATGTGATAGCTGACATCTCAATTACATACAATCTTGTCGATTTTTTTTTTCTTAAATATATCGACTTGTACAAAAAATGTACAAAATTAGTTACGGTAAACGTGATACCAGAACTACCCCTCACACTATGTTCCCCTCATCCCCACTCCATGAAGGATCAACGAGAGCTGTGGTCAGCAGATCATAGAGCAAAGCGATCATGTGGCCTGAGCTAGACAATGGTGCGACTTCTCACCCTTGCCTACTAGCCGACAACAAAGCGTTACAAAACATAGGGAAGGAAATCTGAGTCATGGTTTGATGTTCACAAAGCCACTCTACTATATCATTCAGTCGATAAAGAATGCTTGACATTGCTTGATAGCATGAACTTAGCGATAAGGTTCAGTGCATGAGTTACTATGAGTGGTAAATAAAAGTTAGAGTGAGTGGATACATTGGCGAAAAAAATATTGCCATCGCTACACCAACCCAAGTTAAGACGTGGATATTTGAATCTTCTTATTAGATCCAATTGAGTCTACGTTACTGGTAAATTAAAGAACCAGAGGCATAAAACATATATATGGAAACAAACTTACAACATAATTGGCGCAGAGAATGAGCATAATACTTATATAAATATATTTTATCAGGTACTATTTGAACTATTTATCTATTCTAATATGATGAAGCATTCTTCTAATTGGTATTCTTCAGGCTGTATTTTCAATATATATATATATATAGGTATTGCTTTAATGGGTAGTTCCAATAAGTGCATTGATGGACATATACTTGATGCAGAACTCGAAATAAATACAGATCATTGCAGTTGGTGGGCATCTGGACTCGGTTGGCCGTGCCCGTAAGTACTCATATTCTTTTTAACACAGCATTCAGACGCCTCTGTTCCCTGTTGACAAACACCTATTTCAAATGTTTCATATTAAAAACTTACGTTAACTTTCATCTCTTTACACAAGTCATGGAGTTACACCTGAAACTGCTTTAAACCTGTCATGGCTATACACAAGTCATGACTTTACACCTGCCATGACTTTACACCTGTCATGACTTGACACCAGTCATGGCTTTACACCCAACAAAAATGTATACCAATCTAGTAACAAGCACCATAGATTACCAATATGACATATTAGGCAAAAGTCAATATAAATAAATACAACAAATTTAATATCAATTTTTCGGTCCCATGACTTTTTTTAATCCGAACAGTCTGACACCGGACACTTCGACCCCGCCATTTCAACCCCGGGACACTTCGACCCCGTTAACTAATAAAATAATGTTTGAATTATGTTTTATTTTCTTTTAAATATATTTATTAACCGTTAAACATGTGTATTATTTAAAAAAAAATGATATTGTATCAATTTTGTTTAAAATATATGTTTTAATTGTTTAAAATATGTGTTTCAATTGTTTAACATATTGCTTCCCGTGTTTAAATATGTGTTTTCATTTTTAAAATACGGGGTTAAAATGTTTAAAATGTGTTTTAATTGTTTAAATATGTGTTTAAATTGATTAAAAAATGTGTTTTAATTAAAGAAAAGTGTTTTATTGTTTAAAAAATATTTTTTGCGAAAGGTTAGAGTTCTGATGCACTTTCAAAAGTTTTTATTGACCGACAATATAGGCAATAGTACATACACTTCTCATGCTTGCACATGAGTTTCATTTACAAATTGTTTCTGTCTACTCTAGTCACAGGCATAAATGACATGAGTGACTAATATCCAAGGTATGGGATCAGTATAACATTTACCTGCAGACTTATCTGTACATTGTTAAAATACCATTTTTATAGGCCTACCTATCTGGCAACACGTATCGCATTTACTTCTTCGTTTATCAGAGCTGGGTTATTCAGCGTAATCAAACAGCGTGTGTCCACAAAAACTAAACCACACTTTTATATATATATGAAAAACACATTTTATACATATGGACCACACATTTTATACACATAAAACACACATTGAAATAAAAAAAAAATATCTAACAATTACACAAATGTTGAACAAAGTCACTAAACATATATAAAACAAAGAAATAATTATTCAAATATTATTTTTTTCAGTTAACAGGCTTAAAACGTATGAGGTCGAATTGTCCCGAGGTCGAAGCGTCGCGGGGTAGAAGTGTAGTGGGGTAGAAATGCAGTGACGTACCTAGGGGGAGGGGGGCCAAATTCGGAAGTCCCCCAAGGCCTCTGCTTGAGGGGGGCCCCCACATTTTTTTTACATTAAATATTAAGTACATCATCTCTTGTAATGGTGTCGAATAACAAAATGCAGGGGCCCCTAAATAAGCCAAGCCCACCGGGCCATCAAATCCCTAGGTTCGGCACTGTCGAAATGGCGAGTCGAAATGGCGAGTCGAAATGTCAAGGGTCGAAAAGCATGACCACCCAATTTTTCTTTTCTGCACGATAATCAGCAGCCAAAAATTATCATAACTATGTTTATATCTACCCCCCAGGTTTATGAACAGATGGGGGGCGTGCATGGAAGATAAATTACAAGGAATATGTGATCACGCCTACATATCATTCTACAAGCACATCTACGAGATTGATATAAGCGTTTATAAATGCAAGAAAGACAGCGAGCTTGAAGCGAAAGATCGATTTTTATTTTTCCCTTCAAATTAATTTTTCCGAGAAAAACACAAATGCTAGAATTGATTTGTTTCTCAGCTTTATAAATTATTTGTGACCTAAATTTTTTTTTTCAGTTCTTTTTTTTTTTTTTTTAAAACTTTCATTTTTAAATATAAAAAATCAACACAAATATAAACCGAGGTTTGACAGGTTTGGTTCTATCATTTATGTAAGGCATATTCACTCATCAATATAGAAAGTTGAGATATATAAGAAATAAATCAAAGTTGTTTAGTAATACCATTTGTATGTAAAACAAAAAAACAACAACTTTGAACAAATAAAATTACACACAAACTTTGTACACTGCAGTCGTAATACATTACCAGCTTCCAATGAAAATTTGAATAACAAAGAACAGATAATATATATATATATATATATATATATAGTTTAAACAATTAAAGCGCACATTTTAAACAATTAAAACACTTATTTTAACAAAATAAATACCATATAAACATTAGGGTGCATATGTAATACATGTACAAATAAAATGTTTTTGTTGTTTTTTCGCCCACTGTTTAATTATGTTCCTTTTGGTATCACTATGTACTGTACAAAATTTCATTACATTTAATTGATATTTACAGGTAGCTCAAGCATTTGAAATTATTTGAAAATTTTGTCTTTTCAATAACCGCAAGAGTTATAATGGATCTTTATTTTTTTGGCTCTCCATAATGAAGTGCCATATAAATTAGCTAAAATCTTTTTACTAGCAAGCTCATCTGCACATTGTTTTCAAGAAAATTTTATTGTTTTCATTTTTACTATAATATAATAAATTACGAATAAGGTATACATTTTTACAAAAAAAGAAATTAATTATTTAGGATTTATGTTGCATTATTGGTACGTGATACAATTAATACATAATAGTAGGTACCCCAAACTTATGTTTCTTTACAAATAATTAAGTTTATTACACTTTGGCTACAAAATATGAGTCATTCTAAGATCATTGATACCAAAATTGTCTATATATGTCAAAATTTAAGAAAATTATGCATTTTTTTTAACTTGTCAGATTTTAAGATAATTTGGGGTAAATATTACAAAAGATTTTGCTCCCAGAAAGACCTTATTTAAGGAAATCAGACACTAAATAAATAACATACTCAATTTTTTTCAAGAATTTTTATAGATTGGAAAGCTATGTTTTTTGGGGTAAAATATGGGTCAACACAGCTTTTTGTAAAATTTAAAAGGAAGGTAAAAAAATATGAAAATTGGCAGTTTGTTAATGATTATATTTAAAAAAAACTAGCCAACCCACAAAAATGAATTTGATATCATCTTAAAGAGTAAATTGTGAACAATGAAACTATTTTAACATTATACTTTAAAATAAAAAAAAACAATGGGTAAAACAAGCTTGATTATTCATCATGTGTACAAAAAAGCAAAAAATGCACCATACTATAAAAAAATCATAAAAATGTATCTTTAAAATCAGTAACTTTATATCAAAGTGAAGCGAATTCAATTGTCTATAATAGCTGAACTATTTAACATGATCAAATGTTTTCTTTTTAATTAAGACAATTAATATGTAAGTCATCTAAAGCTATATGTGCTGTTCCATCAAAAAACTTAAAAAAATAAACTACTCAAAATCAAGTCACAAAAGCATGCATATCAGTCAATGTTATTGTCATTCTGACATCAGGGCCTGAACAGCAGATTTTTGGGTGATTTGTGATGGAACAGCATTGCGGTTTGCTTCAAATACTTGCAATAAGAGTTATATTTCTTCTTCGTCTTTAGTAAGCAATGTTGTATTCTTCAAAAAGCTTCTTTAACTCTAAGTAATACATTTTTACTACAGCATGATTCTATCATCTTTTTACACACAAAAAAATAAATTAAATAGGTCCTGTGAGTTAAAAACAGTAGTTATAGGACAATTATAAATATAATATTAAAATAATTTTACCAGTACATGTATATCAAATTAACAAAATTACCGTTCTTTACTTCTTTGTGGATACTGTCTCAAGTATTTTATAGCTCAAAATCTTTATTTTTTGTAACATATGCATATGTCTATATTGTATTTTATGTTTTTTTAAAATTAAGTATGATTATTATGAGAAATGATAAAGAAATCTAAGAATTATTAATTGGTATTATTTCTTGCTGGGGCCAATAAGGATTCTTTTTAAGAATTAGATGAATTATTAAATAGATATTTACAAAATCAGTTTATGCTTTGTAATAATGCTTTCTGTGCCTTCATTTTGGTAGCTTTTTTGAACTTTTACACAACATCAGCAGTTGTTTGTGTACATTACAAAAGTTGGAGTTATTTGGAAAGTTATGTAATGATTTTATCTTAATTCTGCACATACAACAACAGAAAATCTATAATCATTTTACTCAAAACTTTTTCATAAATTCTGTAGCAAAATTAACTGGATGACAGTAGTTTATGAACCGAGACACATACAACCTTTATAAAATGTCATCTGCCTAATTCAACTCGTTATTTTACAATTTAGAACAAAAAAATCATGAGGTGATGACCATAAATAGAATTCGAAACATGATGATAATAGTGTAAAATATTCATTTAAGTGAAAGCTAATGATATCACAGATGAATGATGTAACGCACAGAAGAAAGGGTGAAATAAACTTCCTTATTTAACTTAGGCTTTTAAATTGTTGAGATAACCAAGAAAATGTATGAACTTTAAAACAAACGTGCATTGTAGAAAAATTAATTAATATTTTTTATAAGACTATCAATTCAGTAGGAACTTTTTTCCGTTCGATAACCAATGAATATTTAATGAAGTACATAATATAACCAAAAGTATACAGGAGATAAACCGAGCTTTAGAGGACTCAAGTTAATTCATCAAGTGGCATTGGTATTATTGTATTCGTATTATAAATGATATCTGCAGATATAACCTTTACCGATATGGTCTTTAGGGTTAACGAATGGACACATTAACAGACATATATCACTTGTGCACTTATACGTCCTTTCTGTGGACTTATATATTTGGTTGCGCACATACCCTCTCCAAGTCAGCGGCGAATATGTTTGGCTTTACCAGGGAGAAATCTATGAATCCTTTAAATAAGAATCAGCTTTGCTATGCAGCCGCCCTATATATATATATATATAGGTGTGTGTGTGTGATTATAAATGTTCATGTGTGTTTGTGTGTTTGGTTGTGTTTTTAACAAATCACTATGTACATTCTACGATGCAGAGATCTCCAAAAACATCTGACCATCTCGTCTCGACTCCGTGAATACTTTTCACTGTTCTATATTATAAATTATCCTGCAGTTCTATTTTTCGGGTTCTGAAGAATCAAATGCAACGTGAGTCACTGTGTGTACCAACATGAGAGCTACTCAATGGAAAGAGCGTAGGTTAAGATAAATATTTAGACGGAAAAGTTATTGTCGTAATTAGGTCACAATGGTAAGCAAATATACTTTTATTGTGGTTGTAAACTCCTATGTGAGAGGTACGGAATAACACAATCTTTTGTGAGTTTCTCTAATTTGAATAATTAAGTATAATTATATTGCAATACATTTTTTTCGTAAATCATTATAAGAATAAGACACTTTAATTATAATATTTATATATTATTTTTATTTTATTAATGTTATAACTAAAAATAATTGACATAACCCATAATAGATAATTAGGTTAACACAATTCTTTTCGCATTAAATTACAGCCGACTAATAACTTTAAAAAAAGTCCTCAAATAAGTCATACATATATTTACATTTTTTAGTGGTATGATAAAGACAATGCTGTTTTCTATGTGGACACCTAGAGCTAAAAATTTAAACCCAATGTCTTAGAGCAGGGCTTCTTAAACTAGGGAGTCGCAATCATAAATGGGGTCGTTAATTACAAAAGTTTAAGAAGCCCTGTCTTAGAGGCATAATCCATATTTCTTGCACCCAGTTTGACTAATAATTTTAAATACACTGTCATAGTAAAAAAAAATACTTTTGATCATTTCATTAAAAAAATTACAATGAATAAAATAATAAAGCCATTAGAAATGTATGTTTAGTCACTTGATTGGTTATACATATGATATGTGTTGATAGAATGGTCTTTAGCACTAGATTTGGGTGAATTTATAAATGCTGACTAGGTAAAGACATATTTAACTTTCTATGTGATAAAATCTATAATACTTTAAAACAGGCACAATTCAGTAATAAGATATGTTATTTCTGTATGTCTATATTCCATCTAGAGAGTCCAGTAAATTTGGGATAGGTTATTTGTGTATGTCTATATTCCATCTAAATCAGTTACTATCCATACATGTCACTGATTTTGAATTTTCATCAATGTCAAATTTGACTTAAAAGCTTAATGATACTATTTTTGTATCATTTATTTTACAATGGGTACAGTTCTTTATGTTGTTCTGAAGGTAATAAGTTTCTGGCTAAATAGGGTGAGTTTTGAAAGTTCACCAACACCAGGATTAATTCACAGCAGGGCGCTAACACTGACAGCCCATTACTTATATTGTCTTTGGCTGACATTAATGTGCTTTGTAGAGGAACCAGACTGCCGGGAAGCTATTTTCTTCTGTACACTGCTCATATTTCTTAAATGAGGAGTTTTAACATGACGCAGATTAATATTGTTATGATCTAGTAACAAAATAGGTAACAAGTCAGCATCTTTAGTACCAGCTAGTAATAAAGTGTAGATACTATGTTAACATTTGTAGTACCAATTTCTTGTAAATGAGGAGGTCCACCTAAAAAAAAACAACAATATATTGGATTTTTAAGATAGGTTTTTAGTATTTTTTGTTAAACTTTCCCATTAATATGCTGTAAAATATTTAATCTTTCCCATTAATATGCTTTTAAATATTTTATTTAATGACATTCACCTATAAATCTATATTGTAATGCCTATAGTATTAATAAAAGGTTACAAGCAAAAATAATAGTTTTGTAATTTATAGTTATTGCTAATATTAGCAATACAATTATTAATATGATACAATTATTCATATATTTTGTTAATAAAATCTGCTAATTGGTGTTTAATATAATAAAAATTGCCCATTAAGGTCAAATACTATAATTATTTCATTATATTAGCATGATTTGAAACGTTTAAAATTCTTACCTGAAACAGAATGTCCAGCCCAAAGCCGCATGTTATCAATCATCACTTTACTATCATTCCATCGGTGAAAATTGGCGAGAAACTGACATCCTCTGTGTTCAGTAAACTGTTTATTTCATTTACAATAGTGTTTTTTTTTACTCTTAGTATTCTTAATTGCGCTGCAAGTTTCACATCATTTTACTAGCTGATCGTTATTTTAAAACTATTCTGAAAATCATCATTGGTGCTACAAAATTGCGACTGTTTACAATCTCGCGTCTGTATGACATCACACGTGACCTCCCTATAGTTTTATTGTGCATTTAAGCTTCGAGTTGAGTGGTACGGAATAACAAGCTATTTATAACTTATGAACATGAACAGTATAATGTGTTTAACAACATTAAAGAAAGAGTTATATGTTATTCTGAGGTATTTCTTTTCTTATTCTTGAAAGCAGATATGTTCTTTTGTATATGCCAAACAAAGCGACCACCAAAATATTTAAACCAATGATCTAATTTTTCTAGAAGATGTATGTAAAATTCGTAATTTTAGTGCAAAAATTATGAAACAAAAAATATCAACATAATAAAAGATTGTCCTAAAAGACCAAACATTTTTGCAACCAGTTTTAAATGTATGTTTGCGCACACATGAGAAAAAGAGTGCTATCAGCTCTATAAACAAACTTAGAATATTCTTTTCACTATAATTTTTCGTTTTGTTTACTACGACTAAAACGTCTGACTAGTGCTTGTAAATATTTGTACACACTTTGCCTACGGTACCCCTAATGCTATTTTAACTCCTTTCCTACATGACACCGTATGTCAATAAATATTAAACGCTGTCGACGTGCAGATAACATGTAAAATTCAGCCATAACTTTTCTCATAATAATTTAAAACACCATGAAAATAGCAAGATACTTCGTAATATGTATTTCCAAAATTTTAAACAACAAAAGTAAAATATAATGTACATGTTCATTACATTCTAGCAAAACTGAATTAACAACCGAGAGGGGGGGGGGAAAGGAGTCATTATGAGAAGATGTTTTATGCAATCTACTACTGTAACCAAGATTCTCAATGTATTAGGTATATAGTTCTTTTGTTGTGCTGAACCTTTTCAGTGATCGACTATGATTTGTGAAGTTCTGGGTATGTTTCTGAGAGGGGTAGGGCGTCGTCAAAGTTAGATTTAGGAGCCATAGTCAAAGGTAATGTGAGGACCATACGCGAAAACACTATTGAAGTTACCTGCTTTCAAAACCCTGGCCCCTCATTGGTGTTATCAACGAACATGACCCTCCCACTTTATCTACCCCTTCTTTAATATTAAATAACAGTAACCTTTTTAATTTACTGGTAAATAGAGTTACCGAGTCGAGGTGGGGGTAGGGGGGGGGCTATAAAAGCAGCCACCTAGTCTGTCTACCCGAAATATCGGAGTTTAGTAAGGAGCAATTGTTGTCCAGACCAAATGGTAGACAATAGAAATAAAATAATTAAAAATCGATCTGTTTCCCTGTGTCCCGATGATTTGAAACCAATTGATACTTTTAATAGCTATGAGATTGAGTGTACCACATATGTTTTTGTTGCGTTTTACTAAAACAACACTTTTGTCCAATAATTGACTTGCCATTGGTTGAATCAGACAATGGAGAATTTTGTTGTTTGTGCACGTGCTTTGAATGCCTGCAATTACACAGTTTACATGTGACGTATAGCTCTAGGCAGCTAATCGCATGTTACGCCGACGGTTGCAAAATTAGTGAACAGCTCGAGACGTAAAATAATCAATATATGATCATAAAAATACTGTAATCTACTTGATAAGTCAACATTTCTAGAAAGACTTAATTTGAAATTTATAATATCTAGAAACTATAGAAAAATGACAACATTCAGCACAAACTTTGTTTTTATGACCACAGCCCTGAAAAATGTCGTATTTATTGTGATAAAACAATGAAATATATATATTTTCATTCATTCGGTCTAAAAAAAAAACACTAGCATTATAAATAGACAAAGACAGTAGAAAATCACTTAAAAAGGTTCAGAAAGGATTAGATTTTCTAGATTTGCGAATGTACTTCAAATCGCTTTCTCGAAGAAACAACCAAATGTAGTCCCCCATCATGTTTTTGTTATACTGCCCTTGTTGATGACATTCAAAGTCCAATATATATTGACATTTCATGAAACTGCCTCAAAGGCCCATCACCATTTTGAAGTCTCAGATGACCTCCCATCCATAGTCGTTATACTTCAAGGCACTTAGCTACATCTTGACACTGGTGTTGTCCTCTTTGAGATACACAGAGTGAGTCTTATGGAGAGACAGGTAGTTGTTTTTGTTGTGAAGCGGCTTTGAGGCTCTGGGATGAGCTCTTTATGAATAAGGGCCATCCACACTGGTTACTTGTGATAACCTCGAATGGACCTGTCAGTTTGTTGCACAAGCACAGCCCATCTTGCAGACTGGAAAAGTTGAAAAATATTTGGTAACTTTTTCTCTGATCAGTGACTTTTATGCATTCATCCAAGTTCCACTGCTTGAGCCTGGATGTCAGAAGCTCAGCATTGGACTTGGTAAAACTAAGGTCTGATTAGATCGTTAACATCTTTCAGTTTAGGGAAGTGTGGCCTTCTCTCCTCAATCACATCTGTGAAATCGTAATCTGTATCTTCAATGTCTTCCTTGCTGTCTCCTGAATATGGCTGATCCCTCTTTGGGGAGTGGAAACAGGCAGCTCGGGGCAGTTTGGTACTGGGGAAATGGAAGAAGGAATTTCTGGTTAAATGATATGAGGTGCATTCTTGCCAGTGCGACGATTGGTAGGATCTGCCATGCAGAAGTAGCAGTTGCTTGATAACGTGATAGCAAACTTCAAGGCTCTTTTCTCACCTGTCTAAACCTGTAAAATAGCAGATCTAATTAAATATATGCATTTTAAAGCAGGAAATTTTACACATTACGTAATACAGTATATGATATTAACATATCACATATTTAACTTTAATACATTGCGACAGCTAAATATCTTGTGTACCTTAAGAGTTTCTTTATGCACCATTATGTGAAATGAGGTGCCTATGACTTGTCTTGATCCCTGACAGGCATACCGAAGTATGCCTTGTAGGCCTCGCACATCTTATGACATGGTTTCACGGAATTCTTTCTGTCTCTTTTCTTTATAAATTGTCCACACACTTTGCAAATTCATTTGTTTGGTGCAAACAACCTCTTGGTGCCCTCTAAATCAATAATTGCTCTTTAACTATGATTGGTTATCTAATACTCAGCAATAACATAAACCGAAAAGTTGGTTTGAGTCACTTGTGCTTTTATACTTGTATGATTTCTATTGGACAGCCCTTAAAAGCTCTAAAATTTTCTTGGAAGCATATTGTAGAAGACTACTCACTATCAAATGTGAATCAAGAATTTTCTTGAAAACAGACAATTCTAGCACTTCAAGAATATTCTAGAAGATTACTAAGCATAGAGTGTGAATAAAGAATTTTCAAGAAAACATGAATTTCAAAATATCATATTCCTAATCACAGAAACAAATTTTTGATGGAACAAAAGCTATTTTCTGTTTTAGGCATAAGGGATTAGAAAAACACACTTTGAACCCAGGAACAAAAAAGAAAGTTATTATTTGTTACAGTGTAATTATTGACATCTGTGGTTTCTTTCTTGTGGTTTCTTCTGGGTGTTATAAAATTAAGTTAGGTAAAACATTTTTTTCAGTTTTATTTCAAAATTAGTTGGTAGTAAAACAATTCTAAATTTGTATTTTTTATCATCTGTTTGTTTTAGGATTACAAAGCAATGGTAAAACTTGTTGAAGATGTCAGCACCTTCCCATTTATAAAAATTGAAAACAACTTAGGAATACAGTATCTCTATTCATTTTCATTAAACAGGTACACATTATTTTGTACAGTAGTACCTTTTTATCAACTGAATAAAAAGTGACCAGTTGTTTTATTATTATTTTTAATATCTTTGATTGATTCATAATTAATAAACATACTTTATTATCTTACTTTTGTGTATATTTACCAGATACTCTGAAAATAAATCATTTTATCATTAGTTTTACTTTTGAACTAGACTTCTCACTTAATTCATCAACTTATTAATAATAATACATTTTATTTTATTTGGCTTATTCTAAATAACATTCATTTCACAAATTTCTTGTTTATTTAAAAAAGTAAGAAATTTTTTTAATTTTATTTTAGAAATGGCAACAGAGAAAAGGCCTTGTCTGTTATTTTAAAGGTATTTATTTTTGCAAATAACTTGATAAGCATAGAGTAAGTCTTGTATTAATAGTGCTGTATTATCAAGCATATCTTGTTATTATTTAGGCAATCGAGAAATCAGAAACACCTGTACCAGATATGATTTGCTTGTGTGGACGAATCTATAAAGCACAGACTGATCCCCACAGAATGAGCCACACACACTGAACACCACAGACTGATCCCCACAGAATGAGCCACACACATTGAACACCACAGACTGAGCCCCACAGAATGAGCCACACACATGAACACCACAGACTGATCCCCACAGAATGAGTCACACACACTGAACACCACAGACTGATCCCCACAGAATGAGCCACACACACTGAACACCACAGACTGATCCCCACAGAATGAGCCACACACACTGAACACCACATACTGATCCCCACAGAATGAGACACACACACTGAACACCACAAACTGATCCCCACAGAATGAGCCACACACACTGAACACCACAGACTGATCCCCACAGAATGAGTCACACACACTGAACACCACATACTGATCCCCACAAAATGAGCCACACACACTGAACACCACAGACTGATCCCCACAGAATGAGTCACACACACTGAACACCACAGACTGATCCCCACAGAATGAGCCACACACACTGAACACCACATACTGATCCCCACAGAATGAGTCACACACACTGAACATAACAGACTGATCCCGACAGAATGAGTCACACACTGAACACCACATACTGATCCCCACAGAATGAGTCACACACACTGAACACCACATACTAATCCCCACAGAATGAGTCACACACACTGAACACCACATACTGATCCCCACAGAATGAGTCACACACACTGAACACCACAGACTGATCCCACAGAATGAGCTACACACACTGAACACCACAGACTGATCCCAAAAGAATGAGCCACACAAACTGAACAAAACAGACAGATCCCCCAATAATGAGATACACAAACTAAACACTACAGACTAATCCCCACAGAATGAGCCACACAAACTGAACACCACAGACTGATCCACACAAAATGAGCCACACAAACTGAATACCACAGACTGATCCCCATAGAATGAGCCACACACACTGAACACCGAAGACTGACCCCAAAAGAATGAGCCACACAAACTGAACACCACAGACTGATTCCCACTAAATGAGCCACACAAACTGAACACCAGAGACTGATCCCCACAGAATGAGTCACACACACCGAACACCACAGACTGATCCCCACAGAATGAGCCACACACACTGAACACAACATACTGATCCCCACAGAATGAGTCACACACACTGAACACCACATACTGATCCCCACAGAATGAGTCACACACACTGAACACCACAGACTGATCCCCACAGAATGAGCCACACACACTGAACACCACAGACTGATCCCCACAGAATGAGCCACACACACTAAACACCACATACTGATCCTCACAGAAATAGTCACACACACTGAACACCACATATTTATCCCCACAGAATGAGCCACACACACTGAACACCACAGACTGATCCCCACAGAATGAGTCACACACACTGAACACCACAGACTGATCCCCACAGAATGAGCCACACACACTAAACACCACATACTGATCCCCACAGAATGAGTCACACACACTGAACGCAACATACTGATCCCCACAGAATGAGTCACACACACTGAACACCACAAACTGATCCCCACAGAATGAGTCACACACACTGAACACCACAGACTGATCCCCACAGAATGAGCCACACACACTGAACACCACAGACTGATCCCCACCGAATTAGTCACACATGCTGAACACCACATACTGATCCCCACAGAATGAGTGACACTCACTGAACACCACATACTGATCCCCACAGAATGAGTCACACACACTGAACACCACAGACTGATCACCACAGAATGAGTCACACACACTGAACACCACAGACTGATCACCACAGAATGAGTCACACAAACTGAACACCACATACTGATCCCCACAGAATGAGTAACACACACTGAACACCACAGACTGATCCCAAAAGAATGAGTCACACACACTGAACACCACAGACTGAACCCCACAGAATAAGCCACACACACTGAACACCACAGACTGATCCCCACAGAATGAGCCACACACACTGAGCACCACAGATTGATCCCCACAGAATAAGCCACACAAACTGAACACCGCAGATTGATCCCCACAGAATGAGCCACACAAACTGAACATCACAGACTGATCCCCACAGAATGAGCCATACAAACTGAACACCACAGACTGATCCCCACAGAATGAGCCACACACACTGAACACAACATACTTATCCCCACACATTGCTATTTTTTGTTGAAAACATTCTCTCTAATCGTCGCTGACTGCACCTAGATTTGGTGGCACGAAACTGAGATGAGAGTGGAGAGAGTGAATCTTTAAGAATATTCTTCATCCCATATCCTCGTATGTTGTTAGTAGTCTCTCAACCAACTCTGCATAGTTCTCAGACCAGTGATTTCCCGAAAGAGATAGAAACAACAGCCTTAAAGTCAACCAGGGATGTTAACTGAGCAGGCTGCTGCTGTGTCTTATATTTGGGATCACGAATGACTTAACGAAATCGAGGTCCGGTGAACTTGCCCGAACGTATCTTTGCTGGTGTTAGAGTGGTCATGAATTTCTCTAGAAGATATCCAAAGCCACCCGAATCCTTGTCCACACATTTTTTGAACAGACAAAGCTAGGGATGTGACGGAGCTGATGAAAATTCGCATTAGTCGGATTCGGATTTGGCAAATATAAATACGTCGGATTTGAATGGGGATGAGGATTTGGTCAACACTTAACTAAAAGGAGGTATACCAAGGTGTCAGTCCTGTGCCCCCACCCCCATGACAACGAGAATTCTCAGCACATGTATAATATACCTAAATCTATACATAATTCCAATTATTTCATATGATTTAAAACGTCATTCCTAATCGTTTAAAATTATTCCATTGTCATTCCAAATAATTCCAAGGTGATCCAAATGTGATTTTAACTCATTCCAAAACTCATTCCTCCAACTCATTCCAAATTATTCCAAATGTCATTCCAACTCGTTCCGATTGGTCACACATAACCAGCTTTTCGCTATTCCAATCTACACATTTACTCCGCCATTCCAATCCGCATGTCCATTTCGATGTCTAGAAAGCTCGGATGAAAACAATGTTTGGCGAGAGGGGTGTATCTAAAATACGTTCATGACCAAATACGACGTCTAATCTATGGACAGCTGAGTAAGGTTTTAGGAGTTTAGTTTTATCTGTTTTCTTTATTTCGGGTTTTCAAAAGTGTCTAGGTTTTTTTTTTATCTTAGTTACGATTTATATGGCCGTGTTTGATCTGAAAACGGTAATTTCTCAAATTCAAATCCGACGGATTTTAAAAAAATCCGTCGGATTTGAATTTGCTCAAAAAACGTCGAAGTTCGAGTGTCGTCGGATTTGAATTTAAACATCGTCACATCCCTAGTCAAAGCTTTAATGAGTAGTCGAAAGCAGTATTTTGGTAAGATCAACAGGAGACTCATGTTGTACATTTTATCTGACAGGTAATTGATCAGTTCTTGCTGGCAAGTCTTTAACTGTGTACTGTTTTTTGTCATCACGGCTGTTCCACGGACATAGAAAGCACACGTACCTTGTGTATCCCAGCTGCAATCCAAGATGAAGGGAAACTAGTTTTAGATCGCCACAAAAGCACCAGTTATGATCTCTGTACTTGATAAAGTTGTGGAGCAACGTCATAGAATCATATGTCTCATGTAATCAGACTGCGTGTGCTAATGGAATAGATGGCATCGCACTTGCATTGTGCAGGAGAACTGCTTTAAAACTAACTTTACTTGAGTCTATTAACAGACGCCAGTCTCCTGGAATATACCCAAAATCCATTTCTTTTATTAAACCGTAAATGTTAGTACAGTAACAGATACTGTCACTCTTTTCATAACATTTAGCAAGCTGTACATACATATTACGAAAATGTGAAATCATTGTTCCATATTTTAACAAAATCCACTGCTGTAAACGAGATCCAAGCAGTTCTGCCTTCTTCGTTAACCACAGATCCCTCACCAGATCGTTCATTTCAGCTTGGCCAATAAGATTAGGAATATTTTCATCATCTAGAGGTTCATATGCATTACTCTCCTGCACCCTGTGACTTTCCTCCTCATCATCGTCGCTTTCGCTATCAAGACATATTGGAAAATTGGGAACTGAATTTTGTTCATTTAGTGTAACAAGTTTCAAAGCAGACTCAGAATTTAAAAAATGAATCGCTGATTTTTTGCTTTTTTTGGAATATCCAGCAATATTTGTCATGCAAATGTAACATTTGTCGCCATATCATTGGTACCGCAAATGGCATATACTTCCATTTGCAATTTAGCCACACTTAGTAAACGTTGCAGCAAAGATGTGGCTAACACTTTCTGCCTTGATTGCATATTTTGACGCCAAAGTAGTAACGATAGGTGTAAAAGTAGTACTTTTGTATATTTTGTATATTTTTCCGAATAACAGTTTATAATAACTATGACTGGAAATCCGGGTTTTTTATTCTGAAAATCGGAAGCTATTTATTATTTTTTTATAAAGGAAAGACGTGAGACTATTTTGGGTGTGATATAGAATTATGTAATACCTAGTTTGTTTTTTTAAGACGATTTTTCCATCCGGTCTAATCTGTGATGTATGATGTATCAAGCGTAACGTAAATTTACTAATTTAAAAGGATGAAGTAATATATATATATATATATATATATATATATATATATATATATATATTAGGGCTGCTGATTAAAATGCGTTAATTAGCGATTAACGAGTCAAAAAAAATTTGCGATTAAAATTTTTAACGTAACACTTAAATGCGTTAATTTGACTAAATGCGGAAAGTTCACCAAAATGATAAATAAAAGAATTTCACCATTTGAAGTTTATGTTCCGTCCACTTATTAAGTAGATCTACCACACCAACCCTGCCGCAATTCGCACATGCCCTCACCCCCAGGTATGTCGACTGAAGCCCCACTTGTAATATATGATGAAGATGTTTTGGTTATTTAGCCCTTCGACAAGTAAACCTCCTGCTCCCTTACCGGTCGATGTAAAAAGAGAAAACTTTCATTCACTAGTTTACATTATATACTGTAGTGTATTGGTGGAGGTACTATAGTGTATTGTTGAAGGTATAATGAACCCGTTTATAATTAGACCAAAATAACGAGATGCTAGAAATTTTGTATCATCATTTTTTTTGCGCGTAATTTTGTATCGTATTTTGATAGTATAACATCTTGCTAAAACATCTGTACCCGAGACAGTGGTTGTATTTTTCATAATTATTGTGATACTGAGTTAAATTTTATATATGGCTGTTGATTTACTGCAATTAAAGCGTAATTAATGCGTTAAAAATATGCGATTACATTTTTTAACATAAACACCTAAATGCGTTTAATTTTACCCAAATGGTGTTATTTCAGAGTTGCAGATAAAATAAAAAAAAATCAGTAAATAACCCAATTCTATAACCAGATCAGACGAGATTTAAAAAAAAAGGAAGAAAAAAAACCCGAACACAGAGTGTCACGTTTAAATAAAATCATAGCAGCTATATGACCTTGAAACAATAGGATTGCCATTTCTTAATTCAAACTTATGACCCTGAATGATGCAATTAATGAACATCTGCACGTGTTATATTTTGATTGACAAGTGTCATGGCTTTGAAACAATGTAACTTGTGGTTGGTAAGTGACGTCATCTACCACAGTCGGCGAGTTGAAGGACAAATTTACTTTTAATCTTCTTTTGAAGTTATTCTTATATTCTTTAATTCATTTACTTTCTTACTATCAACTATTTGTTCAATGTTTTAATGAACAACAAAAAAGAATTTTTTTATCGGTCTGTCAGTTATATTAGTAAAAAAAAATATTGTGTAAAATGACACTCTTTGAAGTTATCGGTCGGCTTGCATTTTTCATCTTCTGTTCTTTCTTTCCTGTTGACGACACATTTTATAACAAGTCGCGACCCACATGTGAGACTGAGAACAAATGAACAAGGATGCTTTTGCTCGCGTCAAAAATGAGTCGAACATTTCAAGGTCTGGCTTGTCAAAGACGTCACACACACACACACACACACACACACACAAAGGTTTAATACTCTGTTGCTTAGGCCAAGTAAGTGCAAAAAAAATAACACGTTATTATTTTAAAATGTCATGTTGATAGAATTAAAAAATGTTACATTTAATAAATAACGTATTTTTTCGATTAAATATGCGTTAATTTGCGATAATTTTTTTTAATTATGCGTTAATTTCGATTAAAATTTTTAATCGAACATAGCTATATATATATATATATATATATATATATATATATATATATATATTATAGTGTAGTTGTGTGTGCTATGCACACAGGTGTGTGTGTGTTTGGAGCTTGGCCAGCCAAGTAAGCCTAAGGTCACGGGGTCAAGACTCTAGTTATTTCTAGAGTCCAAATGTCATATTTATAGAAATTATGATTGTCTAGTAAGTGCGATTGAGTTGGGTGTAGAAAGGTCGAGTGATGATGCGTGCATATTATATAAGAGGCTCAGTGTAAGATACGGCAGTTCAGTTAATCGAGTCGAGTGCTGTTTAGTTGAGTTCAGTTGAGTTTAGTCCAGTATATGCAGTCAGTATATAGTTAATTGAGTTTATTGGACAGTTGATAAGTGTTTATTCATTGATTTAAGGAGATTTTTAGACATAGTAATAATTCAGTTCACTTTGGATTTATTTTACTGTTTATATTTTATTGTAATGTCAATAAATTATAATGAACCATGGTACATTAATTAAGTTTCTTATTTAAATCCGTTAGATGGTGGCCAACAAGATAGTGAATACGCCTCCGAGGACACCTACACAATATATATATATATATATATATATATATATATATATATATATATATATACATATATATGGTCCAGAGGTGCAAATCGCGTGATTGAGGGTCTTAGTTATTTCATTGTCATTGGAAGCTGGTAATATATTACGTGTGCAAAGGACAAAGCTCATGGGTCATGCTATTTGTTGAAAACTTTTGTTTTGTAAAAAAAAGGTAATACTAAACAACATTAATTAACATCTGATCATTCTCAACTTTCTATATTAATGAATTTGTTGGTTTAATCCATGAAAAAACTCAGACCAGTTGAACTTGTGTTTATTTTTATAGAGTTTTAAAATTTAGATAAAAAGTTTGTAAACAAGCAAACTGAACAGAAAATAGGCTCAAATAATTTATTATACTGGTTAAATATCATGCGTGCTATTTTCGGAACATTAATTTAACGGGAAAGATAAAAATCGATCTTTCGCTTCAAGCTCGCTGTCCTTCTTGCATTTATAAACACTGTTATCAATATCATAGATTTGTCTGTAGAATGATGTGTAGGCGTGGCCACATGTTTTTTGTAATTTGTCTGCAAAACACGACACCCATCTGTTCACAAACCTGAGGACAGACAAAAATAATGTGTGTATGAGAATAAAATTGTTGGCTACTGAATATCGTGCAGCAAACAAAAAATTGATATAATAACTGTTATATGTATTTATATTCAATTCAGCATATGTCCTACTGGAAATTGTTGGTGCTTGTTTATAGATTGGTATAAATTCTTGGCTGTTGTAAAGCCATGATTGGTGTAAGGTCACGAAAGGTGTAATGCCATGCCAGGTTTAAAATTATGGCTGGCGTAAAGCCATGATTGGTGTAGAGTAAAGAAAGGTGTAAAGCCATGACTGACTAAGTTTGTAATATTATACTTTTGAAATTGATCTTTTCTCAACTGGAAATCGAGGCGTTTGAAAGTTGTGTTAACCGTATAATTCCTTTTTATTTCGTGGCTACAGAAACTTAAGAATTCCACACTTCATTTGCCGTCTGGCCATTAACGTGTTAAAAAAGTCTTTGAATACTTACGGGCACGGAAAGCCGAGTCCTGATGCCCACCAATTGCAACCTGACTCATACACATTTGCAGCTTTTTCTGTTTCCAGCATATCTCCATCCATGCACAAATTGGAACTATCCATTACAGCAATACCTGAATATATATATATATATATATATATATATATATATATATTATTTTGAAAATATAGACTGGAAGCATATCAATAAGAATAATACTTTAAAAAATGTACCCGTGTACCCGATAGAAGAAATCTTATTATAGTACCTGATAGAGTAATACGTAAAATAGTACCTGATAAAATAATATATATAAAGATTTGGGCTCTTCGTTAAATCAAAAGTAAAGAATTAATACAACAGTCTTCCAGTTTAAAATACAATCATGAATAAAATCGGATCTGCCCGAAACCAAAGAACAGCATAACCTACTGATCAAGAATGATGGGATATAACTCTATGCAATGGTTTAGCAGGGTACTGCTTGTACTTTTTTAAATTATGATTACGCTCATTTTATGCGCCAATTATGTTGTAAGTTTGGTTTCTTATATATGTTGTGAGCCTCTGTATTTTTAATTTATCAGTAACGTAGATTAATTTCGTTTTAATTAGAAGATTCAAATACCGACGTCTTTACACCGGACAATTACTTATATATCAGCAACACTTGGTTTTGCGATGGCAATAGTTTTTCGCACATGTTTCCGCTATTTTTAACTTGTATTTACCACTCGTAGTTACTCATGCACTGAAATTTATCGCTAGGTTCATGCTATCAGGCTATTTCAAGCATTCTTTATCGACTGTGGATGAGGTAGAGTGGCTTTTAAAACCTCAAATCATGACTCAGATTTCCTTCCCAATGTTTCGTAACACTTTGTTGTCGGTTAGTATCCATCTGTGAGAAGTCGCATTAACGTCTAGCTCAGGTCACATGATCGCTTTGATTCGCTGACCACATCTCTCGTTGACCATTTAGAGGGTGGGGATGAGGGGAATATAGTACGACGGGTAGTTATAGTATCACGTTTGTTAAAAAATTTAGTACAAGACTATCTTTTATAAAAAATAAAAAAAAAGTAATTTGAATTTTTTTTTATGAAATTAAGATTTCAGATACCATATTAATTTGTTTTTATATTAAATTTGCTCTTAATTTTTTTTTTATTTACAAAATTAAAAAAAAAATATATTACAAAGACAATTACTTACACTTAAGTGTTAGTTTAAAATAAAAGAACAACTTGAATGTTTAATTAAATGAAAGCATGAATGTTTACGTCTTATTTAATGGCTAAAAGGTTTAAGTAACTGTCCTTACATGCTGGCAACACAGGTTCGAATCCTTACGGAGTTCTTTTTTTTTTTTTTTTTTTTTTTAATAATACTATGTAATATATATTTGTTCCTGGCTTCTAAGTGTCGAACTTCAACTTCTTAGGTCTAAAAACTATCAAAGAACGAATACATTCAGCACAATATTTGTTTTTATGACCACAGACCAGACACTATCGTATTTATTGTGACAAAGCAAGTAATCTTACATATTTTCGTTTTAAAGTTCTAATAAAAAATACTAGCGAGATATATAGGCAAAAACAGTTACAAATCACATTAAAAATGTTTAGAAACGATTGCTCCTCTGAGCTCTCTCAAAAGTTCATCAGCTAAGCGAACTGGTCATATTTATAACGTCACATTTACGATCTTCTTAATACGTGGTCCAATGGAGATACCAGTCTTGAACTTTGCCTCGGACGACTTCTGAAAATGTTTTAGATGTCCCTGAAAGCTGTTAAGTTCTTCTCAAAAGCAATAACAGTCCTGCCTTGTTCGAATCTTGCATCTCACTTTATGATTGTACAGAATACTTTCTGATTGTTTTCTTTATAAATTGTCCACACATGAAGCAAAATTAATTAGCTAGGTTCAAACAGCCTCTTGATGCTATCTAAATTAGGGAGCGACCGATATGCCTTTTTACCAATGGTTCGATACCGATATTTTTCCCCAGCATTTTTGCCGATACCATACCAATAGTTTGCTATTAATGAAAGGGTGTTTTGCAGATGAAGAAGATTAGAAGAACAAAAGATTTGAAAAGACAGACCGGAAGACCAAAGTCAGAAACACAAACCATGCCTGCATAATTTTAGAAATCTGAATGTTTATTGTTTAAAATTAAACTTATAACAAACAATTTGTTGTTTTTACTTTTTACTTGTACACAAACAGAAAAGTAAGATAAAGTTGTAAATAATTTATATCAAACTAAAAAAGTAAAAATGTATTAATGTTTAATTGTAACTTCACTAACTTGTGAATTTCTTCGTTAATCTTTGTAATTTTTACTAAATTTACTTGTAGCAGATTTTTTTAAAAAGTTAGAAAAATTAAAAACACTTAATTATATCAGTAAATCACTTCACTTAGGTGAACAGTTAACTTTAACTCTGTTAACCAAAAGCAGTTTAAAGTTACTAGATTTATGGAAAAAAAAAAACAATGTATCGGCATCCAATAAAACGGCCAGTCCGATAGTTAACCCATAGTGCCAGTATCGGTCCGACTATCGACCGCTCCCTACAGAAATCGGCCGATCCGATATTAACCGATAGTGCCAATAACGGTCCGATACCGATACCAATCCGATTATCGGTCGCTCCCTAATCTAAATCAATAATTTATCTTTAATTATGATTTGTAAGTCATCAACGACATAAATCAAACTGTTGACTCGATTCGCCTGTGCCTTTATACTTGTGTGTTTAAAAAATTGGACAGTCCTTAAAAGTTATACAAGTTCCTTGAAAGAATATTCTAGAAGACGACTCAATATCGAATGCGAATCAAAAATTTGGTCGAAAACATCAACTCTAGCAGTTCAATTTTTTCTCGGAATTTCTTAGTATAGAGTGTGAATACATTTGTTTCCAAATATTTCAAAATATTAATATCCTAATCACTAAACAATGTTTTTTGTGGAAAAATCTATTTTATGGTTGTATTAGGAATAACTGTTTTAGAAAAACACACTTTGTACCCAGGAAATTAAAATGATTACATAGTGTCATTATTAGGTTTTTCAGAGCTCCTGTATAGTGTTACGACTAGGCATTTGGAAAGCTCATGTACAGTCCGTCATTACATATTTTAAATAGGCTAGGCTCGGTGCTCGGACATATGCGGGAAGACCTTAGAAAAATTCCATCATTGGGCACATGTGGCACCCTATTACATGCTACTTTTGCACTGCACATCTTAAAGAACTGATGTTTACATGGTACACATTTAAGTTGGAAGAGGCAAGGAGAGTTTAAATGTATCGCTACTATTTTATACATTTTTATAACTCTTTTCTTGCTCCCTCTTTCATCAATGCGCGATGTGTCGGGAATTCATATATCAGCACACCGTATAAGTTTGCAATTGACAGCTCTAACTCTGTGACGTAACTTCAGCAAAGTAGTTATGATGAACCGGCAGATTAGAGTCTCGATCATTGTTATTGTTGTTTGTTTATAAATTATTAAATGCTCTGTTTTTATTGAATCTACTCATGGGCTGTTGTGATTCAACTAGTAGAGCATTTTTCAATATGCCCAATTTTTGTTATCTCTAAATTAAAAACCAAATAAGGAAAGCATATGCAATTGTACTAAATAAACAATGGCAAAAAAGTAGACAACAGCGTGCATACTTTTTTTCCCCTCATCTGAGCACACAAACTTAGCAATGAGCTGGCGTTTTTCGAATACAAATGTATCTAATTCATTTGTACATTTATTCTTCCGTTGTTTTTGTAAATAGCAGTCATATTTTTTATCTTTCATCCTGAAAAAAAAAATAAAACTTGTAATAATGTAGGACCCTCCAAATGATTTCTTTAGACTTATCTTTGTGAGATGAGAATGGACGAGTGGTATGGAGGTCAAAAGTCTCCTACAAACGTCCCGGGTTCGAACATGAGCGACGTCACAGAATGAAACCGGCGTTACAAAAGGATGCTATAATATAATGAGTACGGATGGGTATATTACCAGGCATAGCACGGCGTTGCTAAATAATTTGGGGAAAATCTCCAAGGGTCAATTATTTACGCCAACACTTAAGAGGATGTTTGTAGAAAGGGATTGTTTTTGAAAGATTTTCGGGGAGTTGAGACGTGACAATTTGGCGGTTTTATGAAACTTTTGGCAGTGTTTTTTTGGAAGATTTTAACTCAAAGTTTAGTTTTTGGTGTTTTTATATTGGGATATAGCGTGGATAGAAAAAAAAACGTATGAGATATAACATTAAGCCTAAATTTCGACATTTCTAGTTCTAGTATTTTCGGCGGTTTATTAAAAAGACTATCAATATTGTATACGGTACTCACTTGCAGATTTCGTCGTATGAAGTCTTGTTGAGCAATGGCAAATATTCTCCTTTAAGAACAAAGTGCTTAGCTCATCGCAAACTTTAGTCATGGCTACATCTGTAACACATTATAGCAATGTCAATCTCGCGATGGAACAATTTAAAAAAAAACAAACAAAATCAAACTATTTGCGCATCTTCCTTATTCGATAAACGACTGTAATAAACAGAACATAACCAAATTTCCAGTGACCAACGGGATGATTTTTTGGGGGAAGAGTTGTTACCGCGCCAAGACATAATTCTCTTTTTTTACCCATTTAACTGATAAAAATATGATAATTTTAAACATATAGGGCAGTTTTCTTTTTTCTTTTCGAGTTGGATAGCCTGGACTATAACTCCGCGGTTCTCGACTATTTTCGCGACTGTACTAGATGGTCGCGATTACGCATCTCACGTAAGTTTGCGAATAAAATTATTTCTTCTCATTTTGGAATATGCTGACTTTTCTAATAAGGTACGTGGACATGTGGTTTGTTGATGAAAAAGCTCACCAAACCAGCAACTTTATTATAACCTTTTTTTTCAAAATGGAAATTTTATGTCGCTGCGTACTCCTGCATAACATTTCTCGTACCCCTGGTCTAAAACTGCGTCGTTAACTTTCCTATTTAAAAAAAAAAAGATTCGGTTAAAGTTTTATTTTTTTTACCTTTATCTGTTACGCAAATTAGATTTTTAAAACAATGTCACTAACCTGCTTCTTCTTCTTTTGAACACACTAGACCCGTTAAATATTCACCTATTTTAATCACATGCTCGCTTGCAATTAACATGCAATATCTTTTATATTTCTCCTCGCACTTTTTGAATGCGTCCCTCTTCCTTAAAAAAAAATAAATAAATAAAGCTCTACAACTTGGATTTATTTTAAAAACGTTTAAGTTTTTAAAGATAATGGATACAAAATACAAATATATATATATATATATATATATATATATATTAAATTGTCCGTGAAAAAGAACAAACACACAAATAAATATGTACAGGTGCAAACATTAAACATCATTTGGTGTAGGAATGGATTTTAGATACATAATTATTCATATCACTTGATGTTATAGCAAGTTTTGAAATGTGTCCGTATCTCGCTTTTGTAGCCAGCCTTACCTGCAATGCTGTCGGTTACAGGTTCGACTACCAGCGGGTCCAGTTCTAAGTCTACTGTGATGCTTGCTAACGATTGGATGTGGTTTTAGTGAAAGAAGGGCAGTACAAAACCGCCCAAATGGTCTTTGATACAAACATAGATACACATCTAATTCTTACAGGGATTTATAGAAAACAAAAACAATAACAACGTAATATAACTATGGTGGGGGAATTGTGTGTGTGTGTGTGTGTGTGTGTGTGTTGGGGTTTTGTTTATTGGTGTATAAATCCTCGTTTTTGTTGAGACGTGGACAGATGGTCGTGTGGTAAAGCCCATTAATAAAAGTCCTGAGAGTCGCTGGATCGATCTCCAGAGAGGACCAATGGGTACTTTATATATTCGTAGCTTTAGTCTCCCGTGGTGTCTACATGGGTCATTGAATTATCGTCTATGGTGAGGATGGTGGGGATGAAAGAAGAGCATCATACAAACTTCCCCATTTTATAGGATCTATGTGAGTTCATCTCGTCCTTACAGAGATTTCACACTCCATCTCTGGTGAAAACCAATGAATTTGTTAGGTCACATGTGAAAGTTCACTCTATGTCTTATGTGTTTCCTTAATAGGCATTGCATTCTCGGTAGGACTTAAAATAGCGCAGTAAGAAAACTCCAAAACATTTACATTATTGGGATACAACTTTTTATGATGGCTAATTGGTCATAAGCCCAATCTAGTTTCAAGTTCCATAGGTATTGTCTTCCGCGGCCATATAACTATCGTCTAAGTTGAAGATGAAAGAAGGGCAAAAAATGCAGTCACATGAGTTGTTTACAGGAATCTTCTTCATTTCAAGAAACTATTCTTTTTATTTTTTAAATTCACATGTTTTTATCCACAGGATAATAAAAAAAAATCTTATTCTATTAGGTATTTTATAAACCGATGAAACTGGTTGACGAGAATACATATATATATATATATATATATATATATATATATATATATATATATATATATATATACTAGTTGCAAGTACACGTTATCTGTTTTTCTGGATCTTGAGTTATAAGGGAACAGACAGACAGACAGACAGACAGACAAAAAATGCGTCTTATAAGTATATATATATATATATATATATATATAGAGAGAGAGAGAGAGGGAGGGAGGGAGAGATAACGAGAGAGAGAAAGGGGCAGGGGGGAGAGAGAGGAAAGGAGGGTGGGAGGGAGAGAGGGAGGGAGGGGGATGAACAGGGGGAGAGAAGGAGGGGAGAGGGGGAGATGGGAGAGGGAGGGAGAGAGAGAGAAAGGGAGATGGGAGAGGGAGAGAGAAAGGGAGGGAGGGAGAGAGGGGGTAGGGAGGGAGAGAGGGGAGGGAGGGAGAGAGAGGGTGGGGGAGAGGGAGAGAGGGAGGGAGAGAGAAAGGGAGGGAAGGAAAGAGAAAGGAAGGGAGGGAGAGAGGGGGTAGGGAGGGAGAGAGGGGAGGGAGGGAGAGAGAGGGTGGGGGAGAGGGAGAGAGGGAGGGAGAGAGGGGAGGGAGGGAGATGAAGAGTGAGGGGGGCAGGGAGGGAGAGAGGGAATGAGGGAAGGAGGAAGAGGGAGAGAGGTGGAGAGGGGAGGGAGGGAGAAAGAAGGGAGGGAGAGAGGGGTTAGGGAGGGAGAGAGAGAGGGGAGGGAAAGAGAGAGGGAGAGAGAGGATGGGAGATAGAGAGCTGCACGGGATTGGGATTCGCAGGAGTCCCGCGGAATTCGCGGGACTCCCGCGGGATTGGAAATAAATTTATCGGGAGTTTCATGGGATTGGTTTTGTTTTTGCGGGAGTCCCGTGGGTTTGGGTTTTGTTTGAGTGGGACTCTCGCAGACTTCTGATGAATCAATCAAATCGCACGGATGATCTTGGGATGATGTGTGATGTATGATACACACCTAGTTCAGGGCCTTTCCTTGACATTCTTGGTATTTAGGTCAAAACGCTAGAGTAAATTTAGTGACAGAGACTATCCCCTTCGACGTTTTAATATAATAGATATCTAAGAGTTAGGAGTAATACCAATAAGGGTGACAAGGTGACAGACGACTTAGGACAAGGTGGGGAAACAATAGAATAGTAGACAGCAAAGGTGTGAAGACCGAGAGGCGACGTCGGACAGGCTAGTAGGGTTAACAATGACGACCAGGTGACGCTCCTAGAAAGATTAGATAGTTAGGAAAATACTGAAGGGATTGGGACGTACTTAGGGTAGTTAGGGTACGGACGTTAGGGTATAAATAGTGGCTGGATTTGGACATTAGTTAATTAAGAGAAGTTAGGAGAAATTCGTAGTTATGAGGAGTTTTAGAGATTTCTAGTTAGTCAGAGTTTAGGCAGAGTGAATTATTGAAGTGTATCATTTATGGACTTTTGTATTCTGAAAAATTTCTGATGTACATTTATGTAAATAAATCGTTGTACTAGCAACGCCTCGAGTTTGATTGGTTTTTGAGTTGTGACAAAGGAGCGAGCAAATAAGAGTGAAACAGACAGACATACTTCTCTAGTTATCTTTTTTAATTTTCAAATAATGGATAATAAAGCAAACATTCAAAAGTTAGTTTACGCAAAAAGCGAGCGTATTTAGTTTTACGTAAATAAAGGTGGAAGCTTATTTAGCAAGTACAGAAAAGTGTGAAAGTTTACTAGAGTATTGGAGGGACAAATCAACTGCATGGAAACATCTCTCAGAAGTTGTGCAGCAAATTCTGAGCATACCGGCATCATCAACCTCATCTGAAAGGACATTTTCTTCGGCTGGTCGCGTTCTTGAAGAAAGGCGGTCACAGTTGGCTCCAGAGAGTGTTAAAGGCATCTTATTTTTACATGAACTTAAATTGTAGAACTGTTTATTTTACCTACTATCTTTAACGTTTTTTATGTATGTTTTTCGAGAGGATTTCTATAAACAAATTTTTAAACCATCATTTATAAGTTATAGAATATATTTTTTTGATGGGAACGGGTGGGGTTGGGAAAAATTTTCGCGGGAGCGGGTGGGACTGGGGGGAATTTCTTTTGGGAGCGGGTGGGACTGGGGGGAATTTCTTTTGGGAGCGGGTGGGACTGGGAGGAATTTCTTTTGGGAGCGGGCGGGACTGGTTTTGAAAACGCGGGAGTGGGTGGGACTGGTTGTGATTTTGACTCCCGTGCAGCTCTCTAATGGGAGAAATGGGAGGAAGAGATAAAGAGAGAGAGGAGGCAGGGAGGGAGAGAGGGAAGGAGGAAGGGGGAGAGAAGGAGGGGAGATGGCAGAGGGAGTGTGGGAGGGAGAGAAATTGGAGAGAGAGGGAGGGAAAAGGAGGGAGGGAGAAAGAGAGAGAGGGGGTAGGGAGATAACAGAAGGTAAACAGAAAACCTTATTTTAAACCCAGGCAAAGCCGGGTACTTGAAACTAGTATATATATATATATATATATATATATATATATACTTATTATTATGGCTTCACACTTCTTCTAAAATCCTTCTTCATTCCTTTATCTTCCTCAAACTGTACAAATCAGAGAGCATGAAAAAACAACAACAATTCTTTTCATCACAAAGGCAAAATACAGCACCAGCGCGCAAGTTCTATTCGATCATGGGGGAAATGACGTCATAGAGGAATTTTATTTATGGCGCCGTCGAGATTACTTTAATATAGTAAAATACTAAAATAAAAAAAAAATAATTACAATTAAACTACCCATCGAGATGAAACGAAACCTGTCCTATAACCTTCCCCATGTAATTATGTGTATGTGTAACAAATTTCACGTTATCTGTTTTTCTGGATCTTGAGTTATAAGGGAACAGACAGACAGACAGACAGACAGACAGACGAAAAATGCGTCTTATAAGTATATATATATATATATATATATATATATATATATATATATATATATATATATTAACTATTTTGATTTTGTGTTAAATCGAATGTAACAAATTGATACATTATTCCAGTTTTAGATACATTTATGGAAACATCGGATCTGCCCGAAACCAATAAAATAACCTAGCCTACCCATCAATCCTAATGGAACATAACTATATGCGAACACATGCTTGGTGCAGCTAGTCTAAATATATCTTTTTTGTTTTGACAGAGAATGGTATTTAAAAAAAAAATATAACAAAGGCGCAAAAAAGCCATGGTATTGTGCCAATTCCAGATTTTCGCACCATCTTCCAAATCTGAAAAGTGTAACAAAATTTCACAGCGCTTTTTACGTGCCCCTATGTAGTTTGCAGTTCATTGTCCTGTGCGGCAGCGGACCCGCGTTACCCTTCATACGCTCCTTAATGCATACACAACTTACTGGCAAAACTCTTTTTTCTTTGTCACGTCTTTGGATGTTTTACTTTTTTCAATTTCAGCAAAATCTATGTTCCTAATATCATTATAACACTTATCTCGAGGACAACCATATTTAATAACGTGTTGGAGTTCAGCGAAGTCTGAAACATTTTACAAATGCATATTATTAGATTTCATGTTGTTTATATTGTTTTAGAATTATTATTTTTTTATAATGATGGTGACAATTCATTCCGGACTTGCGTCGTGTAAAAAATATACTACAAAAAGCCGCACAATGAATATGACTTGTACATAATGGACATCGTGTATTTAAAGAAATTAGTTTTTGTAATCGCCATGTGTGTTTGTGCAGTTCTTTCGTGTATCAATATTTAGGTGCTACACTTTAAAAATTTAGGTAAAACAAAAGGCTCTATTTAGATACTTTTTTAGATGGCATTTTAAAAAGCGGTAGTATGGATACTATTCTATTAGAAGCACCGAATCTGTGTAGTAAAAAAGAACGATAAAATGGTAATATAAGAAACCAAAAAAAAAAAAAATTAAGCAATGCATTTCATAGAATCCGCTGTAAGCCAAAAGTAGAGCAGCATATTTGTCTTAGAGCAGCAACTATTTCTTATAGCAGCATACGTTTCTTAGAGCAGCATATGTTTCTTAGATCAGCATACATTTCTTAGAGCAGCATATAATTCTTAGAGCAGCATGCATTACTTAGAGCAGCATATGTTTCTTAGAGAAGCATACATAACTTAGAGCAGCAACTGTTTCTTAGATCAGCATACAATTCTTAGAGCAGCATATAATTCTTAGAGCAGCATGCATTACTTAGAGCAGCATATGTTTCTTAGAGAAGCATACTTAACTTAGAGCAGCATATGTTTCTTAGAGCTGCATATGTTTCTTAGAGTAGCATACATAACTTAGAGCAGCATATGTTACTTAGAGCAGCATACATTTCCAAGAGAAGCATACAATACATAGAGCAGCAAACACTTCATAGAGAAGCAAACATTTCTTAGATCAGCATATATTTCTTAGATTGGCATATATTTCTTAGAGCATCATTTGTTTCTTAGAGCAGCATACATTACTTATAACGGCAGAAGTTTCTTAGAGCATCATCTATTACTTAGATCATCATACGGTTCTTAGAGCAGCATATATTTCTTAAAGCAACCTAAATTACTTAGAGCAACATATGTTTTTTAGAGCAGCATACATTTCGTAGAGCAGCATACATTTCTTAGAGCAGCATATGTCTCTTAGAGCAGCATACATATCTTAGAGCAGCATATATTTCTTAGAGCAGCCTGTGTTTCTTAGAGCAGCACACATTACTTAGAGCAGCATATGTTTCTTAGAGCAGCAAACGTTTCTTAGTACAGCATACATTACTTAGAGCAGAAAACATTTCTTACATCAGCATATGTTTCTTAGATCAGAATACATTTCTTAGAGCATCATATTTATCTTAGAGCAGCATACTTTCTTGAGGCAGACTATTTATTAAATCAGCATATATTTTTAGAGCAGCATTTATGTCTTAGAGCAGCATACTTTTCTTAGAACATCATACATTTCTTATAGCATCATACATTCATTAGAGCAGCATATGTTTCTTAGAGCATCATACATTTCTTAGAGCAGCATATGTTTCAGAGCAGCATATGTTTCCTAGAGCAGCATATGTTTCCTAAAGCAACATATGTTTCTTAGAGCAGCTTACATTACTTAGAGCAGCATATATTTCTTAGAGCAGCATACATTAATTAGAGCAGCATATGTTTTTTAGAGCAGCATTCATTTCATAAAGCCACAAACTGTTTGAGATAAGACAATTCAAGCTTTACAAAACTCTCTTTTAAATTATATATATATATATAACACAGACACACAAAAAAAATATTCAGATGAAACTTGAGATGGACTGACCACTTATTCAGGAAGCCTTCAGAAGACATGTCCAAAATGGCTCTGCAGTTACGGCCCAAAGTTATATAAAGTTTAGCCGCCCAAAGACCATTTGGAGACAAGTTGCGATCAAATATGGTGGGAACTGATAATGCTTCTATTAACAGAGTACAATAGAGAATGATTGCAGAGGCCGTTTGCAGTGAGTAAAGGGAATTGAGTCAAGTAAGTTTTACAACGCAAAAATGGATGAAGTGTTGATATGAGTTTATATCTTACCCCTTTAACTGTTAATACAAAAAAAAATCCTTATTAATAACTTAAAGAAAAGCAGAATATAACTTAAAAATTAAATAATATAAAAAAAAGTCTTTTTTTTTTCCAGTCTGTGTAATAATATTTTTATATGTATCTCACAATCAGCTCCATCATTTATGCAGTAAAAATGGTGTAAATCAATTTGTTGTCCAATCCAGACGTCCAAGGCGTTATTCTCACAGTAACCTTTCTGCTTTGCTATACATGATCTCAGTTTTTGTGAATTCCTGAGAGAAAGAAAAAAAAAAATTAGCCAAAGATCATATTAAAGTGATAAAGAGAAAAAAATGTATAGTGTTAAAACGAATAATGTGTGTTAGTCTCCAGAAGAAATAAAGAAAAATTAATAATTGATAGCTTTGGTGGTTTTAAAAAAGTTATTGTAATGCAACATAACACGCTGCTTCCATTGCTTTTATTGTTATCAGTTGCCCAATTTATGTTGTCCGCCTTCCTCCCTCCCCTTCCATCCCCCTCGACGGTACCAAATTTCCTGACGGCCAAGGCAGACAACCGTGCACCTGACAACTAGGTAAACATTATTTACCTATATTACGTCATACTCCTTATGATCACTCATTGTTTGATAATTGTGTTGTTCCCTTTCTGTATATTAGGTGCTTGTGACCTGGTTTTAATAGGATCATGCATGTATCAATACAACTGATGAAAATGGGTTGTTCGCCACATGAATTTGCACATCCACGCATTAACCTTCATCGTCGGTTTGAAGGGTATCACTCACGCAGTACCATTTACCTATAGTTTTGACTTTAAGCTGCTCACACATTATGCTTGAATGCATATATACAATGTTTCAAGGTTGTTACTGCCGGGGGTTTGTAGCGTGGATAAGCTCCCACTAACAAATAAAATGCTCCCAATGGCGTGCGTCTCAAATAGCCTCTGACAACCAAGTCCAACTCCTGGCCTTCTTGTGTGGCTTAGCTACTAAGCCCGGCGAAACTGTTTCCACTGACAGGAGAAGGGGCGAAGGCGGTTCACTTGCGCCTCAAAACCAGCCGCTTCGGGCAGATGGGGCTCGTCAACCTCGGTTGGTAGCTCATCTAGGAGAAGGAAAACTCTGTTTGCAAACCTCCGCTGCCTGCGGCATACCTCCTATGAGGATAGGCTAAAGGAGTAAACCCTGAAAAGAAATCCGGTGCTGGAGTCCCCAAGGTGGCCATACCTTATATTGTCAACGCCGGCAACTCCTGCAGCGCAGCTGAAACCAAGCGTATCGAGTCTTTCCCTTGGATCCCAGAGGAGGAAACTGCTCCACGGGCAACAGCTATCCCTCCATATTACCCTGCCCAGGCTCTGTAGCTAAACTGGAGAGGATACTCCAGCGTCGTCGCACGATGTCGTTACAACACGGAATGGGACAGTTACCGGTTCTAAGCTCATCCGATTGGTGAAGGAAACGGGCGCCAGGGGTCTCTTTCGACGGTGGGAGAGGTCATCGCGCCTCAATGGACAGCTACCGCCCGCCTCAAGCTGGGCAGCCCCCAGCCAGTTGGGTGCTGTCTCGCAATGGCTCACCTGCCCCTACTGGGTGCGTGCAGATTAGAGATGCACTTCTCAAAAAGTGGGTCAATAAACACACGCACCAGGCAAATTTAAGATAAGAACTAGCAAGAAGCCTCCAGCTCTTCTATTCGCAAGCTGGAACATCAGGACCATGTGTACCAGACTCACATGTGACCTTCAGCAGATTGATAACGCAAGGAAGACCGCTGTCATCGACAGGGAACTCTCACGACTAAACATTGACATCGCCGCTCTACAGGAGACCCGGCTGGCTGAAACCGGCACCATCAGAGAAGCTGATTCTGTTGGCAAGGGAAGTCCTCAGACCAACCGAGGCAACACGGTGTTGGATTCGCGGTGAAAAACAAGCTTGTCAGATTCATAGAGCCCCCAACAGACGGCTCTGAGAGATTACTAATCCTCCGACTGTCAACGTCCTCTGGCCCAGCTCACACATTCAGCGTGTATGCTCCAACCCTCTGCTCCACTGCCGAGGAGAAAGATCAATTTTACCAGTCCCTAGATGAAGCGCTATTGAAGATTCCTAGCACTAATAGCCTTTATCTCATTGGTGACTTCAACGCAAGGGTAGGAGCTGACCATGTGGTTTGGCCAACCTGTCTCGGAAGCTTTGGGAGGGGAAAGATAAATGAAAATGGCCAGAGACTTCTTGAGCTCTCGTGCAACCATGGCCTGTGCGTGAACACCTTCTTCAAGTGCAAAGAGATCCATCAGGTGTCATGGATGCACTCACGCTCCCGCCACTGGCACCAGCTCGACCTCGTCCTCACCAGAAGAGGGAATATCGACAGTATCCTCCTCACCAGCAGCTACCACAGTGCAGACTGCGACACGGACCACGCCCTCGTGGCAAGCAAGGTGCGCATAACGCCGAAGATGCTTCATCACTCCAAAAAAAAGGTCGCCCACGCATCAATACCGACTGTACCAGAAATCCCGAAAAAAACCAACAGTTTATCAGCAGTCTGGAAGTTGCACCCAGCGAAAGAAAGTTAGCAGGAGACACCATCGACTCTAGGTGGTCGCGTCTGCGCGATGTCGTATATAACTCCGCCATCACTACTTTATGGAAAGATAGAGCGGAAAAACGCCGATTGGTACGAGGCCCACTGGGAGGAAATGGAACCCGTTACCGAGGTAAAAAGGAAAGCCCTACTGGCCTACAAGTCCAGGCCCAGTCCCAACACACTAAACGCCCTACGGACAGCCAAGAGCAAAGCCCAGCAGACCGCCCGCAAATGCGCCCACTCCTACTGCTTGAATCTCTGTAGCAGCATCCAGGCAGCTGCCGATACAGGAAACGCAAGATGAATGTACGAAGGCATCAAAAAGGCAATAGGCCCAATTCCCTCCAAAACCGCCCCCCCCCTTATATCCAAAACAGGCGAGGTCATCAAAGACCAGGAAAAACAGATGCAGAGAAGGACCGAACACTACCTGGAGATATACGCAACCCAGAACACCGTGACTGATGTCGCTCTTGGCGCTATCCCAGATCTGCCTGTCATGGAGGAGCTCGACACCCCACCCACCGTGGATGAACTAAGCAATGCCATCGACAGCCTTGCAAACGGAAAGGCACCCGGTAGCGATGGAATCCCACCAGAAGTCCTGAAGAGCGGAAAACCAACACTGCTAAAGCCATTGCACGACCTCCTAGGTCGCTGCTGGGAACAGGGCTATATCCCTCAAGACTTGAGGGATGCCAACATTATCACGCTATACAAGAACAAAGGGGACCGGAGCGACTGTAATAACTACCGGGGCATCTCCCTCCTCAGCATCGTCGGAAAAGCTTTCGCCTGCGTCGCTCTAAACCGCCTGCAGGCCCTCGCCTCCCGAGTCTATCCAGAGTCACAGTGTGGCTTCAGGGCTGGCCGATCAACAGTGGACATGATCTTCTCACTACGTCAACTCCAAGAGAAGTGTCAGGAACAGCAGGTGCTTCTCTACATCGCTTTCGTCGACCTCACAAAGGCATTTGATCTAGTAAGTCGAAGCGGACTCTTCAGCTTGCTGCAAAAGATTGGCTGCCCCCGACACCTTCTTGCAGTGGTCATGTCCTTCCACGACAACATGCATAGCACGGTTTGCTACAACGTCGCAATTTCCGAGGCCTTCCCTGTCAGCAGCGGAGTAAAACAGGGCTGCGTCCTTGCACCTACATTCTTCTGCATTTCCTTTTCCATGCTCCTTCAATACGCCTTCAAGGATTGCAGCGAGGTTGTTTACATCCATACAAGGTTCGATGGCAAGCTTTATAACATAGCCCGCCTCCGTGCAAAGACCAAAGTCACAAAGGTCCTAATACGCGAGCTGCTCTTTGCTGATGACGCAGCCTTGATATCACACACTGAAGACGGACTGCAGCAGCTTGTCACCCGCCTCTCTCACGCGTGTAAGGAGTTTGGACTGACTGTCAGCCTGAAAAAGACGAAATTCATGGCACAGGGAACAGATACACCCCCAAGCATTGACACCCTAGAGGTCGTCAAGAACTTCACATACCTCAGGTCCACCATCTCCAGCTCGCTATCCATAGACCCGGAGATCTGCAGAATGGCTAGGGCAGCCACAGTCATGGCGAGACTAAATCAACGTGTGTGGAAAAACCCCAGCCTCACCGAGAATACCAGACGGCGCGTCTACCAGGCCTGCATACTTAGTACCATCCTCTATGGATGCGAGACGTGGACCACTTACGCGAGGCACGAAAGGAAGCTAAACAACTTCCACATGAGGTGCCTGCGACGTATACTGCATATGAAGTGGCAAGAAAAGATCCCCAACACTGGGGTGCTGGAGAGGGCCAACATGAGCAGCTTGTTTGCAGTTCTCAGCGAAAGACGCCTCAGATGGCTCGGTCATGTCAACAGAATGGACGCAGGCCGCATCCTGAAGGACCTACTCTATGGCGAGCTAGTTACCGGCCAGAGGAAAACAGGGCGACCTAAAATGCGCTACAAAGACACATGCAAATGGATATGAAACAGTACTCCATTAACCCCAACTCCTGGGAGAGTCAAGCAGCTGACCGTAAGTCCTGGAGGCTCGATGTCCGGCAGGGTTCATTGCGCGCAGAAGCTGAGCGACAGGATAATGCTGCCCTGAAAAGTTCAAGGCGGAAGCAGAAAAAAAGAACAGCTACAACAACAGCTACAACAACCATCTATTTTTCCAGTGTGACAAGTGCGGCAGGGATTACCACTCCCGAGTCGGACTGCACAGCCATTCCCGGCGGTGCTTGTAGACTCAACTTAGCTACACCATCGTCTCTCGAGACGGACGGATGCCGACGACGGATATGTACACGTGATGATGACGTGAATAAAAGTACGGAGTAGAGCACCGGTCACTAATCATGGAAGCAACTTTATGTAGCCATAGAAATCACTAATGTTACTTACGCGCAAAGATTTTTGTAGTATTTCTCATCTAACACAGTGCTAAATGCACCAATAGGTGTTTTATCTCTTTCAATAATCTGTTTCACACAATGTATCACTTCCTTACAATTCAAGTCACTATTTTTCAAGACTGTCACTGCATCTGTTAATATAAATTTCACAGTAAATGATACTATTTTAACAATTAGTTGAACTAAGGTGAGAATTATTTTTAGGTAATCTGAGTACTAGCTTGTGAGACATAAATTTAAGAATAATTTACTTTTGAAATACTTTGTAAGTTAAAAGAATAATATTTCGAGCGTAATTAATGTTTCAATTTACATACTTAGCTGTTGATCATCGCTTAGCTTACCTATCAAAGTCTCTAAACATTTCCTATCGAAATCACCTAACTTGCTTATCATATTGACAATCGATTTTTTGCATGTTAAATTCGACTGCATTTAATATACATAACTACTGTATCCAATGTGTTAAACAAAACAACGTAGCATTGCATTTTTCTGTTTCATCTGCCTTTTTTTACTGGTAAAAACATTTAATCAATGGCTTACATGTGGCACAATACTTTTTTTTTAAATATCATCTATTAAAATATCTCTCCATGTGGTATACGTACCTGCCATGGGTGTATTTTATGCAATAGTACTGTGTGATTGAACCATTGTATTGTCAGCAGTAGTACTATTTGAATGCACACCATTGTTTTGTTTGCAGTAGTACTGTTTGAACGCACCATTGTATTGTTAGCTGTAGTACTGTTTGAATGCACCATTGTATTGTTAGCAGTAGTACTGTTTGAACGCACCATTGTATTGTTAGCTGTAGTACTGTTTGAACGCACCATTGTATTGTTAGCTGTAGTACTGTTTGAATGCACCATTGTATTGTTAGCAGTAGTACTGCTTGAATTCATCATTGTATTGTTTGCAGTAGTACTGTTTGAATGCACCATTGTATTGTGATTATATTTAATACATTCTGTACCATGCAAAACAATTGCTTAGAGTTATATTCCCATAGGTTTGTTTATCTGTAGGCAAATATATTTTTGATTTTGAAAAGATCCGATTATTCACGATATTATTACAATTTGAAGAATCAATATATATGAGAAATGAAAAAAAAAATACTCTATTGGAATTATTTCACATTTTGGCCTTTCACTTTCATGTTTAGAAACCGCAGAGACTATTCAAAACTTTAGATTTAAAAAAAAAATGTTTTCGAAATGAGACGTTGACAAGACGCCATTTTGGAATTATTTATTTATACTTTCGCTATAACGCAGATGCGAGACCGCTACTACTATACAAACTAATATAAAATATTATTTATACTAGCTGTACCTTGCAAAAACTTTGCATAGAGATATATCTCCTTATGCTTGATCGGTAGGCTAGATTATTTTTTTTGGTTTCGGGCAGATCCGATTTTTTTCATGGTTGTATTTTAAACTGGAATGCTGTTGTATTAATTCTTTACTTTCGATTTAACGCACACTGGAAATGAGTATTATTATATATGATTTGTGTGATTTTTTGTTAATTGTTTGTCTTAGTTTATACTGATGGATTTGTTATTGTTAACTCTAGTGATAAATCTATCGTTCCGTTCATGCAAAAAGGATATGAAACAGTACTCCATTAACCCCAACTACTGGGAGAGCCAAGCAGCCGACCGTAAGTCCTGGAGGCTCGCTGTCCGGCAGGGTTCATTGCGCGCATAGGCTGAGCGACAGGATAATGCTGCCCTGAAAAGTTCAAGGCGGAAGCGGAAAAAAGAACAGCTACAACAACAGCTACAGCAACCATCTATTTTCCAGTGTGACAAGTGCGGCAGGGATTGCATTTCCCGAGTCGGACTGCACAGCCACTCCCGGCGGTGCTTGTAGACACAACTTAGCTACACCATCGTCTCTCGAGACGGACGGATGCCGACGACGTGATGATGACGTAAATAAAATACGGAGTAGAGCAACGGTCACTAATCATGGAAGCCACTTAATGTAGCCATAGAAATCACTAATGTTACTTACGCGCAAAGATTTGTGTAGTATTTCTCATCTAACACAGTGCTAAATGAACCAATAGTTGTTTTATCTCTTTCAATAATCTGTTTCACACAATGTATCACTTCCTTACAATTCAAGTCACTACGTGTATGGTGCAAGATACGACAGCATCATTCTTATATGGTAGTTTCTAATGATGGGTTATGTTTAATCGGTTTGTGTTGAGTTTGTACTGTTTATGACGCAGGACATAACATTTATAGTATTAGATTTACTTTTGTTTGATTGTATTGCTATTTCAAATAAAAAATATTTCATTTCACTAAATGTGTATCAGGCGATTTTACTGCGCGTTAAATATTGTTTTCTGGTGTTTGTAATTGTCATAATCCGTAAGGATTATATTGATTCTTAACAGAATATTCACCAGGTGAAGCAGAATGAGTTAATAGTTAAAAAATATCTAAATACGTCAGCTAATTAATCAATGTTTCTATTACATTGTCATTGTGAACGGTATTTCGTCTCAATGCTGTTGCAAAGTTTTAGATCCTTTAAAAAGCATTTCAAGTTGACAGACTTAGTGCATGGGTTCAAAAATAATAACAAAATAAAACGTAAAATACCAATGAGTTGTGAAAGAAAAAAAAACCATACGGTTTGATTGGTTGATTTCATGTTTCCGAAAAAAAAAGTCGCACATACTGTTTAATACTTGATCATCGACTCTACCTTTATTCTCCCATATTTTACCGAACTTCTTGCACATAGATTGATGGTAATATTTGGCGTTTTTATAGGCTAAGTCTAATTGATAGGTTCGACATCTTTCTTTCATATTCTCATAACAGTCGTGGAAACTCAATACATTACTAGAAAAAAAATAAAAGAACATTATTTAACAATGTAGGCCCCAGTCCAGCTAAAGCTTAAGAAAAATTAATCTAAACAATTATATGTCAAGTGGATAGATGTTAACGATGCTCCATAAAAGTTCCCTTCTTAGCCCTAACGGGCCTTCGGGGCAGGTGAAGTGTAGAATTCATCTGTTTCTATAACCTCGGCATATAAAGGGGTTGTGTGGTTAGCACCCCCCCCCCCCTCCCCCCCAACTTATACAGGAACCAAGTAAAGGGTGGACTCTTGGGGACGTATTTATCACCAATTTTTTTAGGGCATGAACAACATTAACGTAACCTAGTTTATCCGTCAGGAGGATAGATGCTATTTAGGTCACATTGACCTTTAATTTTAGTTCAGTAAGTTTAATGTATAAAATAACACCGTAAAATGATATTACCTTGAGAAACCCAACCCCTACTTTGCATGAGCGAAATAATCTAACTAAGTTTACGTTCGGGAGGTAAATGGGGTTTATTGGGTTTTCTCTCCCTCTCTCTTTTTTCTGATATATTTAGTAAGGTATTGGTTTCTTTGCTTTTTGTCCCCAGTTTATCATATTGTCGCAAGTCACGTGAACTTTTGCGCCACGCATAAACAATTTTGTCTGATATCGGATGGTATATATGGGTTGTTTGATGCAGACTTCACATTATGACATCGGTTGGCGTCTATGGGTTGTTTGAAAAATACCTCACTGTCAGGCATCTAATGGTGTTTATCTGTTGGTGTATACGGATTGTTTAAAACAGACCTCACTGACATTCATCAAATGGTTTCTATGGGTTGTTTTATGCAGACCTAACTGTCTAGCATCACATGGTGTGTATGGGTTATTCGATGCAGACCTCACTGCCTGACATATGATGGTGTCTATGGGTTGTTTGATGCAGACCTCACTGCCTGACATATGATGGTGTCTATGGGTTGTTTTATGCAGACCTCACTGTCTGACATATGATGGTGTGTATGGGTTGTTTGATGTAGACCTCACTGTCTGACATATGATGGTGTGTATGGGTTGTTTGATGTAGACCTCACTGCCTGACATATGATGGTGTCTATGGGTTGTTTGATGTAGACCTCACTGTCTGACACATGATGGTGTCTATGGGTTGTTTGATGCAGACCTCACTGCCTGACATATGATGGTGTCTATGGGTTGTTTGATGCAGACCTAACTGTCTAGCATCACATGGTGCCTATGGGTTGTTTGATGCAGACCTCACTGTCTGACATATGGTGGTGTCTATGGGTTGTTTGATGTAGACCTCACTGTCTGACATATGATGGTGTATATGGGTTGTTTGATGTAGACCTCACTGTCTGACATATGATGGTGTCTATGGGTTGTTTGATGCAGACCTCACTGCCTGACATATGATGGTGTCTATGGGTTGTTTGATGCAGACCTCACTGTCTGACATATGATGGTGTCTATGGGTTGTTTGATGCAGACCTCACTGTCTGACATATGATGGTGTCTATGGGTTGTTTGATGCAGACCTCACTGCCTGACATATGATGGTGTCTATGGGTTGTTTGATGCAGACCTCACTGCCTGACATATGATGGTGTCTATGGGTTGTTTGATGCAGACCTCACTGCCTGACATATGATGGTGTCTATGGGTTGTTTGATGCAGACCTCACTGCCTGACATATGATTGTGTCTATGATTTGTTTGATGCAGACCTCACTGCCTGACATATGATGGTGTCTATGGGTTGTTTGATGCAGACCTCACTGCCTGACATATGATGGTGTCTATGGGTTGTTTGATGCAGACCTCACTGCCTGACATATGATGGTGTATATTGGTTGTTTGATGCAGACCTCACTGCCTGAAATATGATGGTGTGTATGGGTTGTTTGATGCAGACCTCACTGTCTGACATCGGTTGACAGTCATATGTTAGTCGTAAACGTAACTGCACCCACTGTCAAGATATAATAGAGTTCAGGTCGGCCAGTATGGTTGAAAGGAAATGTGCACATTTTGGTGGGCATGTTATGTGTTATAAAACGAAACTTGTAGAGCTCTGTTAGTGAACAGTGGCAAGTGACCAGAGGTGTGCGGATCTTGAAATTTAGCGTCCGCGTCCGTCCGCGGATTTCTATCAATGATCCGCGTCCGCGTCCGCAGAATCTTACAACATTGGTCTGCGGACCAGTCCGCGCGTCCGCATAGCTGAAATTTAGCTGTTTAAATTACTTGAAATTTTTTATGGTAACGCTAAAGAAGATCCGCGTCAGTCCGCGAGTCCGCAACTTAACCATACGAAGCGTCCGCTGTCAGTCCGCGGATTCGGAAAAGTCTGCGGATTTGCGTCCGCAAGCGGACGCGTCCGCTGTCCGCTCATCTCTGCAAGTGACGTACAACGCATAGCTTGGTACGGTTATTTTATCTTGCATTTCGCCATATTTCATACAAGCCATATTTCATATAACCGGTGTATTTACATGAAGATGTTGATGTGTGTGTGATAGGTTGATCGTTCTGGAGGTATGTTGTGTAGTTTAGACACTACGTTGTATACTGTAATATAGAACTAGCATTGTGCAGTTATATCGTACATGATGATGTTTGTAACACGTATGACCTGAATTTGCAGGTAACCTTTGGGTCGTATTTGGCTCGAAATTGCCCTGCCTGAAGTGTACCTTAACAGCCCTGACATCTAACCGTTCTGGAGGCATCTGAGACCCGGACGGCCCAGGCTTGAGAGATCACCTGACAGTATAATGTAATAACTGATCTATTATAATTTAGTCTATTTATTGAGTGCAATACTATTGTGGGTGATGGAAATCGTCACATAAATCCTATATTTTTCTGTATAGTCAGTTATAAAGTGGTATTAAAGTCATTATTTTTATTATTTATACAGCGTTATTGATAGTATATGTCATATATATATATATATATATATATATATATATATATGTATATGTATACAAATGTTAATGTGTATGTCCAACCTAGGATGATCTGGCTGAACCTCTCGGCAATGTACCCCTAGACCACGAGTTGTTCAAATTGGGTCGTGACACCCACCACTCTCGTATACATACATCCCTAAACCCCTCAATTACTATCCATACTTTTCGATAACTGCCCACCCTGAAAGAACTGTACACAAAAGTCATACTATTGTTACGTCATAGAACGATAAGAAAGTTAGAGTGCAGGTGGAAGGTAGGGGTTAGAATCAAAACAGATAGTTGGATAGCGTCACACTCATGAACCTAAAATATTTTCTCGTTATGGCAACAAAATTAACATTATAATGAGCCGCTCTCCTTAAAATGGAAAAATTCTAACATTAAAAAATGACTGTTGTTTGTGTTGGTTTGATTGTGTTCAAAATTTTAATCGTTTCCCCTATACCGTCATTATGTTAATACCAAATTATAAATGCTGGGCTATTTATAAATCGTTATATATCAAGGGTTCTCAAATTATAAGTTTCAATGTAATTGGAAGTGGGTTTTTTTTGGGGTTTAATTACTTTATATGTCATCCTATCCAGGACTGTCAGGTCAGCAGTGCCACTGGAAGCCAGACTCGTAGTCCGAGTCACACAGCCAAAGTATCACACATCACTGATTATTAGTTTTACGCCATTATGTCCATAAGTCATAACTGCATCTTTATTTACATTCAACTATGTTCTAGTTATTATTTACTTTGAAGTAACTAAGCGAATAAATTATACAAAATGTCCCTCGCAAATTTTAATGTATTTCTTTGGAATGCCGCCATATTTGTGAATTATTATTTTATGTATATTGATATTTATGCGCTACACTATTAAAAAGAAAAAAAAATAACAAAAACAGCAGTTATTGTTTGGTAATAAAGAGAGATATTTTTAAATATCAGTGCACTTTCTGTTTGATATGTCGAATGTTATTTGATACTCACAAACAAACTTAATCGTATTTACTCTTGTCGTGAATTTCAGAGAAATAATCCAGGTGAAGTCTCTCTAGTTCGATTTGTTGTTTTATACATTCAGCCGGCCCTGAACAATTCATATGAGACTCAAGGACATACTCGCCTGCTTCTGTAACACAAAATGTAGAAATATATATATTTTTGTCTATAAAAATAATATTCTATGTAAGCCATCAAGTGTTATAAAAAAAAAAAAAGTTCCCTTCTTAGCCCTAACGGGCCTTCGGGGCAGATGAAGTGTAGAATTCATCTGTTTCTATAACCTCGGCATATGAAGGGATTGTGTGGTTAGCACGACGCCCAGCCGCCTTTACTTCCCCAACTTAAAGTCAGGTACCCATTTAAAGCTGGGTGGAATTGTAGGACGACTGTGCACCGAATTTCACCTGGAAAAATTCCATGGGCCTCACCGAGGATCGAACCCATGACTCTCAGGTCGACAGTCGAGTATCTACACCACTCGGCCATCCGTCCCACAAGTGTTATACACATGTGTTAAAAAGTAAAGTTCCTTTATGTCCCTATGGGCCACCTGGACAGATGTAGTGAAAAATTCGTTTGTTTCAGTAACCTTGGGATATTAAGGGATTGTATGGTTAGAACAACGCCCAGTCGCCTTAACTCCACCAACCTAAAGTCATGTACCCGTATAATGCTGGGTGGTCATGGGAACTAGGAGATTCGAACCCGGAACCCTCCGGTCGACAGTACAGCGCTCAACACCACAAGACCACCAGTTCCCCCATGTGCATGTCTAGTTGTTTATATAATTCATATTTGGTTTATTGTAAGCGTATTGTTAAAATATCTAAAACTATAGGAAGGCAGTTAAGCAATAAAGGGAATCAAATCAAGAAAGAGTAACATAAAGAGTCATTCCAATCATAGATAGATACGAAGTATTAGGTAGATTACATGCCAAGAGAACATAACGTACACATGATAAAGCTGTCATGACCAATGAAGCAAAAACATATAAAAATAATCTCTATAAATTCCATTATTATGACTTCTAGCGTAACGTTTTAATTTTTTTTTTTTAAAGTTTATTTCTATAACATTTTTTTTTTAAATACAAATTGAGATTTTTTTATTTTGTTTACATACAATCTACACGTTAGAACATAAACACACATTGGTAAAATCATTTTTTACAGAAATAACTGCCACAAATGTGGCTAGAATAACAACTGCTAGTAATGGTCTAGAAACCGTGGTCACTCACATGTTAAGGAAACTGTCTACGTCATCTTACCAGTTTCACAGATTCTGTGAGTTTTATTTTGTAAAATTTAATGCCTCCTTTAACTCTCCCCCCCCCTCAGGATGCGTCATCGACTATGTGGAAGATAACAAAGGGGGATAGTCAATAGAGCTTGTCTTTCCAGATGCTCGCATTGTGGTCAACACAACCTAGCGCCAGGTGAATTAACCAAATCCACTTAGCACACCAGCTGACGTGCATTTTGGTATAACTGCTGAGTATCGTGACAAACGGGTCTCGACACTATCCCACTTCATACAATGCTGATCGTGTTGTAGATTTCGTCGGAGTGAGTATCAACTAATTTGCTAGGTAGGCTCCTATATTGCTTGAATCTGAGATATCATGACTGCGTCCAGCAGAGCTCAGAATATACAGATCTCAGAAGGGATGTGCAAGGTAACACGAAGGCCATACGTGAGAATATTTCAATCAAATAGCTTAGAGGCACGTTAGTATCAATCTCGCAGGCTATAAATGTCTTAGCCTCGAGTCATGCTTCCAATACTTCCATGATAATTCTTACTAATTGGTCTCATGATTCATCGAAAGATATAACTTAACTAGACATAGTCAAGGAAGACGATATTTGGAAAAGGGATGATAAATACACATAGACCAACAGATATTAAGATTGAAGGAAAAAGAGAAAGATTGATACATTGCTCTGGTAGACATAGCAAACATTTTTTTTAAAAAGTTGTTCATACAAAATTAAGCAACGCAACTTGACATTGGGGAGGATTGGGGTAAGGAGATGTTAAGAGGAAGGGTTTGAAAAAGTCCTTCTAAATCCGTGCACGATTAAACGCATCTGATGGGCCGTTTGCTCATCGAGTCATTAGACATTGTCGCCGCACTAGAATCACGCAAATCAAATAACAAAATGATATTGTTGTGAAACTCCTGATTCTTGTTTATAAACTAAAACAACACAGGCGTGGGTTCCAAGAGTATTTACTATTCATATGACCCAGACAACAACAACATCATGGCCGTCTTCTTGCCGGCTTCCACGTCACTCTCTCTGCCGCGTCTCTCCTACGTCATCGCGTTCAATTCCTAGACTGCACGGTGCGCTGAAGCACCGAGACAGTCATAACACTGTCCCCCCCCCCCACCCTGTTAAATCTGTCCGTCCCGGAAAAATAATTTCTCACAAAACTGACCCAATGAAATCAGAGCTCTGTTCTCAGCGTGACCGTTGATGCTAGCTAGGAGCATGTCTTTTGTCAGGCTGTGGAGGTTGATTGTCCCCGTGGTGGGGCGGGGAGGATCGTGTTCGTCCCCATAGAAATCTGGCTGTTCACCAGTTAGGTTTCCTAGCAGGTGCAGGCGTCCGGGATGCCGACCTCCTTTGATGAGGCCCAACAAAATCAAGCTCCTGTTGTTGCAGACCAACATGACGATGACGAAACACACGTTGTAGAAGTAACGAAATGAATTTGACAGAGCGAGGAAGAATGTATACTGAACTGACCAGATTAAAGTCAATGGCTAGGTTCATCTCTGTCCTGCTTCGCTCGCCTCTGCTCTGATGCACTCTGCTGGTCTCCTCGCTCCTCTGTACCTTTCGTCTCTGCATCTCATGGTTATTGGTTCACCAGTGTCTCAGGTGGCTCTTCTTGGGTCACCAGCTCCTCAGGGGGAACTTCATGGGTCACGAACTCCTCAGGTAGCTCTTCATGGGTCATCAACATCTCAGGTGGCTCAACTCGGGTCACCAACATCTCAGGTGGCTCTTCATGGGTCACCAACGTCTCAGGTGACTCTTCATAGGTTACCAACGTCTCAGGTGACTCTTCATAGGTTACCAACGTCTCAGGTGACTCTTCATAGGTTACCAACGTCTCAGGTGGCTCATCACAGGTCACCAACGTCTCAGGTGGCTCATCACATGTCACCAACGTCTCAGGTGGCTCTTCACAGGTCACCAAATCTTTCTTGTTATCGAAGCGCGGCAGATTGTGCATGAAATTCTGACCTGTAGGGGGTCTTGCCGTTGCAGTGCCAAACGTTGGCACTAGCATCAGCTACACAGTTATGGATTTCCATACATTCGTGGCTTTTGTTTAGTTGTGGTTCATTGTTCTTGACGTTGTCTTTATCAGACTCTGTTAATTTGTCATCGCTGCAGCCCATGCTTCTCATTGCTGGGGGATATCTCTTCTTGGTCCATTCTATTACTTTAACCGGCCTCATTTCCGTTTCAATTTTCTGGGTTTCAGAGTCTTTTCCCTCAGCAATTAGAGCCTCTCTAAGTCTATTAGCTAATTCTTTTTTTTAGGCCGATATATTAAGATCCCTCTCCTCTTGTTCTATTTTCAATTTTCTAACTAACATTTCATTGATACTTCTACTTGCCATTCTAAGAATAATATCCCCCACTTCGACACCAATGTAGTAAGCATCTTCTACTGTTTATAAACTAAAACAATACAGGCGTGGGTTCCGAGAGTATTTACTATTCATAAGACACAGACAACAACAACATCATGGCCACTCTCTTGCCGGCTTTCACGTTACTCTCTGTGTGTCTCTTTCCTACGTCATCGCGTTCAATTCCTAGACTGCACGGTGCGTTTAAGCACCGAGAGAGTCAAAACAATATGTTTATGTTTGGTAGATCGATTATTGAAGTTATTTTTCCTTAAACTTATCACGCCTTATTATATGTGGAATATTCGTAATTCTCGTCTCAGTCTTTACAGAGTTTGAGAACTAAGCAATTCATTATAACAAATATAGATGATAGATTTAATCATTTCAAATTAAAAATAACTAAGGAGAAGGTGTTGACTAGACAGCCAACTAGAGGGGTCTGTATTCAGATGTCTGTACTTTTAAAGTAGCGAAATACAACATAAAAAATACGCCACATTATAAAAACTAACAAAACAATAACATGTTTAGTCGTATAGTTCACGAAACATTGAATGTACAAAAATATTTAGTAGTCATGATACACAGCCGTTTGTATTTCGTAATTACAGAGAAAAAATAAGAAATTGAAACAACATCAATAATACAGACCACTCAATCCACTGGCTAAGTTATAATATATAATAATACTCATTTCCAGTGTGCGTTAAATCGAATGTAAAGAATTAATACAACAGTATTCCAGCTTAAAATACAACCATGAAAAAAATCGGATCTGCCCGAAACAAAAAAAATAACCTAGCCTACCTATCAAGGGGATATAACTCTATGCAAAGGTTTTGCAGGGTACAGCTAGTAATTATAAAAAAGCATTTTAAAAAAACAAAAAATAGGAGTTATAGAGCTAAATTTTACGTGTTTATTAAATAACTCTCACGGACATGTCAACCCATGTAAAAAATTCAACGCCATAAAATTAAAAAAAAACCCATTTAAACAAACATGCTGTCGTATCATAACAACATAATCAACAGCATAAGGCAACAGGATACTCAGTACTTAGAAAAGAGTTACGAGACACAAAAATGTTTACCGATTCTAGTATTGTTAACGATTTGTCTCTATATTATCGATTCCTAAATAATGTTCGATTCCAATGTAAGTCGAAATAGAGATAAAAATGATCGTCTATGATAGATTTGTGTCAAAAAAAATCAGAGGAAAATATAGATACTAGGTAAATATACTTCAATTGCGATACCCCAACAAAATTAAATATTTCTCCTGCACTCATATGATTCTTTCCATCACGAGTGAAAAAAAAAAAAGCAAGAAAAAAGTAAATCTACAATGTTACGTTATATCAAAAGAACTACAGAAACACCATTCATACATATATTAAATAACAAATGAACATACCACAAAATGCAAAGATTGAAACCAATGTAAACAGTAGAATGTACATCGTCAACGTACTCTGCCAAAACATAGATTTGTACTATTCTGTTCTAGCTCTGCTGAAAGATATTTTCTAATTGATTACGTGGCTGCACATTTAGCAATTAGGAAAAAAAAGACTATTATTAAGGATTACTTTAAAAGACTTAAGCTGTGACCAGTGTCATGCGACCTGTTAGACTAAACCAGCGTTTCTCAAACTGTTTTTGTCTGTCTGTCTGTCTGTCAGTCATCACCCTAGATCTCAACAACCATAAGTTCTAGACCCATAATGTATATATCATTTTGTAGGTCTTGGCCTGCCAAGAAATGACTTTTTTCCATTTTACGATTTGACCTCTCAGGGCCGTAAAAGGGGGCTTAGTACCGTTTTTTACTATATAAGATATATTAAAAAGGAGCGCCTATATCTCAACAACCATAAGTCCTAGACCCATGATGTATATATCATTTTGTAGGTCTTGGCCTGCCAAGTGTACATCGCGATAGGACCTCTGAGGGCCGGGCTTCAGGGCTCCTAAGGGGCTTATATATTATATATACACCTTGTACGTTCAATAACCCATTCATTTGGTGCGAAATGCTGCAGCACGTAGTTTCACCAAGATTTATTAAGAAACTCATCAAATTAAATAGTAAGCTTGTGTTCTAAGTTTAATTGAAAGTATCAGAGCTATGCAACAATTGACGGAGTTTTCGGACGATTAAATGACTATAATTTCGAATGTTTTCAATTATGAGTCCTATTTCAGTAACCACAAACCACTTGTAGTTAGATTTAAGAGACAATTTTTTTTTTTCAAATATAAAGAAACGTCTTTATAAATTACAGATATATGCATTACACAATTGAATTTATAAACATTTCCAAAATTTACAAATATTTACTGAAAGCTAACAAACGTACTGATACATAACACGAAAATGCGCTAACACGTCCTGTGTCCAGAATGGAACAGGCTTAATTGCTTGTTCCTCTATCTCCTTTCTTTTGGAAAATAATAAGTTCGCTCGTGATAAATAATTACTGTGATTCTGTTCACAAATTTATTTAAATTACTGTGGCTTCCTGTCTAGCTCGAATCAGAGATAATCATGACTGCATTCAGCAGAGCTCAGGACTAACCGAGCTCAGACTGATGCGCTCGATAACCAGAAGGTCATAGGTGAGCTCAGTTGTCTCAAATAGTTTAGAGGCAAGGTAGTTTTAATCTCGCAGACTCTGTGACACATATCCTCATCCGTACTTCCAATACTTACATGATAATCTTACTAATTTGTCTCATGATTCGTCAGAAAAAAAAATCGACTAGACAGAGTAAAAGATGAAGATATGTGGCTAATCAAACTCAGCGACCAACTAATATCAATAAGATAATGGAGAAGAATTAGTAAATTGTTCTGGTATAAAAAGGAAAAAAAAATGGTTAAACGGTGGAACCCACTAGGCAAGAGATAGGTCGGTCACCCATATTGAGAAGGTCCAGTGAACAGAAATGAAGAGGGGTTAGTGGGGCAAGTACAGGAACAGGGGGTGTAAGTGAGCCTCCCAAAAACCGTGCACGATAGAAATTAACTGACAGGCCGTTTGCTAATCGAGTCATTAGGCATTGTCTAATCAAATGACAAAAAAAATAAATGTTTATTTTGGGTAGATCTTTTTTTTTTTGGTATTATTTTTACTTAAAGTTCTCGTGCCTAGTATAATGTTTGTCTCAGTCTTTATACAGTTTGCGAGCTAAGGATTTCATTATAGCAAATACGGATTATATATTTAAACATTGGAAAGTAAAATAATTAGAAATAACGTGTTGACTTGACTACCATCGAGAAGAACATTTGTTCAGAAATCTGTATTTTTAAATAGCGAAATACAACATTAAAGGCAAAGGTATGGTTATAATATTGTTACGACTTTCCCCCGGTGCGCACCGTGCATCGAGATATTGAACGCTATGACGTGGCGGTAGAGACAGTGACGTGGAAGCCGGCAAGAAGATGGCCGTGATGTTATTGTCGTTGTCTATGTGTTTTGATAGATATTAGTAAATACTCTTGGAACCTCACGCCAGCCTGTGTGTTGTTTTTAATTCCATAAACAAGAATTTTTAAAGAGTTGTAACAATATATATATAAAAAACAAAGATATTTCATCTCATCCTAACAGGGACTTCACACTCCATCCTGAAGGGATGTTTATTAATTGAAGCTGTCAGACAAAGTCAAATGATACAAAATACTCAAACACACAAAAAATATTAAAAAAAAAAATCCTACCAGCATTCTGTCTGGAAGATAAATCTTACTAAAGCCATAAATACGTAACAAAACTGACCAGTCAAAAACATGGTTACCTCTCGTTGAAACACACTGTGATTTATTCCAGAGTGGTATCTAGGCCCCATGGGAGTAAGAGAATGGAGGAAGAAGACCATGGTTAGGGAAAAATGCAGAAAAGAAGTATGACATCCCATGGTCATAAATAGGCTGTAGAGCCAGAGGAAGAACAAGATCTAAACACCTTACCTATGTTATAGAAGGTTTGTTCTGCAACATTGACATACGTGCAATACAGAAAAAATAAACACAAAAACACACGCATATATATATATATATATATATATATATATATATATATATATATATATATTACTTATAAGATACTACTTCATTAAGTCGAAATTATTAAATACATGGATCATAAAGATTGAACACGTTTGCCAAATGTAAGTTTTTTTTACTACATTTCAATATAACTGGCTTACAAGATTTGCAAACAAACAATAATTTAAGATGCTTAAAATATATCAAAACTAAATATATATATATATATATATATATATATATATATATATATATATATATATATATATTGATATGTCGTAGATACTCTTTGATTGAGGTACCCCAAAAGATGTTAAATTATCTTAGACACCCACATCAATCTTTCCATCACGATTGAAAAAAAAAATAAAAAAGCAATTTAACAATGGTACATAATACCAATACAAATATTGAAATAGTATTCATACGTTTATTGACTAACATATAAACATACCGCAAAATGCTAAGCTTGTAACCCATGTAAACAGTAGAATGTGCCCACACACAGATATGACCCAGTCTCCCTGGGTCTAGCTCTGCTGAACAATGTATTTTAATTGTCGTCGTGTCAGCATTACGTGGCTGCACATTTAGCAGTTAGAAAAAAGCAACTATTTTTTTAGGATTAGTTTAAGAGACTTAAGCTGTGGCAAGTGTCATGTGACCTGTTGGACCAAGACATCATTTCTCAAACTGTTTTTTTTTTGCCTATAGCCATCTTCTGGAAAATAATATGTTAGCTTATGCTAAGTAGATGTTGTGATTCTGATGATCGCTTTAATTAATTGCTGTAAAACTGCTTTCGGGCAACAAAATGTCGGCTGTAATAACGGTAACAATGCAATGCTCACAATACAACTGAATATTGTCCTTTCTTATATATATATATATATAAGAATCCGCTGTGACTTGAATCCATTTTGACAACTTCACATGGCTTATGAAAAAGGCAAAGATTTTAAATGTCATTTCTTTTTCTACAAATTTTTATTTGTCAAATAAAAAATATGAACAGTACTCTCGGAGAAACTGGAATATTGAGAATTCATGGGTGTCAAGGTAATATCTTTAGCAATAAGTATTTATTATTGTCGCTCTTGTCATTATTATAATTGTCAAATAAGCCTTTCTAGACATGTTCACTTATCAAGTAGTTTACAGTATATTTTATTATCTTATATAGATTTTTTTTTTACGTTTGGAGCAATTCACTAATTTTGCGACCGTCCAGGTAACGCACAGGCATACGATTGGCTACATACAGCTATAAGTCACATGAATGCTGTGAAATTGCAGGCATTTGAAGTGCGTGGTAATTTTAGCCACGAAAAACAACATTCTCTATTGTCCGATTCAATTGACGGCAAGTCAATTATTGGACAAAAGAGTTGTTATAGTATAGCACAATAGGAAACATATGTGGTACAATCAAACTCAAGGCTATTAAACTTATCAATTGGTTTCAAATCATTGGGACACCGGGAAACAGATCGATTTTTAATTATTTTATCTCTCTTGTCTACCATTAGGTCTGGATAACAATTGCTCCTTACTAGATTCCGATCTTTCGGGTAGACAGACTAGGTGGCTGCAGTGCCCTACCACTTTTAAACCTTCCCCAACTCCCAACCCCACCTAGTTAACACAATTTACCAGTAAATTTCAAAGACTACAATGATGTAATATTAAGGAAGGGATGGATAAAGTGGGGGGGGGGGGCATGTTCGTTGTCAAACATTAATGAGGGGCCGGGGTTTTGAAAGGTAACTTCAATAGTGTTTTCACGTATGGTCCTCACATTACCTTTGACTATGGTTTCTAAATATAGCTTTGACGAAGCCCCTTTCCCTCTCAAAAACATAAGAACTGCTCTGTCACCATTACCCAGAAGTTCACAATATCATAGTCAACCACTGCATTGATTCAGCACAACATAAGAACTATATACCTAATACATTGAAAATCTTGGACACAGTAGTAGATTGCATAAAACATCTTCTCATAATGACTCCTTTCCCCCCCCCCCCTCCGGTTGTTAATTCAGTTTTGCTAGAATGTAATGAACATGTAAATTATATTTTACTTTTGTTGTTTAAAATTTCGGAAATAAAGATTATAAAGCATTTAGCTATTTTTATGGTGTTTTAAATTCTAATGAGAAAAAGCTATGGCTGAATTTTACATGTTATCTGCACGTCAACACCGTTTAATACATGGTGGGGTCCTGTAGACAGAAATATTTGTTGACATACGGTGTCCTGTACGTTGTCCTTTACGGTGTCCTGTACGGTGTCCTGTACGGTGTCCTGTATGGTGTCCTGTACGTTGCCCTGTACGGTGTCCTGTACGGTGTCCTTACGGTGTCCTGTACGGTGTCCTTACGGTGTCCTTACGGTGTCCTGTACGGTGTCCTTACGGTGTCATGTACGGTGTCCTGTAGAAAGGGGGTTAAAATTGCATTAGGGTTACCTTAGGCAAGGTGTGTAAAAATACTTAGAAGCACTGGTCAGACGTTTTAGTCTTTGTAAACAAAACGAAAAATTATTTTGAAAAAGAATATTCTAAGTTTGTTTATAGAGTTGCTAGCACTCTTTTTCTCATGTGTGTGCGCAAACATGCATTTAAAACTTGTTGCACAAATGCTTGGTCTTTTATGACAATTTATCATTATGTTGATATATTTTTTTTTTCATATTTTATTTGCACTAAAATTACGATTTTTGCATAGATCTGTAAGAAAAAAAGTAGATCATTGGTTGAAATATTTTGGTGGTCGATTTGTTTGGCATATACAAAATAATGGATCTGCTTGCACGGATAAGAAAAGATATACCACAGAATAACACATAACTATGTGTTTAATGTTGTTAAACACATTCGATGGTTCATGTTCATTAGGTATAAATAGGTCGTTATTCCGTACCACTCACCTCGAAGCCTACACCCACTATAAAACTGTCTGTGCTCACCATGGTGACCTCGTTATGTCAACAACGTTTATGTCTAAATACGTATCTTAACCTAAGTCTCTTTCCATTGGTTGAACTCTAAGGTGTCAATCTCAGACTAAGCTTTCTGACATTTTGTTGTTTAGTTACAGCTGTACAGCTGCAGCAACTTTGGAAAATTGTTGTATTAGTTCTTATAACTACCATGTATTTTTACATACATTTCTTTGATAACAATTATTTATCATTACTCCGGTCTATAATTACCTATACATGCTCATCGCAATTGTTCATGTCCATCGAATCAAGCCGTTTATTTTATAGCGGATGTCTCCGCATAAGTTCATTAAGACCCGCCATCTAACTAATTAAAGTAATTTTAGTAATGAAAAAAATGTTCTTAAAATTACCGCAATGTTATCATTTAAACAAAATTTCGTAATCAAATATAACCATAAACTGGGCCACACAGACAGATCGCCGCAAACAGATTATGAATAACTGAACAACACAAACTGAATACCACATACTGATCCCCACAGAATGAGCCACACAAACTGAACACCACAGACTGAGCCCCACAGAATTAGCCACACAAACTGAACACCACAGACTGATCCCCACAGAATGAGCCACACAAACTGAACACCACAGACTGATCCCCACAGAATGAGCAACACAAACTGAACACCACAGACTGAACCCCGCAGAATGAGCCACACAAACTGAACAAAACAGACAGATCCCCCAAGAATGAGATACACAAACTAAACACTACAGACTAATCCCCACAGAATGAGCCACACAAACTGAACGCCACAGACTGATCCCCACAGAATGAGTCACACACACCAAAAACCACAGACTGATCCCCACAGAATGAGCCACACACACTGAACACCACATACTGATCCCCACAGAATGAGTCACACACACTGAACACCATAGACTGATCCCCACAGAATGAGTCACACACACTGAATACCACATACTGATCCCCACAGAATGAGCCACACACATTGAACACCACAGACTGATCCCCACAGAATGAGCCACACACATTGAACACCACAGACTGATCCCCACAGAATGAGCCACACACATTGAACACCACAGACTGAGCCCCACAGAATGAGCCAGCCAATACACATTGAACACCACAGACTGAGCCCCACAGAATGAGTCACACACACTGAACACCACAGACTGATCCCCACAGAATAAGCCACACACAGACTGAACACCACATACTACTCCCCACAGAATGAGCCACACACATTGAACACCACAGACTGAGCCCCCACAGAATGAGTCACACACACTGAACACCACAGACTGATCCCCACAGAATGAGCCACACACACTGAACTCCACAGACTGATCCCCACAGAATAAGCCACACACACTGAACACCACAGACTGATCCCCAGAGAATGAGCCACACACACTAAACACCACATACTGATCCCCACAGAATGAGTCACACACACTGAACACCACATACGGTGTCCTGTACGGTGACCCGGTGTCCTGTACGGTGTCCTTAAGGTTCCTGTACGGTGTCCTGTACGTTGTCCTTACGGTGTCCTATACGGTGTCATGTACGGTGTCCTTACGGTGTCCTGTCCGTTGTCCTTACGATGTCCTGTACGGTGTCCTGTACGTTGTCCTTACGGTGTCCTGTACGTTGTCCTTACGGTGTCCTGTACGTTGTCCTTACGGTGTCCTGTACGGTGTCCTGTACGGTGTCCTGCACAGTGTCCTGTACGGTGTCCTGTATGGTGTCCTTACGGTGTCCTGTACGGTGTCCTGTAGGAAGGGGGTTAAAATTGCAGTAGGGTTACCTTAGGCAAAGTGTGTAAAAATACTTAGAAGCACTGATCAGACGTTTTAGTCTTTGTAAACAAAACGAAAAATTATTTTGAAAAAGAATATTCTAAGTTTGTTTATAGAGTTGCTAGCATTCTCTTTCTCATGTGTGTGCGCAAACATGCATTTAAAACTGATTGCACAAATGCTTGGTCTTTTAGGACAATTTATCATTATGATGATATCTTTTTTTTCATATTTTTTGCACTAACATTACGATTTTTACATAGATCTGTAAGAAAAAAAATAGATCATTGGTTGAAATATTTTGGTAGTCGCTTTGTTTGGCATAGACAAAATAACGGATCTGCTTTCACGGATAAGAAAAGATATACCACAGAATAACACATAACTCTGTGTTTAATGTTGTTAAACACATTCGATGGTTCATGTTCATTAGGGTATAAATAGGTCGTTATTCCGTACCAGTCACCTCGAAGCCTACACCCACTATAAAACTGTCTGTGCTCACCATGGTGACCTCGTTATGTCAACAACGTTTAAGTCTAAATACGTATCTTAACCTAAGTCTCTTTTCATTGGTTGAACTCTCAGGTGTCAATCTCAGACTAAGCTTTCTGACGTTTTGTTGTTTAGTCACAGCTGTACAGCTGTATAAACTTTTGAAAATTGTTGGATTAGCTCTTATAACTACTAGGTATTTTTACATACATTTCTTTGATAACAATTATTTATCATTACTCCGGTCTATAATTATCTATACATGTTCATCGCATTGTTCATATCTATTGAACCAAGCCGTTTATTTTATAGGGGATGTCTCCGTAAAAGTTCAATAAGAGCCGCCATCTAACTAATTAAAGTAATTTTAGTAATAAAAAAAATGTTCTTAAAATTACAGCAATGGCATCATTTAAACAAAATTTCGTAAACAAATATAATCATAAACTGGGCCACACAGACAGATCACCACAAACAGATTATGAATAACTGAACAACACAAACTGAACATCACATACTGATCCCCACAGAATGAGCCACACACACTGAACACCACAGACTGATCCCCACAGAATTAGTCACACAAACTGAACACCACAAACTGATTCCCACAGAATGAGCCAAACACACTGAACACCACAGACTGATCCCCACAGAATGAGCCACACAAACTGAACAGCGCATACTTATCCCCATACATTGCTATTTTTTGTTGAAAACATTCTCTCTAATCGTCGCTGACTGCACCTAGATTGTGTGGCAAGAAACTGAGATGGGAGGGGAGAGAGTGAATTTTTAAGAATATTCTTCATCCAATATCCTCGTATGCTGTTAGTAGTCTCTCAACCAACTCTGCATAGTTCTCAGACCTGTGATTTCCCGAAAGAGATAGAAACAACAGCCTTGAAGGCAACACGGGATGTCAACTGAGCAGGTTGCAGCTGTGTCTTATATTTGGGATCACGAATGACTTAACGAAATCGAGGTCCGGTGAACTTGCCCGAACGTATCTTTGCTGGTGTTAGAGTGGTCATGAATGTCTCTAGAAGATACCCAAAGCCACCCGAATCCTTGTCCACACATTTTTTGAACAGTCAAAGCTAGGGATGTGACGGACCTGATGAAAATTCGCATCCGTCGGATTCGGATTTGGCAAATAAAAATACGTCGGATTCGAATGGGGATGCGGATTTGGTCAACACTTAACTAAAAGGGGGTATACCAATGTGTCAGTCCCTTGCCCCCTCCCCCCATGACAACGAGAATTCTCACACATGTATAATATACCTAAATCTATACATAATTCCAATTCTTTCATATAATTTCAAACGTCATTCCAAATCGTTTAAAATTATTCCAATTAATTCCAAGGTCATTCCAAATGTGATTTTAACTCATTCCAAAACTCATTCCTCCAACTCATTCCAAAGTATTCCAAATGCCATTCCAACTCGTTCCGATTGGTCACACATAATCAGCTTTTCGCCATTCCAATCTACACATTCACTCCGCCATTCCAATCCGCATGTCCATTCCGAGATTTAGAAAACTCGGATGAAAAAAAATGTTTGGCGAGAGGGGTGTATCTAAAATACGTTCATGACCAAATACGACATCTAATCTATGGACAGCTGAGTAAGGTTCCAGGAGTTTAGTTTTATCTGTTTTCTTTATTTCGGGTTTTCGAAAGTCTCTAAGTTTTTTTTTTCTATTTTAGTTACGATTTCTACGGCCGTGTTAGATCTGAAAACGGTAATTTTTCAAATTCGAATCCGACGGATTTTTTTTTTAATCCGTCGGATTTGAATTTGCTCAAAAAACGTCGAAGTTCGAATGTCGTCGGATTTGAATTTGAACATCGTCACATCCCTAGTCAAAGCTTTTATGAGTAGTCGAAAGCAGTATTTTGGTAAGATCAACAGGAGACTCATGTTGTACATTTTATCTGACAGGTAATTGATCAGTTCTTGCTGGCAAGTCTTTAGCTGTGTACTGTTTTTTCTCATCACGGCTGTTCCACGGACATAGAAAGCACACGTACCTTGTGTATCCCAGCTGCAATCCAAGATGAAGGGAAACTAGTTTTAGATCGCCACAAAAGCACCAGTTATGATCTCTGTACTTGATAAAGTTGTGGAGCAACGTCATAGAATCATATGGCTCATGTAATCAGACTGCGTGTGCTAATGGAATAGATGGCATCGCACTTCCATTGTGCAGGAGAACTGCTTTAAGACTAACTTTACCTGAGTCTATTAACAGACGCCAGTCTCCTGGAATATACCCAAAATCCATTTCTTTTATTTAATCGTAAATGTTAGTACAGTAACAGATACTGTCACTCTTTTCATAACATTTAGCAAGCTGTACATACATATTACGAAAATGTGAAATCATTGTTTCATATTTTAACAAAATCCATTGCTGAAAACGAGATCCAAGCAGTTCTGCCTTCTTCGTTAACCCCAGATCCCTCACCAAATCGTTCATTTCAGCTTGGCCAATAAGATTAGGAATATTTTCATCATCTAGAGGTTCATATGCATCACTCTCCTGCACCCTGTGACTTTCCTCATCATCATCGTCGCTTTCGCTATCAAGGCATGTTGGAAAATTGGGAACTGAATGAATTTTGTTCATTTAGTGTAACAAGTTTCAAAGCAGACTCAGAATTTAAATAATGAATTGCTGATTTGTTGCTTTTTTTGGAATATCCAGCAATATTTGTCATGCAAATGTAACAGTTCTTGCCATATCATTGGTACCGCAAACGGCATATAGTTCCATTTGCAATTTAGCCACACTTAGTAAACGTTTACAGCAAAGATGTGGCTAACACTTTCTGCCTTGATTGCATATTTTGACGCCAAAGTAGTAACGATAGGTGTAAAAGTAGTACTTTTGTATATTTTTATATTTTTCCGGATCACAGTTTATAATAACTGTGACTGGAAATCCGGGTTTTTTATTCTGAAAATCGGAAGTTATTTATTATTTTTTATAGAGGAAAGACGTGAGACTTTTTTGGGTGTGATAAAGAATTATGTAATAGCTAGTTTGTTTTTTTAAGACGATTTTTCCATCCGGTCTAATCTGTGATGTATGATGTATCAAGCGTAACGTAAATTTACTAATTTAAAAGGATGAAGTAATATATATATATATATATATATATATATAATAGTGTAGTTGTGTGTGCTATGCACACAGGTGTGTGTGTGTTTGGAGCTTGGCCAGCCAGGTAAGCCTCAGGTCACGGGGTCAAGTCTCTAGTTATTTAGTCCAAATGCCATATTTATAGAAATTATGATTGTCTAGTAAGTGCGATTGAGTTGGGTGTAGAAAGATCGAGTGATGATGCGTGCATATTATATAAGAGGCTGTGTGTAAGATACGGCAGTTCAGTTAATCGAGTCGAGTGCTGTTTAGTTGAGTTCAGTTGAGTTTAGTCCAGTATATGCAGTCAGTATATAGTTAATTGAGTTTATTGGACAGTTAATAAGTGTTTATTCATTGATTTAAGGAGATTTTTAGACATAGTGATAATTCAGTTCACTTTGGATTTATTTTACTGTTTATATTTTATTGAAATGTTAATAAATTATAATGAACCATGGTACATGAATTAAGTTTCTTATTTCGATCCGTTACATGGTGGCCAACAAGATAGTGAATACGCCTCCGAGGACACCTTCACAATATTTATATATATATATATATATATATGGTCCAGAGGTGTAAAACGCGTGATTGAGGGTCTTACTTATTCTGCTAAGTTATTTCATTGTCATTGGAAGCTGGTAATATATTACGTGTGCAAAGGACAAAGCTCATGTGTCATGCTATTTGTTGAAAACATTTGTTTTATAAAAAAAGGTAATGCTAAACAACATTAATTAACATTTGATCATTCTCAACTTTCTATATTAATGAATTTGTTGGTTTAATCCATGAAAAAACTCAGACCAGTTGAACTTGTGTTTATTTTTATAGAGTTTTAATATTTAGATAAAAAGTTTGTAAACAAGCAAACTGAACAGAAAATAGACTCAAATAATTTATTATACTGGTTAAATATCATGTGTGCTATTTTCAGAACATTAATTTGACCGGAAAGATAAAAATCGATCTTTCGCTTCAAGCTCGCTGTCCTTCTTGCATTTATAAACACTGTTATCAATATCATAGATTTGTCTGTAGAATGATGTGTAGGAGTGGCCACATGTTTTTTGTAATTTGTCTGCAAAACACGACACCCATCTGTTCACATACCTGAGGACAGACAAAAATAATGTGTGTATGAGAATAGAATTGTTAGCTACTGAATATCGTGCAGCAAAGAAAAATTGATATACTAACTGTTATTTCTATTTATATTCAATTCAGCATATGTCCTACTGGAAATTGTTGGTGCTTGTTTATAGATTGGTATAAATTCTTGGCTGTTGTAAAGCCATGATCGGTGTAAGGTCACGAAAGGTGTAATCCCATGCCAGGTTTAAAATTATGACTGGCGTAAAGCCATGATTGGTGTAGAGTAAAGAAAGGTGTAAAGCCATGACTTGTGTAAACAATGACTTTGTAAAGCCATGACTGACTAAGTTTGTAATATTATACTTTTGAAATTGATCTTTTCTCAACTGGAAATCGAGGCGTTTGAAAGTTGTGTTAACCGTATAATTCCTTTTTATTTCGTGGCTACAGAAACTTAAGAATTCCACACTTCATTTGCCGTCTGGCCATTTACGTGTTAAAAAAGTCTTTGAATACTTACGGGCACGGAAAGCCGAGTCCTGATGCCCACCAATCGCAACCTTCATCAAACTCGTTTGCAGCTTTTTCTGTTTCAAGCATATCTCCATCCATGCACACATTGGAACTATCCATTACAGCAATACCTGTGTATATATATATATATATATATATATAAATATATATATAGATATATATATTATTTTGAAAATATAGACTGGAAGCATATCAATAAGAATAATACTTTAAAAAAGTACCCGTGTACCCGATAGAAGAAATCTTATTATAGTATCTGATAGAGTAATACGTAAAATAGTACCTGATAAAAAATATATATAAAAAGACTTGGGCTCTTCGTTAAATCAAAAGTAAAGAATTAATACAACAGTCTTCCAGTTTAAAATACAATCATGAATAAAATCGGATCTGCCCGAAACCAAAGAATAGCATAACCTACTGATCCAGAATGATGGGATATAGCTCTATGCAATGGTTTAGCAGGGTATTGCTTGAACATTTTAAAATTATGCTTACGCTCATTTTATGCGCCAATTATGTTTTAGTTTGTTTCCTTATATATGTTGTGAGCCTCTGTATTTTTAATTTATCAGTAACGTAGATTAATTTCGTTTTAATTAGAAGATTCAAATACCGACGTCTTCACACCGGACAATTACTTATATATCAGCAACACTTGGGTTTGCGATGGCAATAGTTTTTCGCACACGTTTCCGCTATTTTTAACTTGTATTTACCACTCGTAGTTACTCATGCACTGAAATTTATCGCTATGTTCATTAGGGTGGGTCGTTGAAGTATTTTTTTCAAAAACTACTGATGGCTAGTTTTAAATGTTGCTCCCACATCTGCTGAGTGCAAATAAATTGATTCCAGCTAAAATGGAAGGCGTTTATACTTTCCCCCAAGACTTTGGAAATTTCATAATTTAAGCCATAAAAATTACCTCTTAATATCTTGATATGTACTTACAGAAAACATTTTTAGAGCACAATTTCAATGAAAATAACATGTTAATTACTGTTTATTTATAAGCTTCTTAATTATCAATAGCTAAAAGTTTAAATTAACAACTTAATCTTATTTCCAGTCTTTTTTAGATCCAAAATGCGGCACGATTTTTCTTGATTCAATTTTGCCCGAACGTAACCATCTCTTCTCAACGTTCCGCAAACTGCTGCCGACGCTTCAGTTACCATCCTGATGCACCGTTCAACTGCTTGGGAATAGCATGGAATTTTATCCGGTCCCACTTCTTGCCAGTCTTTATGGCGTCGTCGATTTCGTCGTCGCCGAACTTCACCAGCATTGGAGGTTGGCATCGTGGTAGATCATGCCAGTTTAACAAATTATAATATTCATCAGCATCAAAATTCAATGCTGGAACAGTAAATTTTCTAATATCCGCTGATGTACATGTAGACATTGAATTACGTGCTGCTTTAATTCGTCTTGCTGCCAGCTCCTCAGTTCTTTCTTTTCATCCACGAGCATTGTCAGCAGCATATTCTCTGGATGAGCAAAGAAACAGTTGCGCTGAATGCACTTGTCGACTACTGCACGTGCATTTTCTGGTAAGAAACGAGACAGTTTAATCATATTCCATAAATGCATGGCTCCCTTATAACATTGAGGTTCTAATTTGATGGAGAACCATACCGCAGAGTAGACAAGGCAAACATAATCTACCAGCATCTTCAATTCAGTTGATGGCGAGTCAGAAGCAACATAAAGACGAAGGATTCTGTTCGCAGTAGTTAACCAGCGTGAGTGTACTAAGGGACCCGGCTCACGTTTTGCAAGACTGTCTGAAACGTTACCAGTTTCTATTGCTAGGCACATATCCAGGAGATATCTTTGATCCTTACTAATGTCTAATTTTGTAGCATTTTTAACTGTAGATGGTAAGCTGTTTCTTCTCAATTGAAATTTAGCAATTGGTAGTTCATGACATTTAGACATAGCTTTGCCAATGGTGCCAGAAAATACATTTGGACCTGACGTTGTACCATCTAGATGCATCATCAAATGTTTTAATGGTAGTTCGTTACAGTGGAACATGCAAATAAACCACTGCAATGGTCTATTCAGATGCTTTTCTAACTTTCGGATTACACCATTACTTTTTCCAGTATTGACATTTGTTCCATCCGAACCTATCGCTACTAGATTATCAAATGATACGTTACTTTCTTGCAAGAAATCTAGAATTGCTTCTAATATACTGTCAGCAGAACCATCCTTAGGAGTAACGTGGCCAATATAATTTGATTGTGGCTCTTCTACTAAAGTTATGTGTTCTTCAGTAATGGAGCACTTTGAGTTTACAGAACTGTTACATAAGGTCTGGTCTTTTCTGCCATCGAAGAATATTGAAAGAGGGCCTGCCAAGGACATAGATGACTTACCTTCTTCTGAAAACTCAGACCGAATCTTTTCTCTTTGCCTCCTAAGCTTGCATCGGTCTATAGCTGATGAAGTACCATTTGCTTTAATCACTCCAAAGTCAATTAGAGCAGCAGTTGCAATAGCTGCACCTGCAGTATTTGAAATGTTATACCTGTCGCATTCGCGTGCGATTGTAGGAATCTTAACAAGATTTCTAGCTGAAATATCGTCAGCTTCATCTGCTTGGTACACGTCTCTGTCACTTTTGCTACCTTCTTCACTATCTGTTGTCTCCATGCCCGATTCTGCAAATGAAGTCTTTTTGTCGTGGCTAACAGCAACTTTTTTGTATTATTTTCTGCGCTTTGAATTTCTCTCTTCTTGTTTCATTAGACTTGATGTGACTGCCTTATCTATACTTCCTATGATCATATTTCTGTCTCCTCGTTCATCCAGTAAAAGTTGCCTTTCAAGTACTGGTACTTTTACATTTCTATCACACGAATAGTCAGAAAAATCACTACAGTGGCAGGCAGCAATATCAAATAAGGCTTTTCCTTGCTCAACTAATTCAGAAACCAGTGCGTCTTGCAGATAATTTCTTTTCTTTAAGACATTCTTCAAACTTGTTCTCAAAAATTCTATTTTACATTTGACTCTTCTTTCTGATAATGTTGGAATGCTTGCCTTGTTCCATAAAGCGATAACGTCAGCAGCAACCTTAGACGTTATAACAATGGACTTCGTGTTGGGTGCCATCTGGTTTTGGATGAAATTATAAAAGCGCATCGTGTCACCAACCGTAGGCAATTGGCTGGTTGGCAGTTCAGAAGATACTCCGTTCACAACACAAGTGTGACTGCTTCTTGTTTCAGCCATTAATTTTTATCAAAATGTTCTTCTATTATTAAAAAATAAACTTGCGAAATAATTCTAATTCTTTAATATTGTTGTGCAAAAAAAGAAAAAGGAATACAAATTAGATACAATTTGCAAAAGAAATCACATTACCATAAAGCATTAAAAAGTAAAAAAATGTTTTTCATTCTTTATAACCATTATAAGCTATCAATAAGCGGTTTAAAATCGGTTTAAACAAGATAAAACTGTTTAACACAAGGTCATTTCAGTGGTTATGACTCAAGAACAATGCATAAATGTTTCAGAGAGCAAAGCATACCACTGGTATGAAAATCTCGGACCTACATGTGGGAAATTCCTAATGCGAAAGACGCCAATCCATACGGTAGAGGGTAAAGTATTTAATGCTTCCGGGGGGAGGTAAAGATAATTTTTAAAATAGGAAAGATTGCTATTTTCTAAACATGTATAAGCAGGAGCAACAACTTTTTACTAGCCGTTGTTGAAATTTTTCCGACGACCTACCCTAATGTTTTAAAACCTCAAACCATGACTCAGATTTCCTTCCCCATGTTTCGTAACACTTTGTTGTCGGCTAGTATCCATCTGTGAGAAGTCGCATTAACGTCTAGCTCAGGTCACATGATCGCTTTTATCCACTGACCACATCTCTCGTTTACCATTTAGAGGGTGGGGATGAGGGGAATATAATACGAGGGGTAGTTATAGTATCACGTTTGTTAAAAAAAATAGTACAAGACTATCTTTCTTAAAAATTAAAAAAAAAAGTAATTTGACAATTTTTTTTATGAAATTAAGATTTCAGATACCATATTAATTTGTTTTTATATTGAATTTGCTTTTAATTTTTTTTTTATTTACAAAATTAAAAAAAAAATATATTACAATGACAATTACTTACACTTAAGTGTTAGTTTAAAATGAAAGAACAACTTAGATGTTTAATTAAATGAAAGCATGAAAGAACAACTTATTTAATGGCTAAAGGGTTTAGTTACTGTCCTTACATGCTGGCGACACAGGTTTGAATCCTTACGGAGTTATTTTTTTTTTTTATTTTACGTCTTATTTAATGGCTAAAGGGTTTAGTTACTGTCCTTACATGCTGGCGACACAGGTTCGAATCCTTACGGAGTTCTTTTTTTTTTTTATTTTTTTCATAACACTATGTAATATATATTTGTTCCAGGCTTCTAAGTGTTTAACTTCAACTTCTTAGGTCTAAAAACTATCAAAGAACGAATACATTCAGCACAATATTTGTTTTTATGACCACAGACCAGACACTATCGTATTTATTGTGACAAAGCAAGTAATCTTACATATTTTCGTTTTAAAATTCTAATAGAAAATATTAGCGTGATAAATAGGCAAAAACAGTTAAAAATCACTTAAAAAGGTTTAGAAACGATTGCTCCTCTGAGCTCTCTCCAAAGTTCATCAGCTAAGCAAACTGGTCATATTTATAACGTCACATTTACGATCTTTTTAATACTTGGTCCAATGGAGATACCAGTCTTGAACTTTTCCTCGGACGACTTCAAAATGTTTTAGATGTCCCTGAAAGCTGTTAAGTTCTTCTCAAGAGCAATGACAAATTGTTTGTTGATGCATGAATCGATGTGCAGTGGTGGTATCAGCAATTGCTAAATTCAATCAGTTGTTCCCACTTGACGTTGCTCTTCCCCACCAAGAATTATTTTTTGTGGCCAGTTATTTGTATGATATAGCACATGAGTATCTATGCTGTCCCAGAGGCATAGAACATTTAATGAATCCGCATTTAAATCCTATCAGGAACTAAACCATTTTGAAGTTTCCAATGACCTCACAACCCTAGTCATCATACTTTAAGGCACTCAGCAACATCTTTACACTGCTGTAGTCCTAACTGAGACGCACAGAATGAGCCATATGATATACGGGTAGTTCTTCCCGTTGTGAAAATGCACTGCTTTTAGGCTCCGGGATAAGCTGTCAATGAATAGGTGTCTTTCTATAGGGTTGCAGGTGATACCTATAGCCTCGAATACACTGGCTACATAGGTTTAGAAGCACAAGCCATCTTATCGACTGAAAAAGTTGGGAAATGATTGGAGAATTTTTCTCTGATCAGTAACTTGCACGTGTTCATCCAACAAGCTTGACCCTGAGTGTCTAAAGCTCTTCATTGGACTTGGTAAACCAATTCCTAATCAGATCGTTTAAGTCTTTCAGATTAGGAAAAAGTTATTTGGTAAGCGGGAATATGCTATCTATTCAGGATATTGTGGAAGTGGATTGATTTACAAAGCATTCTTGCCAGTGCGACGTTCAGAAGGATCCGTCGTGCAGAAGTAGCTATTGGTCAGTCGGTAGCGCTGAGTTCACGGGATAGAAAATTCTCTCTTTTTTCCCAGTACCAGCCTGTAACATAATTATGTAAATTTAAAAGCAGGAAATTGTAAACTTTACTTAAACCAATATATGAAATAAGCATAAAAATATTTTACTATCATACTTTGATATAGGTGAAAGTTTAGTCCAATGCAACCCTTTAAACTGTACAAGATCTAATTCATTGAGATTATAAATTATAAATCCATGTCATATAAGCTAGTATGTTAATGGTTATCTTACCTTCGTGCAATATTGAAATGTGAATTGAGGTGCACATGACTTGCATTGATCCCCGACAGGCCTGCCTTGTTCGCCTCTTGCATCTCACTTTATGATTATACAGAATACTTTCTGACTGTTTTCTTTATAAATTGTCCACACATGAAGCAAAATTAATTAGCTAGGTTCAAACAGCCTCTTGATGCTATCTAAATTTGGGAGCGACCGATATGCCTTTTTACCGATGGTTCGATAACCATATTTTTCCCCAGCATTTTTGCCGATCCCGATAGTTTGCTATTAATGAAAGGGTGTCTTGCAGATGACGAAGATTAGAAAAACAAAAGATTTGAAAATACAGACCGGAAAACCGAAATTCAGAAACACAAACCATGCCTGCATAATCTCAGAAATCTGCATGTTTATTGTTTAAAATTAAACTTATAACAAACAATTTGTTGTTTTTACTTTTTACTTGTACACAAACAGAAAAGTAAGATGAAGTTGTAAATAATTTATGTCAACTAAAAAAAGTAGAAATGTATTAATTTTTAGTTGTAACTTCACTAACTTGTGAAAATTGTGATGAAATTAAAATAATTTTCTTCGTTAATCTTTGTAATTTTTACTGAATTTACTTGTAGCAGATTTTTAAAAAGTTAGAAAAATTAAAAACACTTAATTATATCAGTAAATCACTTCACTCAGGTGAACAGTTAACTAACACTGTTAACCAAAAGCAGTTTAAAGTTACTAGATTTATGGAAAAAAAACAATGTATCGGCAGCCAATAAAACGGCCAGTCCGATAGTGCCAATATCGGTCCGACTATCGATCGCTCCCTACAGAAATCGGCCGATCCGATATTAACCGATAGTGCCAATATCGGTCCGATACCGATACCGATCCGATTATCGATCGCTCCCTAAACTAAATCAATAATTTATCTCTAATTACGATTTGTAAGTCATCAATGACATAAATCGAAATGTTGACTCAATTCGCCTGTGCCTTTATACTTGTGTGTCTAAAATTGGACAGTCCTTAAAAGTTATACAAGTTCCTTGAAAGAATATTCTAGAAGACGACTCAATATCGAATGCGAATCAAAAATTTGGTCGAAAACATCAACTCTAGCAGATCAATTTTTTCTCGGAATTTCTCAGTATAGAGTGTGAATACATTTTTTTCCAAATATTTCAAAATATTAATATCCTAATCACTAAACAATGTTTTTTTTTGTGGAAAAATCTATTTTATGGTTGTATTAGGCATAACTGTTTTAGTAAAACACACTTTGTACCCAGAAAATAAAATGATTACATAGTGTCATTCTTAGGTCTTTCAGGGCTTCTGTATAGTGCTACTACTAGGCATTTGGAAAGCTCATGTACAGTCCGTCATTACATATTTGGAATAGGCTAGGCTCAGTGCTCGGACATATTGCGGGAAGACCTTAGCAAAATTCCATCATTGGGCACATGTGGCACCCTGTTACATGCTACTTTTACACTGTACATCTTAAAGAACTGATGTGGCGCCCTATTACTTGCTACTTTTACACTGTACATCTTAAAGAACTGATGTGGCACCCTATTACATGCTACTTTTGCACTGTACATCTTAAAGAACTGATGTGGCGCCCCTATTACATGCTACTTTTGCACTGTACATCTTAAAGAACTGATGTGGCACCCTATTACATGCTACTTTTGCACTGTACATCTTAAAGAACTGATGTGGCACCCTGTTACATGCTACTTTTACACTGTACATCTTAAAGAACTGATGTGGCACCCTGTTACATGCTACTTTTGCACTGTACATCTTAAAGAACTGATGTGGCACCCTATTACATGCTACTTTTACACTGTACATCTTAAAGAACTGATGTTTACATGGTACACATTTAAGTTGGAATAAGCAAGGAGAGTTTAAATGTATCGCTACTATATTATACTTTTTTATAACTCTTTCCTTGCCCTCATCAATGCGCGATGTGTCGGGCATTCCTATATCAGCACACCGTATAAGGTTGCATTTGACAGCTCTAACTCTGTGACGTAACTTCAGCAGATAGTTATGATGAACCGGCAGATTAGAGTCTCGGTCATTGTAATTGTTGTTTGTTTATAAATTATGAAATGCTCTGTTTTTATTGAACCTACTCCTGGGCTGATGTGATTCAACTAGTAGAGCATTTTTCAATATGCCCAATTAAAAATGCTAAATTAAAAACCAAATAAGGAAAGCATATGCATTTGTACTAAATGAACAATGGCAAAAAAGTAGACAACAGCGTGCATACTTTTTTTCCCTCATCTGAGCACACAAACTTAGCAATGAGCTGGCGTTTTTCGAATTCAAATGTATCCAATTCATTTGTACATTTACTCTTCCGTTGTTTTTGTAAATAGCAGTCATATATTTTATCTTTCATCCTGAAAATAAAAAAAAAAATAAAACTAGTAATAATGTAGGACCCTCCCAATGATTTTTTTAGACTTACATTTGAGAGATGAGAATGGACGAGTGGTATGGAGGTCAAAAGTCTCCTACAAACGTCCCGGGTTCGAACATGAGCGACGTCACAGAATAAAACCGGCGTTACAAAAGGATGCTATAATTGAATTGGTACGGATGGGTATATTACCAGGCTTAGCACGGCGTTGCTAAAGAATCTATGGAAAATCTCCAAGGGTCAATTAATTACGCCAACACTTAAGAGGATGTTTGTAGAAAGGGATTGTTGTTGAAAGATTTTCGGGGGGTTGGGACGTGACAATTTGGCGGTTTTATGAAACTTTTGGCAGTGTTTATTTCGGAAGTTTTTAACTCAAAGTTTAGTTTTTGGTGGTTTTATATTCGGATATAGCGTGGATAGAAAAAAAAACGTATGAGATATAACATTAGGCCTAAATTTCGACATTACTAATTCTAATATTTTCGGCGGTTTAATAAAAAAAAAACCTTCAATACTGTATACGGTACTCACTTGCAGATTTCGTCGTATGAAGTCTTGTTGAGCAATGGCAAATATTCTCCATGGAGAACACTGTCTATATCATTGCCTCCTGCCCTCTTGCAAGTGTAAGTTAGCTCACCGCAGACTTTAGTCATGGCTATATCTGTAACACAATATGGCAATGTCAATCTCGCGAAGAACAATTTAAAATAAAACCAACATCAAACTATTTGCGCATCTTCCTTATTCGATAAACGAGACTGCAATAAACAGAACATAACCAAATTTCCAGTGACTAACGGGAGATTTTTTTGGGGGAGGAGTTGTTACCGCGCCAAGACATAATTCCCTTTTTTTAACCATTTAACTGATAAGAATGTTATAATTTTAAACATATAGGGCAGTTTTCTTTTTCTTTTCGAGTTGGATAGCCTGGACTATAACTCTGCGGATTTCTACTATTTTCGCGACTGTACTAGATGGCCGCGATTTCGCATCTCACGAAAGTTTGCGAATAAAATTATTTCATCTCATTTTGGAATATGCTGACTTTTCTAATAGGATACGTGGACATGTGGTTTGTTGATGAAAAGCTCACCAAACTAGAAACTGTATTATAACCTTTTTTTCAAAATGAAAATTATAAGTCAACTGCGTACTCCTGCATAACATTTCCCGTACCCCTGCATAACATTTTCCGTACCCCTGCATAACATTTCCCGTACCCCTGCATAACATTTCCCGTACTCCTGCATAACATTTTCCGCACCCCTGCATAACATTTCCCTTACCCCTGCATAACATTTCCCTTACCCCTGCATAACATTTCCCGTACCCCTGCATAACATTTCTCGTACCCCATGTCTAAAACTCCGTCGATAACTTTCCTAATTTAAAAAAAAAAGATTCGGTTAAAGTTTTATTTTTTTACCTTTATCTGTTACGCAAATTAGATTTTTAAAACAATGTCACTAACCTGCTTCTTCTTCTTTTGAACACACTAGATCCGTTAAAATATCACCTATTTTAATCACATGTTTGCTTGCAATTAACTCGCAATATCTGTTATATTTCTCCTCGCACTTTCTGAATGCGTCCCTCTTCATAAAAAAAAAAATAAATAAATAAAGCTCTACAACTTGGATTTATTTGAAAAACGTTTACGTATTTAAAGATAATGGATACAAAATACAAATATATATATACATATATATATATATATATATATATATATATATATATATACATATATATATTAAATTGGGCTATTGTCCGTGAAAAAGAACAAACACACAAATAAATATGTACAGGTGCAAACATTAAACATCATCTGGTGTAGGAATGGATTTTTGGGTGCATAATTATTCATATCACTCGATGTTATAGCAAGTTTTGAAATGTGTCCGTATCTCGCTTTTGTAGCCATTACCTGCAATGCTGTCGGTTACAGGTTCGACTACCAGCGGGTCCAGTTCTAAGTCTACTGTGATGCTTGCTAACAATTGGCTGTGGTGTTAGTGAGAGGCAGTACAAAACCGCCCAAATGATCTTGATACAAACACATCTAATTCTTACAGGGATTTTTAGAAAACAAAACAAAACAACAACAACGTATTAAAACTATGATGGGGGAATTGTGTGTGTGTGTGTGTTGGGGTTTTGTTTATCGGTGTAAAAATCCTCGTTTTTGGTGAGACGTGGACAGATGGTCGAGTGGTACAGCGCATTAATAAAAATCCTGAGAGTCCCTGAATCGATCTCCAGAGAGGACCAATGGGTACTTTATATATTCGTAGCTTTAGTCCCCCGTGGTGCCTACATAGGTCATTGAACTATCGTCTATGGTGAGGATGGTGGAGATGAAAGAGAGCATCATACAAACTTCCCCATTTATAGGATCTAAGAGTTCATCTCGTCCTTACAGAGATTTCACATTCCATCTCTGGTGAAAACCAATGAATTTGTTAGGTCACATGTGAAAGTTCACTCTATGTCTTATGATTTTCCTTAATAGGCATTGCATTCTCAGTAGGACTTAAAATAGCGCAGTAATAAAACTCCAAAACAGTTACATTATTGTGATAAAACTTTTTTTATGATGGCTAATTGGTTATAAGCCCAATCTAGTTTCAAGTTCCCTACGTATTGTCTCCAGCGGCCATATAACTATCGGCTAAGTTGAAGATGAAAGAAGGGCAAAAAATGCAGTCACATGAGTTATTTACAGGAATCTTCTTTTTTTAAACAAACTATTTTTTTTTTATTTTTTAAATTCACCTGTTTTTATCAACATGATAATAAAAAATATTATTCTATTAGGTATTTTATAAACCGATGTAACTGGTTGACGAGAATATATATATATATATTAACGAATTTGATTTTGTGTTAAATCCAATGTAAAAAATTGATACAACATTATTCCAGTTTTAGATACATTTATGGAAACATCGGATCTTCCCGAAACCAATAAAATAACCTAGCCTACCCATCAATCCTAATGGAACATAACTATATGCGAACATTTTGCTTGGTGCAGCTAGTCTAAATATATTTTTTTGTTTTGACAAAGAATGGTATTTAAAAAAATATAAAAATATAACAAAGGCGCAAAAAAGTTATGGTATTGTGCCAATTACAGATTTTTGCACCATCTTCCAAATCTGAAAAGTGTAACAAAATTTCACAGCGCTTTTTACGTGCCCTATGTAGTTTGCAGTTCATTGCCCTGTGCGGCAGCGGACCCGCGGTACCCTTCATACGCTCCTTAATACATACACAACTTACTGGCAAAACTCTTCTTTCTTTGTCACGTCTTTGGATGTTTTACTTTTTTCAATTTCAGCAAAATCTATGTTCCTAATATCATTATAACACTTATCTCGAGGACAACCATATTTAATAACGTGTTGGAGTTCAGCGAAATCTGAAACATTTTACAAATGCATATTATTAGATTTCATGATGTTTATACATTGTTTTAGAATTATTATATTTTATAATGATGGTGACAATACATTCCGGACTTGCGTCGTGTAAAAATATACTACAAAGTGCCGCACAATGAATATAACTTGTACATAATGGACATCGTGTATTTAAAGAAATTAGTTTTTGTAATCGCCATGTGTGTGTGTGCAGTTCTTTCGTGTATCAATATTTAGGTGCTACACTTTAAAAATTTAGGTAAAACAAAGGCTCTATTTAGATAATTTTTTAGATGGCATTTTAAAAAGCGGTGCGCTGTAAGTATGGATACTATTCTATTAGAAGCACTGAATCTGTGTAGTAGAAAAGAACGATAAAATGGTAATATAAGAAACCAAAAAAAAAAAAAAATTAAGCAATGCATTTCATAGAAGCCGCTGTAACCCAAAAGTAGAGCAGCATATGTGTCGTAGAGCAGCAACTATTTCTTAAAGCAGCATACGTTTCTTAGAGCAGCATATGTTTCTTAGATCAGCATACATTTCTTAGAGCAGCATATAATTCATAGAGCAGCATGCATTACTTAGAGCAGCATATGTTTCTTAGAGAAGCATACATAACTTAGAGCAGCATATGTTTCTTAGAGCTGCATACATTTCTTAGAGCAGCATATAATTCTTAGAGCAGCATGTATTACTTAGAGCAGCATATGTTTCTTGGAGAAGCATACTTAACTTAGAGCAGCATATGTTTCTTAGAGCTGCATAGGTTTCTTAGAGTAGCATACATAACTTAGAGCAGCATATGTTACTTAGAGCAGCATACATTTCAAGAGAAGCATACATTACATAGAGCAGCAAACATTTCATAGAGAAAACATTTCTTAGATCAGCATATTTTCTTAGATTGGCATATATTCTTAGAGCATCATTTGTTTCTTAGAGCAGCATACATTACTTATAGCAGCAGAAGTTTCTTAGAGCATCATCTATTACTTAGATCATCATACGTTTCTTAGAGCAGCATATATTTCTTAAAGCAGCATAAATTACTTAGAGCAACATATGTTTTTTAGAGCAGCATACATTTCGTAGAGCAGCATACATTTCTTAGAGCAGCATATATTTCTTAGAGCAGCCTATTTTTCTTAGAGCAGCACACATTAGAGCAGCATATGTTTTTAGAGCAGCAAGCGTTTCTTAGTACAGCATACATTACTTAGAGCAGAAAACATTTCTTAGATCAGCATATGTTTCTTAGATCAGCATACATTTCTTAGAGCATCATATTTATCTTAGAGCAGCATACTTTCTTGGGGCAGACTTTTTATTAGATCAGCATATGTTTTTAGAGCAGCATTCATGTCTTAGAGCAGCATACTTTTCTTAGAGCATCATACATTTATTAGAGCATCATACATTCATTAGAGCAACATATGTTTCTTAGAGCATCATACATTTCTTAGAGCAGCATATGTTTCCTAGAGCAGAATATGTTTCCTAAAGCAGCATATGTTTCTTAGAGCAGCTTACATTACTTAGAGCTGCATAAAATACTTAGAGCAGCATACATTTCCTGAGCAGCATACAATTCTTAGAGCATCATACATTTCTTAGAGCAGCATACATTCATTAGAGCAACATATGTTTCTTAGAGCAGCATACATTTCTTAGAGCAGGATACATTACTTAGAGCAGCATTTGTTATTTAGAGCATCATACATTCATTAGAGCAACATATGTTTCTTAGAGCAGCATACATTTCATAAAGCCACAAACTGTATGAGATAAGACAATTCAAGCTTTACAAAACTCTCTTTTAAATTATATATATATATATATATATATATATATATATATATATATATATTTATATATATAACACAGACACCAAAAAAATATTCAGATGAAACTTGAGATGGACTGACCACTTATTCAGGAAGCCTTCAGAAGACATGTCCAAAATGGCTCTGCAGTAGACGGCCCAAAGTTATATAATGTTTAGCCGCCCAAAGACCATTTGGAGACAAGTTGCGATCAAATATGGTGGGAACTGATAATGCTTCCATTAACAGAGTACAATAGAGAATGATTGCAGAGGCCGTTTGCAGTGAGTAAAGGGAATTGAGTCAAGTAAGTTTTACAACGCAAAAATGGATGAAGTGTTGATATGAGTTTATATCTTACCCCTTTAACTGTTAATAAAAAAATCCTTATTAATAACTAAAGAAAAGCAGAATATAACTTAACAATTAAATAATATAAAAAGTCTTTTTTTTCAGTCCATGTAAGAATATTTATATATGTATCTCACAATCAGCTCCATCATTTATGCAGTAAAATTGGTGTAAAACAATTTGTTTTCGATCCAATAGTCCAAGGCGTTAGTCTCACAGTAACCTTTCTTCTTTGCTATACATGATCTCAGTTTTTGTGAATTCCTGAGAAGAAATAAAAATTAGCCAAAGATCATAGTAAAGTGATAAAGAAAAAAATTGTATAGTGTTAAAACGAATAATGTGTGTTAGTCTCCATAAGAAATAAAGTCAAATTAGAGCTGAAAACTTTGGTGGTTTTAAAAAGTTATTGAATTGCAACATAACACTCGGCTTCCATTGCTTTTATTGTTATCAGTTGCCCAATTTATGTTGTCCGCCTTCCTCCCTCCCCTTCCATCCCCCTCGACGGTACCAAATTTCCTGACGGCCAAGGCAGACAACCGTGCACCTGACAACAAGGTAAACATTCTTTACCTATATTACGTCATACCCCTTATGATCACTCATTGTTTGATAATTGTGTTGTTCCCTTTCTGTATATTAGGGGCTTATGACCTGGTTTTAATGGGATCATGCATGTATCAATACAACTGATGAAAATGGGTTTTTCGCCACATGAATTTGCACATCCACGCATTAATCTTTATCGTCGGTTTGAAGGGTATCACTCACGCAGTACCATTGACCTATAGTTTTGACTTTAAGCTTCACACATTATGCTTGCATGCACATATACAGGTTTCAAGGTTGTTACTGCCGGGGGTTGGTAGCGGCGATAAGCTCCCACTAACAAATAAAATGCTCCCAATGGCGTGCGTCTCAAAAAGCCTCTGACAACCAAGTCCAACTCCTTGCCTTCTCGTGTGGCTTAGCTACTAAGCCCGGCGAAACTGTTTCCACTGACAGGAGAAAGGGTGAAGGCGGTTTACTGGCGCCTCAAAACCAGCCGGTTCGGGCAGATGGGGCTCGTCAACCTCGGTTGGTAGCTCATCTAGGAGAAGGAAAACTCTGTTTTCAAACCTCCGCTGCCTAGCGGCATACCTCCTATGAGGATAGGCTAAAGGAGTAAACCCTGAAAAGAAATCCGGTGCTGGAGTCCCCAAGGTGGCCATACCTTATATTGTCAACGCCGGCAACTCCTGCGGCGCAGCTGAAACCAAGCGTATCGAGTCTTTCCCTTGGATCCCACAGTTGCGCGGAGAGGAGGAAACTGCTCCACGGGCAACAGCTATACCTCCATATTACCCTGCCCAGGCTCTGTAGCGTCGTCGCACGATGTCTTTACAACACGGAAGGGGACAGTTACCGGTTCTAAGCTCATCCGATTGGTGAAGGAAACGGGCGCCAGGGGTCTCTTTCGACGGTGGGAGAGGTCATCGCGCCTCAATGGACAGCTACCGCCCGCCTCAAGCTGGGCAGCCCCCAGCCAGTTGGGTGCTGTCTCGCAATGGCTCACCTGCCCCTACTGGGTGCGTGCAGATTAGAGATGCACTTCTCAAAAAGTGGGCCAATAAACACACGCACCAGGCAAATTTAAGATAAGAACTAGCAAGAAGCCTCCAGCTCTTCTATTCGCAAACTGGAACATCAGGACCATGTGTACCGGACTCACATGTGACCTTCAGCAGATTGATAACGCAAGGAAGACCGCTGTCATCGACAGGGAACTCTCACGACTAAACATTGACATCGCCGCTCTACAGGAGACCCGGCTGGCTGAAACCGGCACCATCAGAGAAGCTAACTACACATTCTGTTGGCAAGGGAAGTCCTCAGGCCAACCGAGGCAACACGGTGTTGGATTCGCGGTGAAAAACAAGCTTGTCAGATTCATAGAGCCCCCAACAGACGGCTCTGAGAGATTACTAATCCTCCGACTGTCAACGTCCTCTGGCCCAGCTCACATATTCAGCGTGTATGCTCCAACCCTCTGCTCCACTGCCGAGGAGAAAGATCAATTTTACCAGTCCCTAGATGAAGCGCTATTGAAGATTCCTAGCACTAATAGCCTTTATCTCATTGGTGATTTCAACGCAAGGGTAGGAGCTGACCATGTGGTTTGGCCAACCGGTCTCGGAAGCTTTGGGAGGGGAAAGATAAATGAAAATGGCCAGAGACTGCTTGAGCTCTCGTGCCACCATGGCCTGTGCGTGAACACCTTCTTCAAGTGCAAAGAGACCAGGTGTCATGGATGCACTCACGCTCCCGCCACTGGCACCAGCTCGACCTCGTCCTCACCAGAAGAGGGAATATCGACAGTATCCTCCTCACCAGCAGCTACCACAGTGCAGACTGCGACACGGACCACGCCCTCGTGGCAAGCAAGGTGCGCATAACGCCGAAGATGCTTCATCACACCAAAAAAAAAAGTCGCCCACGCATCAATACCGACTGTACCAGAAATCCCGAAATAAACCAACAGTTTATCAGCAGTCTGGAAGTTGCACCCAGCGAAAGAAAGTTAGCAGGTGACACCATCGACTCTAGGTGGTCGCGTCTGCGCGATGTCGTATATAACTCCGCCATCACTACCTATGGAAAGATAGAGCGGAAAAACGCCGATTGGTACGAGGCCCACTGGGAGGAAATGGAACTCGTTACCGAGGTAAAAAGGAAAGCCCTACTGCCCTACAAGGCCAGGCCCAGTCCCAACACACTAAACGCCCTACGGACAGCCAGAGCAAAGCCCAGCAGACCGCCCGCAAATGCGCCACTCCTACTGCTTGAACCTCTGTAGCAGCATCCAGGCAGCTGCCGATACAGGAAACGCAAGAGGAATGTACGAGGGCATCAAAAAGGCAATAGGCCCAATTCCCTCCAAAACCGCCCCCCTTATATCCAAAACAGGCGAGGTCATCAAGGACCAGGAAAAACAGATGCAGAGATGGACCGAACACTACCTGGAGATATACGCAACCCAGAACACCGTGACTGATGCCTCTCTTGGCGCTATCCCAGATCTGCCTGTCATGGAGGAGCTAGACACCCCACCCACCGTGGATGAACTAAGCAAAGCCATCGACTGCCTTGCAAACGGAAAGGCACCCGGTAGCGATGGAATCCCACCAGAAGTCCTGAAGAGCGGAAAACCAACACTGCTAAAGCCATTGCACGACCTCCTAGGTCGCTGCTGGGAACAGGGCTATATCCCTCAAGACATGAGGGATGCCAACATTATCACGCTATACAAGAACAAAGGGGACCGGAGCGACTGTAATAACTACCGGGGCATCTCCCTCCTCAGCATCGTCGGAAAAGCTTTCGCCTGCGTCGCTCTAAACCGCCTGCAGGCCCTCGCCTCCCGAGTCTACCCAGAGTCACAGTGTGGCTTCAGGGCTGGCCGATCAACAGTGGACATGATCTTCTCACTACGTCAACTCCAAGAGAAGTGTCAGGAACAGCAGGTGCTTCTCTACATCGCTTTCGTCGACCTCACAAAGGCATTTGATCTAGTAAGTCGAAGCGGACTCTTCAGCTTGCTGCAAAAGATTGGCTGCCCCCGACACCTTCTTGCAGTGGTCATGTCCTTCCACGACAACATGCATAGCACGGTTTGCTACAACGTCGCAATTTCCGAGGCCTTCCCTGTCAGCAGCGGAGTAAAACAGGGCTGCGTCCTTGCACCTACACTCTTCTGCATTTTCTTTCCATGCTCCTCCAATACGCCTTCAAGGATTGCAGCGAGGTGTTTACATCCATACAAGGTCCGATGGCAAGCTCTATAACATAGCCCGCCTCCGTGCAAAGACCAAAGTCACAAAGGTCCTAATTCGCGAGCTGCTCTTTGCTGATGACGCAGCCTTGACATCACACACTGAAGACGGACTACAGCAGCTTGTCACCCGCCTCTCTCATGCGTGTAAGGAGTTTGGACTGACTGTCAGCCTAAAAAACGAAATGTCATGGCACAGGGAACAGATACACCCCCAAGCATTGACACCCTAGAGGTCGTCAAGAACTTCACATACCTCGGGTCCACCATCTCCAGCTCGCTATCCATAGACCCGGAGATCAACTGCAGAATGGCTAGGGCAGCCACAGTCATGGCGAGACTAAATCAACGTGTGTGGAAAAACCCCAGCCTCACCGAGAATACCAGACTGCGCGTCTACCAGGCCTGCATACTTAGTACCATCCTCTATGGATGCGAGACGTGGACCACTTACGCGAGGCACGAAAGGAAGCTAAACAACTTCCACATGAGGTGCCTGCGACGTATACTGCATATGAAGTGGCAAGAAAAGATCCCCAACACTGGGGTGCTGGAGAGGGCCAACATGAGCAGCTTGTTTGCAGTTCTCAGCGAAAGACGCCTCAGATGGCTCGGTCATGTCAACAGAATGGACGCAGGCCGCATCCTGAAGGACCTACTCTATGGCGAGCTAGTTACCGGCCAGAGGAAAACAGGGCGACCTAAAATGCGCTACAAAGACACATGCAAAAAGGATATGAAACAGTACTCCATTAACCCCAACTACTGGGAGAGCCAAGCAGCGGACCGTAAGTCCTGGAGGCTCGCTGTCCGGCAGGGTTCATTGCGCGCAGAAGCTGAGCGACAGGATAATGCTGCCCTGAAAAGTTCAAGGCGGAAGCAGAAAAAAAGAACAGCTACAACAACAGCTACAACAACCATCTATTTTCCAGTGTGACAAGTGCGGCAGGGATTACCACTCCCGAGTCGGACTGCACAGCCATTCCCGGCGGTGCTTGTAGACTCAACTTAGCTACACCATCGTCTCTCGAGACGGACGAATGCCGACGACGGATATATACACGTACACGTGATGATGACGTCACTAATGTTACGGATATGTACACGTGATGATGACGTGAATAAAAGTACGGAGTAGAGCAACGGTCACTAATCATGGAAGCTACTTTATGTAGCCATAGAAATCACTAATGTTACTTACGCGCAAAGATTTTTGTAGTATTTCTCATCTAACACGGTGCTAAATGCACCAATATGTGTTTTATCTCTTTCAATAATCTGTTTCACACAATGTATCACTTCCTTACAATTCAAGTCACTATTTTTCAAGACTGTCACTGCATCTGTTAATATAAATTTCACGAAGTAAATGATACTATTTGAACAATTAGTTGAACTAAGGTGAGAATTATTTTAGTGTAATCTGAGTACTAGCTTGTGAGACATAAATTTAAGAATAATTTACTTTTGAAATACTTTGTAAGTTAAAAGAATAATATTTCGAGCGTAATTAATGTTTCAATTTAGCATACTTAGCTGTTGATCATCGCTTAGCTTACCTATCAAAGTCTCTAAACATTTCCTATCGAAATCACCTAACTTGCTTATCATATTGACAATCGATTTTTTGCATGTTAAATTCGACTGCATTTAATATACATAACTACTGTATCCAATGTGTTAAACAAAACTACGTAGCGTTGCATTTTTCTGTTTCATCTGCCTTTTTTTACTGGTAAAAACATTTAATCAATGGCTTAAATGTGGCACAATACTTTTTTTTTAAATATCATCTATTAAAATATCTCTCCATGTGGTATACGTACCTGCCATGGGTGTATTTTATGCAATAGTACTGTGTGATTGAACCATTGTATTGTCAGCAGTAGTACTATTTGAATGCACACCATTGTTTTGTTTGCAGTAGTACTGTTTGAACGCACCATTGTATTGTTAGCTGTAGTACTGTTTGAATGCACCATTGTATTGTTAGCAGTAGTACTGTTTGAACGCACCATTGTATTGTTAGCTGTAGTACTGTTTGAACGCACCATTGTATTGTTAGCTGTAGTACTGTTTGAATGCACCATTGTATTGTTAGCAGTAGTACTGCTTGAATTCATCATTGTATTGTTTGCAGTAGTACTGTTTGAATGCACCATTGTATTGTGATTATATTTAATACATTCTGTACCATGCAAAACAATTGCTTAGAGTTATATTCCCATAGGTTTGTTTATCAGTAGGCAAATATATTTTTGATTTTGAAAAGATCCGATTATTCACGATATTATTACAATTTGAAGAATCAATATATATGAGAAATGAAAAAAAAAATACTTTATTGGAATTATTTCACATTTTGGCCTTTCACTTTCATGTTTAGAAACCACAGAGACTATTCAAAACTTTAGATTTAAAAAAAAAATGTTTTCGAAATGAGACGTTGACAAGACGCCATTTTGAATTATTTATTTATACTTTCGCTATAACGCAGATGCGAGACCGCTATTACTATACAAACTAATATAAAATATTATTTATACTAGCTATACCCTGCAAAAACTTTGCATAGAGTTATATCTCCTTATGCTTGATCGGTAGACTAGATTATTTTTTGGTTTCGGGCAGATCCGATTTTTTTCATGGTTGTATTTTAAACTGGAATACTGTTGTATTAATTCTTTACTTTCGATTTAACGCACACTGGAAATAAGTATTATTATATATGATTTGTGTGATTTTTTGTTAATTGTTTGTCTTAGTTCATACTGATGGATTTGTTATTATTAACTCTAGTGATAAATCTACCGTTCCGTTCATGCAAAAAGGATATGAAACAGTACTCCATTAACCCCAACTACTGGGAGAGCCAAGCAGCCGACCGTAAGTCCTGGAGGCTCGCTGTCCGGCAGGGTTCATTGCGCGCAGAGGCTGAGCGACAGGATAATGCTGCCCTGAAAAGTTCAAGGCGGAAGCAGAAAAAAAGAACAGCTACAACAACAGCTACAGCAACCATCTATTTTCCAGTGTGACAAGTGCGGCAGGGATTGCCACTCCCGAGTCGGACTGCACAGCCACTCCCGGCGGTGCTTGTAGACTCAACTTAGCTACACCATCGTCTCTCGAGACGGACGGATGCCGACGACGTGATGATGACGTGAATAAAAGTACGGAGTAGAGCAACGGTCACTAATCATGGAAGCCACTTAATGTAGCCATAGAAATCACTAATGTTACTTACGCGCAAAGATTTGTGTAGTATTTCTCATCTAACACAGTGCTAAATGAACCAATAGTTGTTTTATCTCTTTCAATAATCTGTTTCACACAATGTATCACTTCCTTACAATTCAAGTCACTACGTGTATGGTGCAAGATTCGACAGCATCATTCTTATATGGCAGTTTCTAATGATGGGTTATGTGTAATCGGTTTGTGTTGAGTTTGTACTGTTTATGACGCATGACGCATTTATAGTATTAGATTTACTTTTGTTTGATTGTATTGCTATTTCATATAAAAAATATTTCATTTCACTAAATGTGTATCAGGCGATTTTACTGCGCGTTAAATATTGTTTTCTGGTGTTTGTAATTGTCATAATCCGTAAGGATTATATTGATTCTTAACAGAATATTCACCAGGTGAAGCAGAATGAGTTAATAGTTAAAAAATATCTAAATACGTCAGCTAATTAATCAATGTTTCTATTACATTGTCATTGTGAACGGTATTTCGTCTCAATGCTGTTGCAAAGTTTTAGATCCTTAAAAAAGCATTTCAAGTTGACAGACTTAGTGCATGGGTTCAAAAATAATAACAAAATAAAACGTAAAATACCAATGAGTTGTGAAAGAAAAAAAACCATATGGTTTGATTGGTTGATTTCATGTTTCCGAAAAAAAAAAGTCGCACATACTGTTTAATACTTGATCATCGACTCTACCTTTATTCTCCCATATTTTACCGAACTTCTTGCACATAGATTGATGGTAATATTTGGCGTTTTCATAGGCTAAGTCTAATTGATAGGTTCGACATCTTTCTTTCATATTCTCATAACAGTCGTGGAAACTCGATACATTACTAGAGAAAAAATAAAAGAACATTATTTAACAATGTAGGCCCTGTCCAGCTAAAGCTTAAGTAAAATTAATCTAAACAATTATATGTCAAGTGGATAGATGTTAACGATGCTCCATAGTTTCCTTATTATTTATCATTTGCTATTAATATAGGTTATACAGGAAAATTAATGGTCTCTTGAGAAATATTTATCACCAATTTTTTTAGGGCATGAACAACATTAACGTAACCTAGTTTATGTCAGGAGGATAGATGCTATTTAGGTCCCATTGGCCTTTAATTTTAGTTCAATAAGTATAATGTGTAAAATAACACCGTAAAATGATATTACCTTGAGAAACCCAAGCCCTACTTTGCATGAGCGAAATAATCTAACCAAGTTTATGTTCGAGAGGTAAATGGGGTTTATTGGGTTTTCTCTCCCTCTCTCTTTTTTCTGATATATTTAGTAACGTATTGGTTTCTTTGCTTTTTGTCCCCAGTTTATCATATCGTCACAGGTCACGTGAACTTTTGCGCCACGCATAAACAATTTTGTCTGATATCGGATGGTATATATGAGTTGTTTGATGCAGACCTCACATTATGACATCGGTTGGCGTCTATGGGTTGTTTGAAAAATACCTTACTGTCAGACATCTAATGGTGTTTATCTGTTGGTGTATACGGATTGTTTAAAACAGACCTAACTGACTGTCATCAAATGGTTTCTATGGGATGTTTTATGCAGACCATAGTGTCTAGCATCACATGGTGTCTATGGGTTGTTTGATGCAGACCTCACTGCCTGACATATGATGGTGTCTATGGGTTGTTTCATGCAGATCTCACTGCCTGACATATGATGGTGTCTATGAGTTATTTGATACAGACCTCACTGCCTGACATATATTGGTGTCTATGGGTTGTTTGATGCAGACCTCACTGTCTGACATATGATGGTGTCAATGGGTTGTTTGATGCAGACCTCACTGCCTGACATATGATGGTGTCTATGGGTTGTTTCATGCAGACCTCACTGTCTGACATATGAAGGTGTCTATCGGTTGTTTGATGCAGACCTCACTGCCTGACATATGATTGTGTCTATGATTTGTTTGATGCAGACCTCACTGTCTGACATATGATGGTGTCTATGGGTTGTTTGATGCATACCTCACTGCCTGACATATGTTGGTGTCTATGGGTTGTTTGATGCAGACCTCACTGCCTGACATATGATGGTGTCTATGGGTTGTTTGATGCATACCTCACTGCCTGACATATGTTGGTGTCTATGGGTTGTTTGATGCAGACCTCACTGCCTGACATATGATGGTGTCTATGGGTTGTTTGATGCAGACCTCACTGTCTGATATATGATGGTGTCTATGGGTTGTTTGATGCAGATCTCACTGCCTAACATATGATTGTGTCTATGGGTTGTTTGATGCAGACCTCACTGCCTGACATATGATGGTGTCTATGGGTTGTTTGATGCAGACCTCACTGCCTGACATATGATGGTGTCTATGGGTTGTTTGATGCAGACCTCACTGTCTGACATATGATGGTGTCTATGGGTTGTTTGATGCAGACCTCACTGCCTGACATATGATTGTGTCTATGATTTGTTTGATGCAGACCTCACTGCCTGACATATGATGGTGTCTATAGGTTGTTTGATGCAGACCTCACTGCCTGACATATGATGGTGTCTATGGGTTGTTTGATGCAGACCTCACTGCCTGACATATGATGGTGTATATTGGTTGTTTGATGCAGACCTCACTGCCTGAAATATGATGGTGTGTATGGGTTGTTTGATGCAGACCTCACTGTCTGACATCGGTTGACAGTCATATGTTAGTCGTAAACGTAACTGCACCCACTGTCAAGATAGAATAGAGTTCAGGTCGGCCAGTATGGTTGAAAGGAAATGTGCACATTTTGGTGGGCATGTTATGTGTTATAAAACGAAACTTGTAGAGCTCTGTTAGTGAACAGTGGCAAGTGACCAGAGGTGTGCGGATCTTGAAATTTAGCGTTATAATTTCTATCAATGATCCGCGTCCGCGTCCGCAGAATCTTACAACATTGGTCTGCGGACCAGTCCGCGCGTCCGCATAGCTGAAATTTAGCTGTTTAAATTACTTGAAATTTTTTATGGTAACGCTAAAGAAGATCCGCGTCAGTCCGCGAGTCCGCAACTTAACCATACGAAGCGTCCGCTGTCAGTCCGCGGATTCGGAAAAGTCTGCGGATTTGCGTCCGCAAGCGGACGCGTCCGCTGTCCGCTCATCTCTGCAAGTGACGTACAACGCATAGCTTGGTACGGTTATTTTATCTTGCATTTCGCCATATTTCATACAAGCCATATTTCATATAACCGGTGTATTTACATGAAGATGTTGATGTGTGTGTGATAGGTTGATCGTTCTGGAGGTATGTTGTGTAGTTTAGACACTACGTTGTATACTGTAATATAGAACTAGCATTGTGCAGTTATATCGTACATGATGATGTTTGTAACACGTATGACCTGAATTTGCAGGTAACCTTTGGGTCGTATTTGGCTCGAAATTGCCCTGCCTGAAGTGTACCTTAACAGCCCTGACATCTAACCGTTCTGGAGGCATCTGAGACCCGGACGGCCCAGGCTTGAGAGACCACCTGACAGTATAATGTAATAACTGATCTATTATAATTTAGTCTATTTATTGAGTGCAATACTATTGTGGGTGATGGAAATCGTCACATAAATCCTATATTTTTCTGTATAGTCAGTTATAAAGTGGTATTAAAGTCATTATTTTTATTATTTATACAGCGTAATTGATTGTATATGTCACATATATATATATATATATATATATATATATATATATATATATATAATGTTAATGTGTATGTCCAACCTAAGATGACCTGGGTGAACCTCTCGGCAATGTACCCCTAGACCACGAGTTGTTCAAATTGGGTCGTGACACCCACCACTCTCGTATACATACATCCCTAAACCCCTCAATTACTATCCATACTTTTCGATAACTGCCCAGCCTGAAAGAACTGTACACAAAAGTCATACTATTGTTACGTCATAGAACGATAAGCAAGTTAGAGTGCAGGTGGAAGGTAGGGGTTAGGATCAAAACAGATAGTTGGATAGCGTCACACTCATGAACCTAAAATATTTTCTCGTTATGGCAACAAAATTAACATTATAATGAGCCGCTCTCCTTAAAACGACTGTTGTTTCTGTGTGTTTGTGTTCACAATTTTAATTGATTCCCTTTACCGTCATTATGTTAACACCAAATTATAAAGGCTGGGCTATTTATAAATCGTTATATATCAAGGGTTCTCAAATTATAAGTTTCAATGTAATTGGAAGTGGGTCTTTTTTTGGGTTTAATTACTTTATATGTCATCCTATCCAGGACTGTCAGGTCAGCAGTGCCACTGGAAGCCAGACTCGTAGTCCGAGTCACACAGCCAAAGTATCACACATCACTGATTATTAGTTTTACGCCATTATGTCCATAAGTCATAACTGCATCTTTATTTACATTCAACTATGTTCTAGTTATTATTTACTTTGAAGTAACTAAGCGAATAAATTATACAAAATGTCCCTCGCAAATTTTAATGTATTTCTTTGGAATGCCGCCATATTTGTGAATTATCATTTTATGTATATTGATATTTATGCGCTACACTATTAAAAAGAAAAAAAAAATAACAAAAACGGCAGTTATTGTTTGGTAATAAAGAGAGATATTTTTAAATATCAGTGCACTTTCTGTTTGATGTATAATATGTGGAATGTTATTTGATACTCACAAACAAACTTTATCGTATTTACTCTTGTCGTGAATTTCAGAGAAATAATCCAGGTGAAGTCTCTCTAGTTCGATTTGTTGTTTTATACATTCAGCCAGCCCTGAACAATTCATATGAGACTCAAGGACATAATCGCCTGCTTCTGTAAAATGTAGAAATATATGTTTTTTTGTCTATAAAAATAATATTCTATGTAAGCCATCAAGTGTTATAAAAAAAAAAAAAGTTCCCTTCTTAGCCCTAACGGGCCTTCGGGGCAGATGAAGTGTAGAATTCATCTGTTTCTATAACCTCGGCATATGAAGGGATTGTGTGGTTAGCACAACGCCCAGCCGCCTTTTTATTTCCCCAACTTAAAAGTCAGGTACCCATTTAAAGCTGGGTGGACTTGTGGGACGACTGTGCACCGAATTTCACCTGGAAAAATTCCATGGGCCTCACCGAGGATCGAACCCATGACTCTCAGGTCGACAGTCGAGTATCTACACCACTCGGCCATCCGTCCCACAAGTGTTATAAACATGTGTTAAAAAGTAAAGTTCCTTTATGTCCCAATGGGCCACCTGGACAGATGCAGTGAAGAATGTGTTTGTTTCAGTAACCTTGGGATATAAAGGGATTGTATGGCTAGAACAACGCCCAGTCGCCTTTACTCCCCCAACCTAAAGTCATGTACACGTATAATGCTGGATGGTCATGAGAACTAGGAGATTCGAACCCGGAACCCTCCGGTCGACAGTACAGCGCTCAACACCGCAAGACCACCAGTCCCCCCAATGTGCATGTCTAGTTGTTTATATAATTCAGATTTTGTTTATTGTAAGCGTATTGTTAAAATATCTAAAACTATAGGAAGGCAGTTAAGCAATAAAGGGAATCAAATCAAGAAAGAGCAACATAAAGAGTCATTCCAATCATAGATAGATACGAAGTATTAGGTAGATTACATGCCAATAGAACGTGACGTACACATGATAAAGCTGTCATGGCCAATGGAGCAAAAAAATATAAAAATAATCTCTATAAGTTCCATTATTAGGACTTCTAGCGTAACGTTTTGATTTATTTATTTTTTTTTTAAGTTTATTTCTATAACATTTTTTTTTAAATACAAATTGCGATTTTTTTTTAAATTTTGTTTACATTCAATCTACACGTTAGAACATTACAACATTGGTAAAATCATTTTTTACAGAAATTACTGCCACAAATGTGGCTAAAATAACAACTGATAATAATGGGTTTGAAACCGTGGTCACTCACATGTTAAGGAAACTGTCTACGTCATCTTACCAGTTTCACAGATTCTGTGAGTTTTTTTTTTATAAAATTTAATGCCTCCTTTATCTCCCCCCCAGGTTGCGTCATCGACTATGTGGAAGATAACAAAAGGGGATAGTCAATAGAGCTTGTCTTTCCAGATGCTCGCATTGTGGTCAACACAACCTAGCGCCAGGGGAATTAACCAAATCCATTTAGCACACCAGCTGACGTGGATTTTGGTATAACTGTTGAGTCTCGTGACAAACGGGTCTTGACACTATCCCACTTCATACAATGCTGATCGTGTTGTAGATTTCGTCGGAGTGGGTATCAACTAATTTGCTCATTTCATAACAGGGCATAGCCAAGTAGGCTCCTATCTTGCTTGAATCTGAGATAATCATGACTGCGTCCAGCAGAGCTCAAAATATACAGATCTCAGACGGGATGTGCAAGGTAACACGAAGGCCATACGTGAGAACATTTCCATCAAATAGTTTAGAGACACGTTAGTATCAATCTCGCAGGCTATAAATGTCTTAGCCTCGAGTCATGCTTCCAATACTTCCATGATAATTCTTACTAATTGGTCTCATGATTCATCAAAAGATATAACTTAACTAGACATAGTCAAGGAAGACGATATTTGGAAAAGGGATAATAAATACACATAGACCAACAGATATTAAGAAGGAAATAGAGAAAGATTGATACATTGCTCTGGTAGACATAGCAAACATTTTTTTAAAAATGTTGTTCATACAAAATTAAGCAACGCAACTTGACATTGGGGAGGATTAGGGTAAGGAGGTGTTAAGAGGAAGGGTTTGAAAAAGTCCTTCTAAATCCGTGCACGATTAAACGCATCTGACGGGCCGTTTGCTCATCGAGTCATTAGACATTGTCGCCGCACTAGAATCACTCAAATCAAATAACAGAATGATATTGTTGTAAAACTCCTGATTTTTGTTTATAAACTAAAACAACACAGGCGTGGGTCAAAGAGTATTTACTATTAATAAGACACAGACAACAACAACATCATGACCATCTTCTTGCCGGCTTCCACGTCACTATCTCTGCCGCGTCTCTCCTACGTCATCGCGTTCAATTCCTAGACTGCACGGTGCGCTGAAGCACCGAGACAGTCATAACACTGCCCCCCCACCCTGTTAAATCTGTCCGTCCCGGACAAATAATTTCTCACAAAACTGACCCAATGAAATCAGAGCTCTGTTCTCAGCGTGACCGTTGATGCTAGCTAGGAGCATGTCTTTTGTCAGGCTGTTTAGGTTGATTGTCCCCGTGTTGGGGGCGGGGAGGATCGTGATCGTCCCCATAGAAATCTGACTGTTCACCAGGTAGGTTTCCTTGCAGGTACAGGCGTCCGGGATGCCGACCTCCTTTGATGAGGCCCAACAAAATCAAGCTCTTGTTGTTGCAGACCAGGTAGGTTTCCTTGCAGGTACAGGCGTCCGGGATGCCGACCTCCTTTGATGAGGCCCAACAAAATCAAGCTCTTGTTGTTGCAGACCAACATGACGATGACGAAACACACGTTGTAGCATTTACGAAATGAATTTGACAGAGCTGGGATGAATGTATACTTAACTGACCAGATTAAAGTCAATGGCTCGGTTCATCTCTGTCCTGCTTCGTTCGCCTCTGCTCTGATGCACTCTGCTGGTCTCCTCGCTCCTCTGTACCTTTCGTCTCTGCTTCTCATGGTTATTGGTTCACCAGTGTCTCAGGTGGCTCTTCATGGGTCATCAACATCTCAGGTGGCTCAACTCGGGTCACCAACATCTCAGGTGGCTCTTCATGGGTCACCAACGTCTCGGGTGGCTCATCATGGGTCACCAACGTCTCAGGTGGCTCATCACAGGTCACCAACGTCTCAGGTGGCTCATCACTGGTCACCGACGTCTCAGGTGGTTCATCAATGTCACCAACGTCTCAGGTGACTCTTCATAGGTTACCAACGTCTCAGGTGGCTGCTGATCACAGGTCACCAACTTCTCAGGTGTCTCATCATAGATCACCAACGTCTCAGGTGGCTCTTCACAGGTCACCAAATCTTTCTTGTTATCGAAGCGCGGCATGAAATTCAGACCTGTAGGGGGGTCTTGCCGTTACAGTGCCAAACGTTGTCACTAGCATCAGCTACACAGTTGTGGATTTCCATACATTCGTGGCTTTTGTTTAGTTGTGGTTCATTGTTCTTGATGTTGTATTTATCAGACTCTGTTAATTTGTCATCGCTGCAGCCCATGCTTCTCATTGCTGGAGGATATCTCTTCTTGGTCCATTCTATTACTTCAACCGGCCTCATTTCCGTTTCAATTTTCTGGGTTTCAGAGTCTTTTCCCTCAGCAATTAGAGCCTCTCTAAGTCTATTAGCTAATTCTTTTTTTTAGGCCGATATATTAAGATCCCTCTCCTCTTGTTTTCAACTAACATTTCATTGATACTTCTACTTGCCATTCTAAGAATAATATCCCCACTTCGACACCAATGTAGTAAGCATCTTCTACTGTTTATAAACTAAAACAACACAGGCGTGGGTTCAGAGAGTATTTACTATTCATAAGACACAGACAACAACAACATCTTGGCCACTCTCTTGCCGGCTTCCACGTTACTCTCTGTGTGTCTCTTTCCTACGTCATCGCGTTCAATTCCTAGACTGCACGGTGCGCTTAAGCACCGAGAGAGTCAAAACAATATGTTTATGTTTGGTAGATGGATTATTGAAGTTATTTTTACTTAAACTTATCACGCCTTATTATATGTGGAGTATTCGTAATTTTTGTCTCAGTCTTTACAGAGTTTGAGAACTAAGCAATTCATTATAACAAATATGGATGATAGATTTAATCATTTCAAATTAAAAATAACTAAGGAGAAGGTGTTGACTAGACAGCCAACTAGAGGGGTCTGTATTCAGATGTCTGTACTTTTAAAGTAGCGAAATACAACATAAAAAATACGCCACATTATAAAAACTAACAAAACAATAACATGTTTAGTCGTATAATTCACGAAACATTGAATGTACAAAAATATTTAGTAGTCATGATACACAGCCGTTTGTATTTCGTAATTACATAGCAAAAATAAGAAATTGAAACAACATCAATAATACAGACCACTCAATCCACGGGCTATGTTATAATATATAATAATACTCATTTCCAGTGTGCGTTAAATCGAATGTAAAGAATTAATACAACAGTATTCCAGCTTAAAATACAACCATGAAAAAAATCGGATCTGCCCGAAACCAAAAAACAAGCAATTAAGCCTGTTCCATTCTGGACACAGGACGTGTTAGCGCATTTTCATGTTATCTTTCAGTAAATATTTGTAAATTTTGGAAATGTTTATAAATTCAATTGTGTAATGCATATATCTGAAAAAAGATATTAAAAGGACAAGTAAGTCATGTTGAATAACTGTTACAAAAATAAATAATGATTACGCCCCTTTGATTAGCTATTATTATTTATATTTAAAATATAAGCAAAACGGTACATAACAAACTCTTATATTTTGGCCCTGAGAGGCCAAATCGCGAAATGGACTTTTGATGTACACTTGGCAGGCCAAGACCTACACAATGATATATACATCATGGGTCTAGGACTTATGGTTGCTGAGATATAGGGCGGTCAATTATTAATATAGCTTATATAGTAAAAAACGGTACATTATAAGGCCCCTTTTACGGCCCTGAGAGGTCAGATCGCGAAATGGAAAAAAGTCATTTCTTGGTAGGACAAGACCTACAAAATGATATATACATCATGGGTCTAGGACTTATGGTTGCTGAGATATAGCGTTCCTTTATTAATATAGCTTATATAGTAAAAAACGGTACTAAGGCCCCTTTTACGGCCCTGAGAGGTCAGATCGCAAAATGGAAAAAAAGCTATTTCTTGGCAGGCCAAGACCTACAAAATGATATATACATCATGGGTCTAGGACTTAAGGTTATTGAGATCTAGGGTGATGACAGACAGACAGTTATAAGGCCCCTTTTACGGCCCTGAGAGGTCCTATCGCAAAATGGAAAAAAAGTCATTTCTTGGTAGGCCAAGACCTACAAAATGATATATACATCATGGGTCTAGGACTAATAGTTGCTGAGATATAGCGTTCCTTTATTAATATAGTTTATATAGTAAAAAACGGTACTAAGGCCCCTTTTACAGCCCTGAGAGGTCAGATCGCGAAATGGAAAAAACCTATTTCTTGGCAGGCCAAGACCTACAAAATGATATATACATCATGGGTCTAGGACTTATGGTTATTGAGATCTAGGGTGATGACAGACAGACAGACAGACAAAAGGGGACAATAGAGCATTTTTTTTCGAAAATGCTCTAATAACCTAGCCTACCTATCAAGGGAATATAACTCTATGCAAAGTTTTTGCAGGGTACAGCTAGTAATTATAAAAAAAAGCATTTTAAGAAAAACAAAAAAATAGGAGTTATAGAGCTAAATTTTACGTGTTTATTAAATAACTCTCACGGACATGTCAACCCCATGTAAAATATTCAACGCCATAAAATTAAAAAAAACCCATTTAAACAAACATGCTGTCATATCATAACAACATAATCAACAGCCGAAGGCAACAGAATACTCAGTACTTGGAAAAGAGTTACGAGACACAAAAATGTTTACCGATTCTAGTATTGTTAACGATTTGTCTCTATATTATCGATTCCTAAATAATGCTCGATTCCAATGTAAGTCGAAATAGAGATAAAAATGTTCGTATATGATAGATTTGTGTCAAAAAAATCGGAGGAAAATATAGATACTGGGTAGATATACTTCAATTGCGATACCCCAACAAAATTAAATATTTCTCCAGCACCCATATGATTCTTTCCATACCGAGTGAAAAAAAAAGCAAGAAGAAAGTAAATCTACAATGTTACGTTATATCAAAAGAACTTCAGAAACACCATTTATACATATATTAAATAACAAATGAACATACCACAAAATGCAAAGATTGAAACCAATGTAAAAAGTAGAATGTACATCGTCAACGTACTCTGCCAAAACATAGATTTGTACTATTCTGTTTGGGTCTAGCTCTGCTGAAAGATATTTTCTAAATGATTACGTGGCTGCACATTTAGCAATTAGGAAAAAAAAACTATTATTAAGGATTACTTAAAAGACTTAAGCTGTGACCAGTGTCACGTGACCTGTTGGACTAAACCAGCGTTTCTCAAACTATTTTTCTTCTATCTCCTTTCTTTTGGAAAATAATAAGTTAGCTCGTGATAAGTAATTACTGTGATTCTGTTCACAGCTTTAATTAAATTACTGTAAACTGTGTTCAGGCGCTCACTGGGATGTTGGTAATATCGGTAATAGAGCAATGCACACACTACAACTGAATATAGTCATTTCATTTGTGACGAGAATCATAGGTGACACATTCACGTGGCTTGTGCAACGAACAGCAATTTTTAAATGGTATTTCTTTTTCTGCAAATAAAATAAAACACAAAACAACAATACTCTCTGAGCAACTGGAATTTTTTGGTGTCAAGGTAACATGTTTATCGTTCTGAAATGATTTTTTTTTCTTTAATAAAAATTTAAATGGCACATTCGAAGCCTTTCGTGATATGTTGATTTAAAGAGTAGTGAAATAATTTTTTGTTAATTAACACATAATGACGTTTTAAAGTACTGAGCCATTCTACTAATTGTGCGAACATCAACGTCACGTAATGGCATGCTATTGGCTGTCTCAAGCCTTACGTAACATCTACGCCGTGTAATCGCAGGCTTTCACAGCGTTTAATTTTTTTTTTTAAGCAGCAATGAACTATCATCTCTACTGTCCGATGGGATTATTTGACAAGTCAATTATTGGACTAAAGAGTTGTAAAATAAAGGACAAAGGAGAAACAAACAGAGGGCAAAATCAAACTTAACGTATTGAATGTTTTGCAATCATCGAGACAAAGAGAATCAAATCGATGTTTAATTATTGTATTTCTATTGTCTACCGATTTGTATTGACAACACCTGCAATAGTCTGCGCTTTACTAAAGTTCCGATCTTACGGATAGACAGACTATGTTGTTGCTGGGCCCTACCACTGTTAAAGCCCCACGTAGGTAACTCTATTTACCAGTACGTTTAATTGACTATTTTGATTTAATACTAGGGGAGGGGTGGATAAAGTAGGACGGGCATGTCTGTTGTCAAACACTAATTAGGGGCCCAGGGTTTTGAAAGCAGGTAACTTCAATAGTGTTTTTGAGTATAGTCTTCACATCACCTTTGATTATGGCTCCTAAATGTTACTCTGACGCCCCCCCCCTCCTTCAGTAACGTAAGTTGAGCTGCGCCATTCTTACCCAGAGATTAAAAATCCACAGTCGATCACTGAATCGTTTCACCACTACATCTTTTAGAAAAATAGATCATTGGTTGATGTACTTTAGAGGTCACTTTGTTTGACATAAACAAGATAGTGGATCTGTTTGCAAGGGTAAGAAAAGAAATACCACAGAATAGCACATGAGATAACTGCACAGAATAACACATGAGTTAACCCTTTCTTAAATGTTGTTAAACACCATCGATGGTTCATTTTCATCAGGTATAAATAACGTGTGTTATTCTGTACCCATCGTCTGGACTATTACACGCTCGATAAAACTGTATGTGCTCACCATTGTGACATCGTTAATTCAACAACGTTCCTGTCTAATTACATATCTTAACCTACGACTCTTTCCATTAAAAAAGCCATAAAAGCTATCTGGTGTCAATCTCAGACTAAGCTTTCTTACATTTTGTTGTTCAGTCAAACTTGTATAGATGCATCCACTTTGGTAAATTGTTATCATAAACCATTAATTGCTTATAATGATCAGGTATTTTAACATGCATTTCTTTACTAACAGGTATGCATCATTACTCTGGTATAAAAGTACATATAAATGTTCATCGAAATTTTTCATATCTATACTGTTTAGGTCAAGCTGTTTATTTTGTAAGGGATTTCCAGTATAACGTCAATAAGAGCCAACATATGGGTCATTACATCAAGTACTGAAAATTACCACAACGTCGTAGATTGAACGAAATATCGTAAACAAATGTAAGAAAAAACGGAGCGGTACAAAACGTATCGGAAATGTACATTTAGCTACTCCATATGTCACTGTCTGCAAATATATTCATAACTATTTACCTTTATACCAACATACGTTTTCAATGTAATCACACACTTACTAAGATGTTCTTTGTTAATCATTATAAAAGTGTAGTTTTTTTTAAATAAAATGCCTTTATCCAATAACATGCTTAATGTTCACACAGACAATGCTATTTTAAACTCTTCTGGTTTTCCCTGAAGTCGACTATAAAGTTCTGACATTTTTCTAAAGTGTTGGTATGATCATGTAGGCCTACGTGTTTGCCCTAATTTTTTTGCTACACATTTATCTAAAAAACAGCAGAAAAAAATAGTTTAAAAATATGTAATGTCTTCAACTTGATATATTTGTAGTAGGCGTTAGAGAAAATTAACTAGAAAAAGAATATATGTATATTGATATATAAATATATATATATATATATATATATATATATATATACATATATTTTGTTGCCTTTATAATTATATATGTTATTGAGCAGTATGTGATTATTTTCACTACAAGCAACAGGAGAGTGTGAGATATAGGAGACAACAGAAGTAATTAAATATTTTACACGAATGGAGTCCCTTGACAAACTGAAAATTAAAAATAATATTAATAATAACACGCATTATAAATGAAGAGGCAGCTGTAAATTGACTAAACAAAATTGCTTTTAATAAATAAAATTGCCTTAAGCTCCTTAGGGCTCAACGAGGCCGATGAAGTTTAGAATTCATCTGTTTCATTAACCTCACATATAAAGGGATTGAGTGGTAGGTACAAAACCCAGCCGCCCTTACATAGTGTCGGAAATATTAAAAGTACCCTATACAGCGACTAGGCCATATCTTTGAGCCAAATGCATCGGTTGGGACCTATTTTACAGCCATATCAGCGGCTGGCAAATATGTTAGAGCCATAAGCATCAGCTAAGAAATATTTTAAAGCCATACGCAACAGCTGAGTATTATTTTAGAGCCATAACCACCGACTGTGAAATAGTTTACAGCCATTTTCAGCGTATGGGGCATTATTTAGAGCCATATTCAGAGGCTTTGAAATTTATTAGCACTACACATAGGCTGGAAAATATTTTAGAGCCTTATACATTGTTTTTACGCAATGGCTACGGATACGGCAGACGTACTCCGTATTTTTTCCGGGGTACGTGTTAGATGTGCGCATGCGCTCTAGCACTCTAGACGGACTTTATTTTTTACGGCTGTAGATGTGCGCATGCGCGATAGCTGGACTCCATATTATTTTTTTCGGGGTCCGGCTATAGATATTGCGCCTAAACTTAACCCTAATTCTAATTCTAACCCTAACCCTATTTCTAACCCCAACCCTAGCCCCGAAAACAAAATTCTACGTCTGCCGTAACCGTAGCCACTGCGTTGTTTTAATATCAATGGTGGTGGAAAAATGTAATGGTTACAACATTGATGTTAAACATATCAATCGACACGGCTCCGTGCTTCCATTGGCTGGCTTATTCTGTCGATGTATGCGAATCATGTGACATCACCCACCTCATAAACATGACAACGATTATTAAAGAAAGAGCCATGTGTGGCATTGCTTTATATGGGTATCCAATAGGTGGTATATTTTTAGTCATTTGGTGTACCAAATTCAATAAGTAAATGATTGCTATAACATGGGGCGTATAGAATGTAAGATGATAATTGTTACAATATCGATGCGAAATAAAATTAATAATCAATGAAAAGATAAAAAACATGCTTAAAGTATACACAGTTTAGTCTACTTTTCCATTTTAAAATATACATATATCAAGTTGAATAAAAAATCAATAAATGAAATAGTAGCAGTACGTGTCATTTTTTTCGCCGATATGTAAAGATCGATACATTCTTTCTAAATATAGGGGAAAAAAAAACAACGGAGAATATAAAACGCGAGTATTTGGGATTCCTCTAACAGCTGGGCAGTTGATGTCACAATAAATTAAAAAAAAACCCTCATCTCTGATCTAATTGAATGAGCACTTTTACCTGACGGATTAGCACTTTTACCTGACGGATTAGCACTTTTACCTGACGGATTAGCACTTTTATCTGACGGATTAGCACTTTTACCTGACGTATTGGCACTTTTACCTGACGGATTAGCGGTTTGAGATCACTAACCCTGACCAAATGCACTCACCCATGCGTACACAAACACATGCATAAACACTATGACCATTTATGCTGTGTAAAATAATGTGATAATATTATGACATACATCTCTCAACATGTTAGAAAAAGAAGACGAATCCTCTATAATCCCATTATTATTCTTAAATTTGTTTCAAATATACATTATCAACTGGTAATAACCCGTATTTCTATTGCTCTGATTACACTGGTACTAGCAATTTTACCAGTCATAATTGTGGGTTGAGATCACTATCAAAGAGCTGCAGATTCAGTGGCATGTTAATCTGTGTTTAATGTGGTTATCATATATGAATGTTACTGTTAGTACTAATTTACTCGGGTGTACAGAAACAATTTGAGACAAATGTGTAACGAAATGTGCAAAGTTTTTTTTAAAATAAAAGAAAAATTGTTTACAAAACATCTTGAAAAAGAAATGATAAAATAAAGATATCACTTTTGAGGTTAAAAATGTATAAGAAGCCTCATTTTGTTACATTTCAGGACTCGTTTGTTTTTACCTAAAATAATTCTTTGAAAGAAAAGTGTTAAATTTTTAATGTAAGTCTCCACTGTACTTATGTCATCAAGAGATGTTGTCTTACGGTAAATAAGTATACAGCTGGTATTGTTAATTAAAATTTTCCAACAACACTATAATCAAATTTAAACACGTATTTCATTGCTAAATATTGCATAGGTTAAAAAAAATCCAGCACATTAATCTTATATATAATGCATGTAAAATTGTTTCTGGAAGTTTAAAATAAATTTACAATGAAGGATAATTTGATTATAAGTTCCAATTAAACGGAAATGATTTTTCGATATAAACTTAGCTTCTGAATAATAATAATAACAATGTCCTATATGTAAGGGACAAAAGTAGTATTTAAAGAAATATAAGTACATGAAGTCTAAGCATTGGGAGAAAATATCTCTTAATTATACTATCGTGTAGAAGTTCAGTTTTATTCTCTATGGAAGAAGAGATCCAATTATGAGCTAAACCAGGAATAACAGATAACAAAAAGAAAGCTCATTTAAACCACCTTCTTTTCTTGTTTATCCCTTAACCCGTGGGTGGGTCGTTGGGGCACCGTTGTTGACTGAAAACCAGTTCCCGCCATTTTTTCCGGTCCTGAGCTGCCTTTTGGGAGGACGACCGACAGGCCGGTCCATTATTTGATGTTGTCTTCCAATCTCTTCTTTGTCTTCCTTTTTTCCTTCTTCCGTTTGTTGTACATTGCATGATTGTCTTTGCAAGTGTCAATTTTTTTCGTTCAATGGTTTCTTACATTCATGTTGTTTTTAGGGCATTCTGTGTGCAAACTACACTTGAGATAAATAATCATTCAACTCAGGACAAAACAATGAGTAAATACTGAAAATTTCAGGTTGATACCTCTGTTAGTTTTTGAAATATTCACGTTCAAATATTGCGAAAATGTAAATGTCACGCGAACTCGCGACTACCCTTAAATTAAAAAAAAAATCATATCTTAGAAATTTTTTGACCAAATGGTCTGAAATTTTCATGAATCATTCAGATGTACAACAAGCCCTGAAAATTTCAGGAAGATCTGAGAGGGTCGGTCGAACACCACTGGTTGAGTTGACATGGAATGACCCATTGTTATTAAGACATATAATATCAAAGTTCAATTGACTCTTAACCATATAAATTTTTGTTACGTTACTCTAAACATTGTTTCTTAAATTATTTGAAACATGGTTAAAAATATAAAACACCCATTCCAACGCACGCTAGACCAAACCAGTTTATTGCATATAATTAAACTCAAAAAGTATTTAAAAAAAAGTTTACCTGAACACATAGACTTCTAAACATGTAGTTGTACACATTTAACTACAAAGCTGTACACATATACGTGCACACATATAACATCAAACATATAAATGTACGCATATAACTGCACACATATTACTTCAAACAAATAACTGAACACATATAGTTGTACACATATAACATCACATATTTAACTAAAAGTATGACAGCAAACATAAAACCGCACTCATATGACTTCACACGTATGTTTTTACACATATAACTGTACTTCTATAAATGCGCACCTATAACTGCACATACATACTTGTTCACATATAACTTCACACCAATAATTGCAAACGTATGCCTGTGCACTGTGCACATAAAAACAAGTATATAACTTCACACATATAGCTGCACACATATAACTCCACAGGTGTAGATGCACACATTTAACTGCACACATATGACTGAACCCATATACCTGCACATATACAGCTAACTGCACACACATATAACTGCACACATATTTAACTGCACACATATATAACTGTACACATATATAACTGCACACATATATAACTGCACACATATATAACTGCACACAAATATAATTGCACACATTTAACTGCACTCATATGACTGAACCCATATAACTGCACATATATCACTGCATACAAATATAAATGCACACATTTATAACTGCACACATATATAACTCCACACATTTAACTGCTAACATTTAACTACACACATATAACTGCACATATTATTGTACAATTTAATTGCACACATATAACTACACATACAACAACTACACACAATTTGCTGAACACATATAACTACATATATATATATATATATATATATATATATATACAACTTCCGAACTACCTTGACACATTTAATTAGCCACATATATCTTTAATCTGTATAGCGCTGTTTAGTTGAACGCTGTCGTCTATCGTTGCGCATCCACCAAGGCACAATTTCGGGTGTTGCTTGGAGGGAAGGGGGTGCGTTATCCCTGGAATACACAGGAGATATCTATTTTGGAATTTGTGCATTTTCACCACTTTTAATATAATTACTAAAATACAAGAAAAAAACTACCTGCTAATTCAAACCTCATTAAGATGACGACATTATTACAATTGTACGAAATACATTTAGTCAGACTATGAAAGTAATATATCTTTAATGAAGTCTTATTTAGTTTTTTTCAACCCATAGACCAAATAGATTTCCAGTTAATGTATATAAGATTTGTTAGATTGAGACACAGTTGAGGGCAACGAATCAAGTTAGGAATACTTAAGTACAGCGTGGCCTTTATCTCAGGAAAGATACCCGGGCGAGGAACAAGCACGTGTACTATATTATAATGGACAGTGATTTTTTTTTCTTTTGGTACGCACCGAAATGCCGTTCTGGCACCTTTAAATCAGTAGACCAGGGGTGTGCAAACTACCGCACGCGGGTCGCATGCGGTCTTTAAGCGTATATTATGCGGCCCGTATGCATGTATATATTGTAAGTGTGCATGCGAAATAAATGACAAATACATGGTTAACATCATTCATTCATATTTAATACGTTGTAAATTGTAAATTATATATATATATATATATATATATATATATATATATATATATATATATATGTGCGGCCAGCCGATAACAATCACGTTTTTAATGTGGCCCTCCGTAGAAAAAGTTTGCCATCCCTGGGTAGATTTTTTTTTACTGTTGTCAGTGTTACGTCTTTATGACACTACGGTCATAAATGTTTATGTGTGTGTGTGTGTGTGTGAAACATAAATTAACACTAAAATATTATCATTCTCCTTGTGTTCATTCCAAATGTTAATATACAGTCTTTTTTTAATTTTTGCTCTACTTTTCCTCCAAACCAAACAGCATTTTAAAACCCATTGTATTCACATAATGTTGAACGATATTACTATTGCTGGTACTTTATTGTATGTGGGTTTTATTTTTTTTTTATTTTATATTTACGTCGAAATATACAAATATACAGCCTTTGTGTGCACACTTTCTTAATAGCTACAATTCAAAGATCAGTTAGAAACAACCAAATAAAAAATGAAAATGAACCAATAAGGTGTGGACATTATTTTTTATTTCTTTAAAAAGAATAGCAAATAATGATTTCATTATGCCTATGATTATGTTCAAGTCATCCCATCTTCGCTAAAAAATGTTTTTAAAACCAAATTGAGGAATTTATGTCTCCCAATGTGTAAACACTAGGGAGCGACCGATAATCGGATCGGTATCGGACCAATATTGGCACTATCGGTTAATATCGGTTCGGCCGATATTTGTAGGGAACGACCGATAGTCGGACCGATATTGGCACTACTGATTAACTATCGGACCTGCCGTTTTTTGGCTGCCGATACATTGTTTTTTTTTTCATAAATCTAGTAACTCTAAACTGGTTTTTGGTTTACAGAGTTAAAGTTTACTTACAGACTTCCAGTTCAGTGGCGTCACTAGGGGGGTGCGGGGGGTGCGGACCGCACCGGGTGACACCCTCACAGGGGGTGACACCAAAATGCAAAAATATCTAGTTTTAGGCCTACATTCTTATTTTGTAATTTAAAATAATTCAAAGCCGTATGACTTTATAAGGCTTCGAAAAAAAATAATGCCAAATATAAAAAAAAAAATATCTCCGATTATTAACAGACACTGCGTACTTTTTATTATTAATTATTTTAATGAAATTATTGGTATACTTGCACTGACCTATAGATATCAATTATCGCTAAAATCCTGACCCCGGAAACGGAAAAAAAAATAAAGTCTCGCATGCTGGACTTACTCTGCAGGAAGAAAACAAGAGAGCGATGCATGAGTGTATTGATCGTTTCCATTCTGAACTCCAGATTAGATCAAGAGCCATCAAGGAAGTAGCAGCCATGTTTGAGGTTGTTCAAGCCAAGAGTTTGATATCTGCTACTGAAGAAGAGTTATCGTAAACATTCCAAATTTGACCACATTCTATGATGAGTTATCACAGATGGAGCTTTTATTAGAAATATCAAGACTGAGAAGACATCTGAAGGCAGCAGAGATTGATCTTGAAGAAGCCAAAGACTGGTCAGTACTTGACATTTTGAAATTCATAGTTGAATGGGACTTTCTAAATCTCTCCCATATCTCTCAGTGAGCCTACAAGTATTTCTTACAATCTGTGTGTCTGTGGCTTCATGTGAGAAGAGTTTTTCAATGCTAAAGATTATAAAGAACTATTTGCTATCTAATATGAGACAGTCTAGGCTTTCTGATCTTGCAATATTATCAATTGAAAGAGATTTGGCAAAAGAAGTTGATTTTGATGAAGTAATTAACAAGATTGCATCTCTAAAGGCGAGGAAAGGGAAGTTCTGATTTTTTACTGTTGTCAGTGTTACGTCTTTATGACACTACGGTCATAAATGTTTATGTGTGTGTGTGTGTGTGTGAAACATAAATTAACACTAAAATATTATCATTCTCCTTGTGTTCATTCCAAATGTTAATATACAGTCTTTTTTTAATTTTTGCTCTACTTTTCCTCCAAACCAAACAGCATTTTAAAACCCATTGTATTCACATAATGTTGAACGATATTACTATTGCTGGTACTTTATTGTATGTGGGTTTTATTTTTTTTTTATTTTATATTTACGTCGAAATATACAAATATACAGCCTTTGTGTGCACACTTTCTTAATAGCTACAATTCAAAGATCAGTTAGAAACAACCAAATAAAAAATGAAAATGAACCAATAAGGTGTGGACATTATTTTTTATTTCTTTAAAAAGAATAGCAAATAATGATTTCATTATGCCTATGATTATGTTCAAGTCATCCCATCTTCGCTAAAAAATGTTTTTAAAACCAAATTGAGGAATTTATGTCTCCCAATGTGTAAACACTAGGGAGCGACCGATAATCGGATCGGTATCGGACCAATATTGGCACTATCGGTTAATATCGGTTCGGCCGATATTTGTAGGGAACGACCGATAGTCGGACCGATATTGGCACTACTGATTAACTATCGGACCTGCCGTTTTTTGGCTGCCGATACATTGTTTTTTTTTCATAAATCTAGTAACTCTAAACTGGTTTTTGGTTTACAGAGTTAAAGTTTACTTACAGACTTCAGTTCAGTGGCGTCACTAGGGGGGTGCGGGGGGTGCGGACCGCACCGGGTGACACCCTCACAGGGGGTGACACCAAAATGCAAAAATATCTAGTTTTAGGCCTACATTCTTATTTTGTAATTTAAAATAATTCAAAGCCGTATGACTTTATAAGGCTTCGAAAAAAATAATGCCAAATATAAAAAAAAAAATATCTCCGATTATTAACAGACACTGCGTACTTTTTATTATTAATTATTTTAATGAAATTATTGGTATACTTGCACTGACCTATAGATATCAATTATCGCTAAAATCCTGACCCCGGAAACGGAAAAAAAAATAAAGTCTCGCATGCTGGACTTACTCTGCAGGAAGAAAACAAGAGAGCGATGCATGAGTGTATTGATCGTTTCCATTCTGAACTCCAGATTAGATCAAGAGCCATCAAGGAAGTAGCAGCCATGTTTGAGGTTGTTCAAGCCAAGAGTTTGATATCTGCTACTGAAGAAGAGTTATCGTAAACATTCCAAATTTGACCACATTCTATGATGAGTTATCACAGATGGAGCTTTTATTAGAAATATCAAGACTGAGAAGACATCTGAAGGCAGCAGAGATTGATCTTGAAGAAGCCAAAGACTGGTCAGTACTTGACATTTTGAAATTCATAGTTGAATGGGACTTTCTAAATCTCTCCCATATCTCTCAGTGAGCCTACAAGTATTTCTTACAATCTGTGTGTCTGTGGCTTCATGTGAGAAGAGTTTTTCAATGCTAAAGATTATAAAGAACTATTTGCTATCTAATATGAGACAGTCTAGGCTTTCTGATCTTGCAATATTATCAATTGAAAGAGATTTGGCAAAAGAAGTTGATTTTGATGAAGTAATTAACAAGATTGCATCTCTAAAGGCGAGGAAAGGGAAGTTCTGATTTAGTTGACATTTAATGTGACATAAAATTTAATGTAAAAATAACAATTAAAACAGTGACATATTTTCTATTTAGTTTTATTTCTTAAAATCTTTGACAGATCACAATTTTTTTAAAGAATACGAAAATAGACATTGAATTATTTATTCTTCTATTGTCGTTGTAAATTTTTTTATAAATTTTGCTAAGAATGCTGCATGTCTATGGGGTTTCATGAGAGGGGTGACACCGCACCGGATGACACCAACCCTAGTGACGCCACTGTTCCAGTTAACTGTTCACCTGAGTGAAGTGATTTACTGATATAATTAAGTGTTTTTAGTTTTTCAAACTTTTTTTAATAATCTGCTACTAGTAAATTCAGTAAAAATTACAAAGATTAACGAAGAACATTAATTTAATTTCATCACAACTTTCACAAGCTAGTGAATTTACAATTAACAATTAATACATTTTTACTTTTTTAGTTTGACATTAAATATTTACAACTTTATCTTACTTTTCTGTTTGTGTACAAGTAAAAAGTAACAACAACAAATTGTTTGTCTTAAGTTTAATTTTAAACAATAAACATGCAGATTTTTGAGATTATGCAGGCATGGTTTGTGTTTCTGACTTCGGACTTCCGGTCTGTCGTTTTAAATCTTTTGTTCTTTTAATCTTCTTCATCTGCAAGACGCCCTTTCATTAATAGAAAAATATCGGTATCGGTTAAATGCTGGGGGAAAATATCGGTATCGGACTATCGGTAAAAGGCATATCGGTCGCTTCCTAGTAAACACTAACCATTATGAAAAACCATAAGTGCATTCTTTACCGGTAACCTTGAACTCAAGAAGGAACTAAAGTTTGTATATTTTTTTCCTCCGTGTTATGACCATCATGAATGATCTGATATATTTATGTTTTATTTACGTGTAGAAATCGTGACGAATTTTACAAATACACTTATAGAATTTATAATCATTTTATTACATTAGATATTTGAAAGACACATTGATAGCAAGTTATTAAATGTAATACCCATAATGTAATGGTAACGTGTATGATGGTATGTCATAAATGTTTTAAGATAAATAACAAAAAGTAAACAGATCTATTGTCTCATTATTCGTCTTAAATTCGTTTCAAAAAATAAATAATAAACTAGTGCTAACTACTAACTCTATTGTACTAATTCAAATGGTACTAGCAACTAGCTAATTGTATTGTACTAATTCAACTGGTACTAGCAACTAGCTAATTTTACTGTACTAATTCAACTGGTAATAGCAACTAAATAAGTGTACTGTATTAATTCAAATGGTACTAGCAACTATCTAATTGTACCCTACTAATTCAACTGGTAATATCAACTAGCTAATTGTGCTGTACTAATTCAACTGGTACTTGCAACTAGGTTTATTGTGTTGATAAAACGGTGGTACTGACAGCTAATTGTACTGTACAAATTCAACTAACTCTACTGTGCAGATCGGTGGCTGGTTAGCGCTTCGGTAGCGAGCTGGTTCTTAATTCTGCAACTCGATCTGCATGTTGTAGATTCGGGTTCGAATTCCGGACTAATATCCGGACTTTCATATCCGGGCTTTACTAATTCAACTGGTACTGACATTACTATCCATATTACACTGACTCATCTGGGACTAGTATCCGCACTTTAATATCCGGACTTTACTTATTCCAATGATACTGACAGCTTTTGAGATTTTACTAAATGAGCAAACTTCACTCTGAACACCTGAGTGCATTAAATGATGAAAGTATTATTGTGATAGCTGGGCTGGAAATGTCGAGCGAAAGAAATGTTACGGACATCAATAAAATGTAGGTCACTTGAATACATTAAACAAAAAAAAAGCCTGAGAGCAATTTTTTAGGCAATATTCATGACCCATATTGCCAGATATCCAAGTCTTTGAAAGGATTTATTTTTTTTTATCTTCCATTCGGAATATTTACAGTTATGTAAACAAAAAAATAGAAGATATTAGTTATGCAACAGATGTATCCGAATCAGAGCAAGCAATGGGTCAATGGGTCAAATGGGTCGCGAAATTGGATGGGTCACATGGGTCATGGGTCAATGTTCCCTGACCCACGACCCATCCTTAGTCTCCGCCCGACCCTAAAAAAAACCCGTCGTCGCGCGTTTATTTTTTTAATTTCAAAATGGATTCTATGGCGGTGGCCGCCATCTTGAAAATAACAACATTCAATGGGTCATGGGTCAGGATGGGTCTGGGTCAAGAACTTGATGGGTCATATAGGTCATGGGTCAAGATTAGTGACCCATTACTTGCTATGATCCGATTAACCTCAAATGTTAATTTTGCATAACAAATTTATGTACAATGTTGTTTTGTGCGGACTTCTCACAGGGCTAACAATGAGAGATTCATTTCAATAACTATATGATTTTAATTTCACTGCATTATTTTATTTTATTTTTGTTCAATTAATTTTGTTAAATAGTCAAGAGAAGCTCGAACAATGAAAATAAACTCACACATCGTCTTCATTGTTTAATTTTTTTTTTTCGTTTTGAATACTAATATAATGTTAAAATAAGATTTCTAGACATATACATTTATCTCGCTAAGTAATACAAACTAAATTTAGCCTACACTTATGAGATTTACATCTACACGCTTATACAAAAGATAAACCAGGAGTGTTAAAAACTGGTTTTCCACAGGCACACGATGCGACCTCGACACACTTGAATAACTTAAGTTCACATACACACCTACACATGACCCACAGACATGTTTTTGTATACATTCGTTTTCTTGTCAAGGAAGTGATTTTCATTGGCTGCTCAATGTACTGTATTAAAAATGTGATATCGTAATACCACGATTTAGATTTTTAGTGAAATTTGTTGTTATATATCTGTACATCTACTTTTGTAGTTATATATCTGTACCTCTACATTTCCAAGTTTAAAATCTAATCATGTTAAGCCTGGTTACAATTTTTCTTCTATCAACACTCTGCATGAATTATGTTGTGGTGTCTGATATATTCCAGGACTTAAGGAAAGGTAACAACAGTTCTCTCTCTCTCTCTCTCTCTCTCTCTCTCTTTCTCTCTCTCTCTCTCTCTCTCTTTCTCTCTCGCTGTCTCTCACACACACTCCTTATTCCAGTATATATATATATATATATATATATATATATGTGTGTGTGTGTGTGTGTATACTAAAAAATGAAAAAAAGGACATTTAAAAAAAATAAAAAACTTTCTTAAAATATTCTCAAAAGTACAAATATATCTCCTTTAATTATATATCCTTATTTCTATAAGTCCTTTACATCACCTTAGGTCTCTTTCGCCTTTAGATATATCTTCTTAGGTCTATATCTTCTTTAGATATATCTCTTTAGGTCTAAATCTCAAATATAGTTATAGAAAACTAAGGGACAAAATGTCGTGAGCTCTAATATGGATTAGTTATTTCTGGGGCCAACGATTTTATTTAGACAACAAAATGTATCTGCTATGTATGAACAAGCATGAGCTTTGGTGAGATCAGCATATTGATTACTTATGTACTAAACATATATTTTAAACAGACTCATAATAATTAATGTATTAAGATAATGTGAGTAATATAAATTATTAATTGAAAAGATGGCTAATAACGAGTCTCAAAAGCTAGTATGGTCAAAATAAGTGATTATTATAACAACTTTTATAACAAGGGGTAACTATTGGTCGCCTTTTATTTCACATCAATCTTAAACAAATGAAGTGATTTCTTTCTCTTTCTTTACAGAAGTTTCAATTCTGCATAATGAAATGGAAAATTCTATGTCGAGAGGACTTTCGGACAGCAAAGCTTCACTGCAAGTAAACTCCTCGACCTATCGGAAACGTTTGGAAGACAAGACTGAGTCAAAGTCACCGTGCAAAGTGACGGGTGTAACCGTTGACTGTTCTGGACTGTCACTGGACAATATTGGTCCGTCTTGGTTTACTAACGCCACGGAAATCATTTTGTTAAATAACAACAATCTAACCAACCTCAGCAATTTCACATTCTATAATTGTCCGAGACTAAAACGTTTGGACTTGTCTCACAATAAAATATCTCATGTTGAATTTGGCGCTTTCGAAAATTTATCGAATTTACTGTATTTGAGTCTGTCAAACAATCTCATCATTTTGACTGCTCCTTTTACTTTGAAAGAAATATTCAGGCCGTTAATAAATTTGACTGAATTAAATCTGATGTATAATGTCCGAGGTCATTTTGATATTATCTCTTATACACTGCTAGACCCACTGACTAAACTAAGTAAGTTATCCCTGGAATACACAGGAGACCAAGTCTATTTCGGGGTGGAGTTCTATCAATATCATCTTGCTTTAAAAGTTTTAGTACTTACCGGAACAGCAAGAACTTTCGATAAGTTATCTTTTAAGCACCTATATTCCTTGGAGGAATTGACCATCACATCGATGAAAATGTTAACTAACATCAGTCAAGACGTCTTTCAACCGTTAATAAATCTAAGGTCTCTCACGATACAAGATATGTATTTTCCAGTGCAACAAATTTTATCTATGTTATGGCCTTTTACGAATAGAACCATGACGAAGATCACTTTAGATGGAATCAGCAGACGGCTAAATGCTCCAATATCATTAAGGGATGTCTACGTTACTGAAGAAGACACGACCTATTTAAGAAATATTTGTGTCAATAGTCTGACAATAAGACATAGCCTCATATCTTATATTACTAAAGATGCGTTCAGACCGTCAGAAAAATGGCACAGATGTCTCCAATATATAGATCTATCTTACAATCCCATTCTAGGAAATACAATGACATTCCTAACACTGTTCACTTTACGGAGCCTGGAAACCTTTGTAGCGAATGAATTTTTGAAGACATGTAATCCTTTTTCCAAATTTTCATATGTTTCTAAAATCTCAACCATACACCGTGAAAACAGAAATGATGGATTGATCACTCATAACGATAACCCCTATCTAAACCAGATAAAGCAGAATTTTAAAACAAAAGATATAAAGCTAATATTTTCTGTACCGAAAACATTGAAAACCGTTATAATCCATAGTTCTTTAAGCTCCCAGTTTCTATCTATAAACATATTATTTTTAAATGGTGACAATGTGAAGTATTTAGATATTTCAGATAATGACATGTTTTATTCCTTTCAAGGCCAGATTCAAGGCTTGACATCACTAGAAACTGCCATCTTTTCTAGAAATAGTATGTCAGATCTTGCAGTTGACTTTTTCGATACGTTCCCTACCTTAACATCTTTGGCCATAGCCAAGTGTCATTTGCTTCAAACTTTTTTCTCACTATTCAGCAACAGGGTTTTTCAAAAACTTACGTTGTTACAGAGATTGGATTTATCGATTAACTATCTTAACATACTAAGCTTAGAAACATTTTCCTACAATTCAAAACTGCAATGGATAGATTTATCAGTAAATCAATTCAGAGAAATTCCGTTTAATTTAAAATACACACCTGAGCTTCTTGAGCTAAACATGAGTAATAATGTCATTACTACAATTAAATCTGAAAATTTGAAAGAAATAGAAAATCTTTTAATTAAAAATGGAAAATTTCAGCTTAGTTTAGGTGGCAATATCTTATCTTGTGGCTGTAGTGATCTACATTTTTTACAATGGATTAAAGATACCAAAGTCACATTCGACCACAATGCAAATTTTACTTGCATAAATGAAGAAGGTGTTTTGTCGTACACTGCGGCTTATTCCGATCTGAAAATACTTTGGAGAAAATGCTGGGGACAATTTTACCTGTACTTAGCTCTAATTGTAATGTGTCTGTACGCGGCTGGATTTGTCACTGTGTTTCTATTTCTGAGAAATAAGCGATTTTTGGTTTCATATCTTTTACAAATTCTAGGTCATTTTCGATTTCATACAATGCTTGATTATAATATAGGTGTATACATTGGATACGCAGACAAAGACTATCAATTCCCATGTAATGGACTGCGTTATTATATTGAAAAAACATTACGACTGACCACGTTTATAAACGACCGTGATTTGTTACCTTCGTTAGATAGAGCCAGTGGTATAGTTGACGCCATCAACAAAAGTTGGAGAATCGTTCTTGTATGTAGTGAGGCTTTTCTGAACGATGACTGGTCATTGTTTACAATGAGGTCATCCATCTACGCGCAGAGTCCAGCGAATAGTTCCAAGATAGTCGTAATGGTACACAGGATTTGTGTCAACAAACTACCCACTGAGCTACTGAGTGCAGTCAATGATGAAAACATCATCGTCGTGTCTGAGTGGGAGTTGACATACGAAATTAGAGAAATGTTGAGGACTCGGTTAGCGGCTCGTTAAATGATTGGCTGGAAATCAAATACAACAAAACATGTTGTGTTAAGAGTGACACCTGCCCTCAAGATAAACAAATAAAAAACAATCAAAAGTCGATCATTAATTTTAATGGTATCCACATTTTTTTTTTATAAAAAAAGGTCATTGAAAATTTGTCCATCGAGAATAACAGTTTATTTGTCTTGTCCTTTTCTTTTTACTGTTATTGTTGCAAAATGTAATTTTTTTAAAGCATTTTAATTATTATATAATGTATATTATAATTAATGTAAGTTTTAGTATTGTTTATGTATTAACTTAAAAGAAGTGACTTTTTCATTACTATATTTTATATTGGCTCTAAAAATAATATTAATTTAGCAAAAGTAGGCCATGACATATGCAAAACACAATGACTGTTCCATTGTGCATAAAGTTTTGAACCAGTGTAGTACTAAAATTGTGAAAAGTAGATATATTAACGCCCTTTTTTTAAACCCTAAAAAGACATATATCTGTTGTACTTTCATACGTTTTATTTTTGGGCTTACAGACTTGGTGATACTCAACTCCACTAAAGTCAGCGAGCAAATAATTTTGCCTTTACCAGATTTAGGACTTTGTACCCATTGCTAATGAGTCGAGCTTATTATCGAGTTCACTATTCGCCGCTGAACTTATATTATTAGTAATTTGACTAAAGTTGTACGCTACACACGAACTTTTATTGTTGCACATACCCTCAGTTGTAGTGAGTTATCGAAGTAGCACAATCTGACTGACCCCACCGTTAGGCTTGAGGAAAAGGAAGCCATTTTGTTTGTTTTTGAATTGTAGCAAGTTTAAATTATTATCTAGGAAACAAAAAAAAATTTATGAAAAATGTGTCAATATATACATATATATATATATATATATATATATATATATATATATATATATATATATATATATATATATGATTCTGAAGTCAGGGTTAGATCCTCTGGATTAAACGAGGCTAAATAAATTAATGTGCCTAGGCGGAGTGAATTTGGACAATGTAGATACCCTTTGCCATTTTCAAATTTGTGTGACAAAAGCCATTGTTGAGTCCTATAGATTGGAATATGTTCTCTGACATTGTACATATGTAAATGACGTGTTTAAAACAATCATACAATTTTTAGGTTTTATGCTTATTGTAGTTCATATTATTATATTAAATATGAGAGATTAGTGAGATTGATGCATTTAAATGGAATAAGCTTTTTACTGAATATGTTTCCTTTATGTAAAGATCTTTAATCTTTTCTGATGTATCTAACCAACAAAAACAAATAAAAATTACACACACAGCAATATGATTATTATCAAATGGTCTAATGTGATTCTATTATTATATTCATTCAATCTCAACTTGATATTTTATGTTTCATTAAACTGTCTACTTTGTCTTTCTTATGTATATATACATGTTTTTTTTTTGTTTTTATGCAATCAACAATCATTCATCGTCAACTAGCTATTATACGAAAAAAATGTGTAGCAGATAGTCTGGAGTATTAAAAAAAAGTTGTGTAGGTCTGTACATTGATACCACACATATCTGCAGTAGTAAAGTTTGCATTTGCAACATGTTCATGTTTTTTTTTATATAATGTGTCTGATTTATTATCAGCTGAAAGCTCACTTATAACGATTAAGAAAATGCATAACGTTAAGTCTTGACAACGAAAACGGTTCTACACGTTAAACTAGAATTCCTTTTTTTTTCGCCACAAACCATGATATTTTTTTTTTTATTTCACTCCTATAGCATTCTTTTCATTTAAACACTTTTTGAAACAATGTTAGAAATTAAATTAAATTTTATAATAAACCATTTGTGAAAAATAAATTAAAGTTCCCTTAGCCCTAAAGGAAAATCGCAGCAGATGAAGTGTACAATTATTATGTTTCTATATCTTCGTCTAGTAAAGAGATTCTGGACTTAGCTCAAATCCCAGCCCCCTGTCCTTCTCCCAAATTAGGCCAAATATCCCAAGTCAAGTTTGTTGGACTCTGGTGAATTTAAATCTCACTACAGCATGTAGGATCGAACCTAGGACTATTAAAATGTAGGGTTGATTTTCTACGACACTCGGCCATCCGTCCCCATTTATATTGAATATTATTTCTAATTTTTTTTCTTTTTTCTTATAAACGATTGAATAAAATAAACATATTTTACTGGCCTCTTGCAATGAACACATCGTCCTTAAAACTATCGAGTTCAGGAGAACAAAATAGAATCAAATGTAAAATCTCTTACCATTTATCGTATTTTAATAATATAAAGACGTCAATAATTAATTTTACTTTAGTGTATGTTTTATTTAGATGTTTGTACTTGATGGTATGATCTACATGTTATGTTCAAAAAAGGTAACACAATAAGCATTAAATAAAATAACGAGAGTACAGTAATGTAATGTTAGGGTGACGCTATAGTAACCGGAAAGTGAGATAAGTGCAGCCAAAAACAAATATTAACTAACGTTATGTTAGAAAAAACAAAGAACCATAAAGATTTTAAATTTTTCTATGAAATACACAGAATCAAAATAACAGCTTTCATAATTGTTCGTTAATGTTAGAATGTTATATAGTTAGCTCAGATAAAAAAATGATACATATTGAATTATTGTTTGAAATTTGAAAAACATTTATTAATGCATTAAATTAGTTACATTCTGCTCGCATAGTCTTGTTATATTCAATTATAAACAAAAATGTGTAGCCAATCGTAGATGGATAAATATATATATATATATATATATATATATATATATATATATATATATATATATATATATGTGTGTGTGTTTGGGTTCAGATAAAAATAAGTCCACTTAACAGGATGTGCACTCAAAAACTCCATTTTGGATTTTTTTTATTCATTTTATTCTAAAAAATGTAATAAAATCACAAAGAACTATAGTAAATAAACTTCGCTTCGGTCGATTTCCTTTCTAAGGATACTTCTCACATACAAGCTATTATATCAATTTTCTGAACACATGTCTACAGAATTAGTTTTCACTTTCACTTACAAAAAAGAGATTGGATGTTGTATACGTTTATTTTGCATTCGGCAAAAGAGGAAAACCGAAAGCAACCTTAGAGAAAAAAATACATGATCACTGATTTGCGTGGAAATATTTCTTAAATACATTTATCGATTTGTCATAATTCAAAAGTTAAGCATACTAGAGTCAGAGCTTTTAAATCGTTATCTATGACGCAAGGTAGACAAATAGCCAATTGAATGAAGCAGCCTAGACCACTACATCTTATTTAAGTATATTACATTGCCTTATTTTGTATATTGCATTCCTTATTTGGTATATTGCTTTCCCTTATTTTGTATTTTGCATTCCCTTATTTTATATATTACATTCCATTATTTTGTATTTTACATTCCGTTATTTTGTATATTATATTCCCTTATTTTGTATATTACATTCCCTTATTGTGTATATTACATTCCCTTATTTTGCATATTGTATTCCCTTTATTTTGTATTATTACATTCCTTATTTTGTATATTGTATTCCCTTATTTTGTGTATTATATTCCCTTTATTTTGTGTATTATATTCCCTTATTTTGTATGTTACAATCCCTTATTTTGTATATTACATTCCCTTATTTTGTATTTTTGGCGGACTAAATAGTTTAGGGTCAATTTATATAAATAATTGGTAAAAAATGCACTATAGGAGCTATTTCTTACTTTTTCGTCCCAGTACTTGACAATACAAGGTAAAAAAATCATTATGCTACTAAGTGTAATTCATCTGTTTCAGCAAATGAATTGTGTGGTTATGACACCGGCTTAGCCTCCTGTGCTCACTCCAACTAAACTCATGTACACTTTTTATAGCTGGGCTGGACTTATGGACTTACAACAGAAAATGGAAATAATTCCAAGGCTCTCACTGAGGTTCGAACCCAGAACTCTCCGAGCGACTTTTGATCGCTCCTACATCACACGACGACCCGGGACCAAAATTGTTTTTTACATTAAATATTAAGCACAGTAATCTCATGTCATGTAATCGAATGTCAACAATGCAGGGGCCCCAAAAGAGGTTACTCCAAAGAGCCAAATCCCTACTTTTGGCACTGGTTTTACAAGAGATTACTCTATGAAAAGACTTTGGCAGGGTACATCTAGTAATATATATATATATATATATATATATATATATATATATATATATATATA